>JAFIRS010002658.1:0-194494 GCA_018342105.1 Gonioctena quinquepunctata | reverse complement strand
CGATGGGTAATGATGATATTGGTCTTTGTTCAAAAGCTCCCACCCTCTTTTCAATTATTGAAGAATTGATTCTCTTCAAATCTACAACTTTTGGAAGAAAAGACATAGTAAGACTGTATGAAAATATAGATTATTTCACCTTATAAAAAATACACTCACTGAATTGAGAAACTTCTCGTACTCTGTATTCACTCTGATGATATTATCTAACATCTGATTTCTCATCAACGACTCCACACATTTTTATAAGAGACATCCCCACTCCATTTCCAGTAGATGGGACTGTGAAGGTCATTACGCACTTGAGCATCAACACACTCATCAATACTCGCAGTTCACTCTTAGCTCTCTCACAGGATGAATGCCCTCCTCGCTTGGAGAGTGCAAGGATTCATGAAGGTCATGACTACACAGAATATGTATGCCTACACCACAACATTAGTCAAGGTCAAACAAACATCGAGATCAAATCTTTTGGTTGCCGAAACAATCCCAACATCAAAACTTAATGTTATGAATCTCAAGGTCATATTCAAGGTCAAGTCGAATCTCAAAGTCGACCAAACCCAATATCAAAACTCAATGACAAATCTCAAAGTCAAATCTCAAGGTCAAACACACACACACTGCACACCTGCAACTATTCAAGGTCACACGTGACGTCGTAGTGGTGGGGGGAGACCCAGAACCGGCTTAAATCTCCTACTTATATCTAGCTGACAGTCAGACACATGGGTAACTATTCCTGTTGATTACATAATGGTGTCGCAGTTAGTACATGAAATGAAATACAACGGATCCATTATATTAATTCCTGATGAAAATCGCTGGTGCAAAATAATTTCACAGAGATTCATAGAGCTTGTTGAATGATAAATATAATGGAGGTTACAATAATCGACATAACATACAAGTGATATTTCCAAAAGGGTTGTCAAATGGTATGCTGAATAACACAAATGAACGAACCTCATGTAGGTCAACAGAAACTATGCATTTATTGAAAATTTACAAGAATATTCGAAAAACCTGTAGCAAAGTGAAATAACACCGATTTCCACGAAATTTTCACAGATGCTTCAGAATACGCTGAACTTCGTTGAACAACCAAAAGTTTTCCGGGGAAAAAGTCGTTTTTTTTTTTTGTTAAAAAATGCCCAACTTCATAGCATGTAGATCAATGAACTGTTGTAATTAAAAAGGTTTATTCCACAATTATTCACTAAACAAGCACTCTAAACGGTAAGAACTAGACTTTATGAATGCGATACAAGAAGGTATGTTTTGAATATACCGCAGAAAGTTTGGATAAAAAGGGGATATTCCTATTTGAAAATCAGACAGTCTTTTCATCTGAGTAAACCAGAAATATTTGAGATCATTGTCAATAATGTCAATTGTCATTCATGAGTTATATTGAAAAAGCAATGTTGCCAAATGTAAAAAATGTCCGATAGACATGAAGAGTTAACATTCATCCAATCAAATAATTTATTGTGACAATTGAAATTATGTGAATTGAAGGATTTATCCAGTGTGTTGCTGAAAAAATCAAGAAATCAAGCCGTCTCGAATGAGTGCAAGTTGAAAATTGACTTTTTTTATCCTTTCTGGGGCCATAATTCCGAAAATAACCGTTTGCGCGGAAATATCCAATAAAAGCACTCCTTATCTCCGAAAAGAGTTGAAAGACTTTTCTAACGTATGTTTGCCACCTGAACATGAATCCGAAAGAACGCGGCGCTCTCTTCCCTCTCCGAGTTAGATAGCTCTTTTGATCCAAAACACGTATTTTTCAAGCTCCATTTTTCCGCGCAAATATCACTGACAATGCCTCCTTTTTCAACCACGAACGCCAAATCAATCAATTGCCGAATCCCGTCAATGTCTTACTAGGAAAAGGGAACACAATCTAACCTCACTTGGCTAACTTAGCTATCAAAGTTGATGGCCAGCCAATCATTTTTTTTCAAAACACGCTTCGCTTCGCTTTGCACGCGGACACTTCGGTAGCGTTGACTCGCTTTGTACAAATTTGTATTTGGGCACACTAGTGACAGTCAGTCACGAGATGTAGGTACACTAAATTAGGTTTCGAAAGGAGCATATATTTCAACAAAGGCGTCATAAGTGCAGCGTCTCCGCTCTATAAATCTAATCTTACAGGCGTGTCTCGATATGCTCTTAAAATCCAGTCAATGTCTCACGTGAAAGAAGGAAACACAACCCAACTCAACTTGGCTAACCTTGCTATCCAAGTTGATGGCCAGCCAACCAACTTTTTCAAAACACGCTTCGCTTCACTCGCGGGCACTTTGGTAGCGGTGACTTATCTCGTTTTTTCACGAATATTTATTTTTGCACTATAGTGACCGTCAGTCGCGAAATGCAAATACACTGAATCATGTTTTAATAGGAGCAGATATTTCAACAAATGCGTTATAAGTTCAGCGTGTCTCGGTCCGATCTTCAAATCCAATGTCTTACCTAAGAGAAGGAAACACAACCTTACCTAACTTGGCTAACGTTGCTATCCAAGTCGATGACCAGCCAATCAACTTTTTCAAAACACGGTTAGCTTGATTTTTCTGGGTTTTTACGGATAATTGTTTGGGCACAATAGTGACAGTCAGTCGCGAGATGGGAGTACACTGAATTAGATTTCAATGGAAGCAAATATTTCAGCAAAGTACTGCTAAAAATGAAGTTCAGGGACATTTCGCGAATCGCCAAAATCGAGGCTGTTTTTAGATTGCAAAAACGAGGCATTGTGAGTGATTTTTGCGCGAGAAAACGGTACTTGGAAAACACGTGATCTGGATCAAAAAAAGTTATCTAATTCAGAATGGGTACGAGAGCGCGGCGTTTTTCTTCCGGATTGGTGTTCAGGGGGCAAAAACACGTACGAAAAGTCTTGTAGCTATTTTCGGAGAGCAGAAGTGCTTTTACCGGATATATGAAGATTAATCAAGAACTGAATAATCGGCAACAAAGTAGAAAACAGATGCAAAGATTATAGTTTTCTCTTTGACAGATAAAATAAATAATGTGAAATGTCAAACGATTTTAAATTTTCTGAAAACAAACTATTATCCTAAATTCGAGAAAAATAATTGTTATGAATTGCATTGAAGAAGATATGGAATAGAAATCGGGCGTTCCATACAGGGTGTTGCTGAAAAAATAAAGAAATAAAGCCGTCCCAAGTAAGTGGAAATTATGATTGAAAATAGACCTTTTTGAATCTTCCAAGAGCCACAATTACGAGAATAACCGTTTTCGCGAAAAAATTTCGATGGATCTACTTTTATTATCGTGTTCTGAAGCATCTGTGAAAATTTCGTTGAAATCGGTGACATTTCACTTTGCTGCAGGTTTACCATCAACAAAGACTATGCATCGACTGAAAATTTACAAGAATATTCAACAGCGATATCATTTCATCTCCTCAGCATAAAAAAACTCCATCGGGGCAAACCCTGGTGAAAGGATAAACTTGCGTGATGGTGACAAACTTGAAAAAAAAAATCAGTGCCCAGAAAACTAGTGGGTGAGATGCCTACAAGATGCCTACAAGACGCCTTGACCAAATACAAGAGTGCACTGAATGAAGCTAGGAGAGACTCATGGAGAAAGTATTGCAAGAAGGTAGAAAGTAGTCAATAGCAGAGTAAATAATTCTCCGGAAGGATATACATCATATAATACACTCCCTCGAAAACGAACAGGGAAAGTAAACCACTACAGGAGGAGAAACAATCGCAGGTAACAAAAAAATCGAGGAACTTATCAGAAGGGGATCAGAAAAGGAACATCATGTCCAGGACGAAGCATATATTATGAGCATCTGCAAACTGGTTCTGGTTGAAATACTACCGGCGTTATGAAATAACAACGGACTTGTTACCCTTAAACAGGAAAAAATTTAAAATCAGTATGTGGCTCTTGATTGGACAGTTGTCAGTGAAAGGACTGGGGACTTAACGAGCCCCTTGGAGCTCAACCTCACCTTAACGAGGTATGGGGTGGACGGGCTGCTGCCGTACGGTGAATGAAACTGACATTTTTATGATAGGCAGCAATTCGACTAACGGGGCTCTGTTTCTCAGAGCTGAATTCAAACTGTGAGCACCATGGCGACAGATATATGACACCAGGGTCTCAAAAAAGACGGTGCTGCAACGGAGCCTACCAGAGGGCCAGACCGACCATTTACCCCTCACTCGGGGGAACAACTAGAACCAATGAGCCAAAATACCGAGTGAGACGAAAGAAACTCTCGGTTGATTATGTTTCCCTCGGAGCATACTGAGCGTACTACAGCATCTAAAGGAAATTATTCAAGGCACTGAAAAAACAAAAGAAATGGCTCGGATAAAGCTCATCTAGATCAACCTCTAGCACTGTGAGATGGCCATGGCAGTACTGATAGTTGCTGTGAGGGTCTCCGAAGTTGCCCTTATTCACGAACAATGGATACGGCATGGTGAAATGAAAAGTCTGTTTTTTTATGCGATGAATCAAAATTTGGTGTTGAATTCAAATTTTTATGGTGTAACAAATCACCCAGTATTAGTCCGGAACGAAAATATGTCTTCTCACATTTCGACGAAATTCACAGTTTGTAGATGATATTTTTTCATTAGGTCTCGAGAAGTGATTTGAATGGGCAATTTACAACCATATTTTCGGTCATAGAATAGAAAACCCTCCTGGTACAGTCAAGTAGGATGAAATATGTCACAAAAATTATTTTTGTTCACGAGCAGAAAGAAGGAAAGTTAAATTATATATATATAAATCCTTAATTCAGTCCATTTGGCTGATTCACATTTTCAAGTCATTGCAATGATTACAATGAGAATGACTCTTAGGTTAATATAGACTAAGTTTGAAAAATAAACATACATATACAACACATATACACATACACATTCTAAAACATATACAATGAATACACACAATACTTTAAACATACTGAAACATTTGTTCACCTGTCATAAGTGAATATTGAATCGCAACAAACAAAATGAGGAAGTGGCTATTAGGTTTTTTATTGATTAAGAAAATATGATTTTAACTTTGTCTTGAAGGATGTTAAAGATTTCGAACGTTTGATCTCTTCTGGTAGATTATTATAGCTATCAAGTCCCTTAAAAAAAAACATAATTTTGGTTGTGTTAATGTGACTTGTTGAATATGAAAGTCAGTTCTGAATCTTTTATTGTATCCGTGGATTTGGTCATTGTACATAACTTTTTCTTGTAAATATGTTGGGGAAATTTTATTTCTTATTTTTAAAATTGGGATTAATTTTTGGTAGAGGAGGAAGAAATTAATTGGTAACCATTCTAGTTACTTTAACATATCTCTTATTGGTGTTAGTCTTTTGCAATTTAAAATTATGCGCATGGCTCTATTTTGGAGTTTCTGTGAACGAGCTGAATCATTTGGTTTCAGTAGATACAGAATTGTAGGACAATGTGTGGAATGGGGAAGCACTAATGAATTGTACAGTTAATTTTTTGTCCACCTTGCTATCGTCTTTATAATGAAGTTGGTATGTTCTTTGAAATTCAACCCCCTATCCACATGAACCTCAAGATATTTAAATTTGTTGAGCCGTTCCACCTTATCAGGACCTAATTATCTAAAAAAAATTGTTTCAGAAGTTTTTGAATCTTTTTTCTATACTTATCACCATGTACTTGGTCGTTCCAACATTGATCTTCAAATAATTAGCACAACACCAACTGTAAATAGATTTTAAAGTTCTGTTGAAGGTTTCTGTTAGTTTCATATGATCATAACATGAGAAATAAATCGGTGTATCATCTGCAAATGAATAAACTGAGCTCTCAGGCACTACCTCTAGTAAATCATTGTTATGCAACAAAAATAATAGGGGGCCCAGTACACTTTTCTGTGGTACTCCTTGATTACATTTTATTTCATTCGATACTTTATTATTTATCTTAAGCTTTTGTTTCCTGTCCTTCAAAAAGTTTTCCAACCATTTCAAGACTATTCCATCTATTCCTACTGCTATTAATTTTTGTAACAATCTATTTTGGTGTATTGTCTCGAAAGCTCTCTGTAGATCCAAAAATACTGCAACAGTAGTCTCATTTTTTTCTAGGTTGATTTTCCAATCGTCTAGTACACACTGAACTGCTGTTTCACAACTATGTTTATTTGTAAACCCTGATTGGTACTTATTAAACAGTTTATTATTTTCAATATAATCTACTTAATGGTTATAGACTGCTTTTTCATTTTGTTTTCCAATTGCGCTCAACATGTTCACTGGTCTTAGATCCGAGTCTTTATTAGAGGAATGATTGTGGAAATCGTCAGGCCATCTGGTACCTACCCTGTTAGTAATGAAGTATTAATTAGGTTTAGTATCATCTTGAAATGCCATTTCATATATGCAAATGGAGGTTCACAAAATATTTTCTTGAGAGAACAGTTTTAGAACAGAAGATAATGTTGGAAATAAGTCATTAGATTGTTTTTGTTTTTCAACCGCTTTCTTAGTTATCTGACCAACGCCCAGAAGTTAGTGAAAACTTGTTCGAATTAAGATTACGGGGGCCTCACCTTTTAGATAGGTAGGGAGAAACGTTTTTTATCCACAAGGTGTTTTCTTTCATCTCCTCGTCTGTAAGTATTGAATATCGTATTAATGGATATATATGTGGTTAGGAAAAAGAATTGTTCAAAAGTATATCATAGATAGGAAATATCAAAACTCACTGGGCTATGGTTTGTTATGGTTTCAAGTTTCATTACTGGTATACTCTATTCCATAGAAAATGGCCTAATCCTTCTTGTATGAGGAGACCGTGTGGTGATTGGCAGATGTTGCGAAAATTATGTAACGAGATATTCATGGATTTTGAACGGAAGCTAGTCGGTTCAAAGTTCTGAGACCATGCACACCTCTCTCTGAACTTCAATGTTTTTTAGTTATATGGGCCTTGCCAGCCTGATTCCAAATTAGTCAAAATTTCTAACCATTGAAATAAGTAGTAGTTCAAGTCAAAATAAGTTCAATCGATTGAAATTCATCACTATTCAAACAATGAGATTTCTCGCATGGATATTCTCTCTGATATCTCATTAGTTATATGAGGGACCAAACCACAGATAATTCATTCAACTATTCAAATGCTCAATCAGTATTTTTATGAACGAGAGAAGGATTAGAGAAAGAAGTCTGAACCATATTCACTGTAAAAGTACAGGTCTCAAAAAAATTTGATGAGTCTTCTTGAAAATTGAGAACCTCAAAGGTACTGATTCTACTTTTGAGGTAGCCAGATGTCTTCCAGTAACGAGATGTTCCAGAGATCCTCAAAGATAGAATTTTTCGGTTAGGAAATTATCTTGGTGATTCTTTATCAAATCTCATACCGCATTTTCGAATCCACACCAGTACAACTCTTTCAAAGAGAATACGCAAATACGATTGGTCAGATTTTTTCTTTGTTTTTGAAACTGCGGTAAGAGATATCTGGTGAGTGAGATAATTCTGTTCCAAAAACCCATTTCTTCAACTTGTGTGAAGTTCCAATGGAATATGCATGTGAGCTACGAAATCGATGACGGAATGCAGTCATCTTGAGCCAGTGCTGACAACATCTTCTTAGAAGCCTATGCAAATAAAAATTCCAGGATTCATGTAGACAATACCGATCAAGTCAATATTCAAATTGGAAACAGTGGATGTCATTGATTGATATTAATCAAAACTTATTAGGGTAGATACTCATGCTACCCGACAGATAAATCATTCAAAGTATGTTTTTTCTCCATCTACACCTCTTGAAGATTCATCAATATGAAATGAATGGAACATGTCCAACAAGGAAATACTTTCTGGAATTATTTTTAAGGAATTAGTGAACTCCCCAGGTAGCACAGGTTAGTGAAATGACTTCCTAATGACGTCTTATTCAAGTCACTATTGGTCCGTGATGTCCTCGACCATAATAAGACCTGAAAATCACGTCATATCTCATGACGTCAAATTGATGTATTTCAGTGGAGATCATAATGACGTCCCTGCGAAGTCAATTACTTATCATTGGGAAATTGACGAAAAGAAGTGTCCGCTACTGAGAATTGTTCCAGGATCCATGATTACAGAAATCTGGACCCCCTCCTGTCAGCAATTCGCGAACAATGATTGAGGGCCGGTTGAATGAAGCGTTCTATTATATTAACGAAGGATCAACTGAGCTAACCCATCAGCTGTTCTCAACTTTTCTGGCATGTCAAAAAGTCCAATCGAAATATCCTCCGACGTATATAATGATAAACTCAAAAGTGAAACCGACATCTCCCGTTCTCTTCCTCATTTTCTACATCTTGGAAGAAGTTTGAAACTTAATCCCGCACTAGCAGTTGATTGGTTTGAACAGGGAATTCCATCTCCACTGACATTGCGCTTGCATAAGTACCGTGAAAACACCACATGTCGAAAGCCGTGGTCGCGGACAACGTTGCCAATACCGAAAAAATGTCCCCAGGAATGAGGAATTCAAAATGACTTCAATTTGAGGAACAGGGGAAACTTAATGAATTTTCGACGAAATATGGAAAAGAAATAGGCTGATCAGTTCAAAATTTCAGAATACCGTCAATAATCAGTACGTAGTGGATGACAAATTTCAATGAGGTGAGTCGTCTTGTCATAATCCTCGATGTCAAATACCAAACTGTCGAAAATCATGAACTATTTGTGTCTGGGGGTCCATTCTCAAACGGTGACATTGTCGCCTTCGAAAATTTTCGATAGACAAATTGTAGAGTGGTCTAGAGTAGTCGACAATTTCATGTCGAATGCGAGATGATATATTTGACAGATTTTCTTTATCAATTTCATAGGTTAGAAATGGCAGCTTTATTGATAGAGATTGAAAATTTAGGAAATCAAGAAAACTACCAACGGCCTCGAGACAGACAAGGTATATATAGGAATGCGTTCAGGCTTTTATCTGATAGAAAGTTTGTCAAAACATTCATATTAACCAAGGAATTGCTAGAGGGTTGATCGATATCCCGGAATCGTTTGTGGAACAGGCACATCGGGCTTCTTCAATACTTCTTGAAGACAAAGTGAGTTATCAAACACTTTTATAATAACCTACCAACTAGGTTAACTTGAGGTACTTATATTTGAAATATTTAAAACTAAATGTTTTATGCGTAAAACTTTAAAGCGAAACTTCTTACCGTGTTCAAACTCAAACCAAAACTACATAGGCACAGAACAAATTCGAGAATCGTTAATTCGGTGTTGCCAGCTCATGATATTCGACAATTTTTGTCTCATACGACTTGGATGTCGGAACCGATAGAGAATACCACAATTTCAAGTTGTGCGACAATTTCCGAAAAGGACGGGAAAAGGGTCGCCATTGTCAGCGAAAGTTGGCTAACGCCAAGAAAGCGGGACGTGTTGTGGCACCCATTGGTAGACCAAAGAACTTTCTGGTAATGTCTACTATTGGTATCCTTGGGTATTCTCAGAGAGAAAAATCCAATTCAATTCAGGGAGAATAAACCATTACAAAGATATTATACTTCTTGTAACGGATTAGACATATTTTAATTGTTAATCTGGATATCCTGTTATTTTTTTATGTTTAAACTGTAATGAATTCAATAATATATTTCAGTTTATTTTATTGTACTTCCCTGAAACTACCAATTTCCTCATGAAAACTAGGAGCTCCTAGAAGACTGGGACATTTGCCTGGTCTTGTAGGTCTTTAAAATGTCGTCTTTTATAGATCATTTTCCAGACGTCGAAGTGACGTCCTGCTGATGACGTCTTGTGACTGTGAGATTTTGATGTCTTCTCAGAGTCTCTGAGACGTCACTTTTGACGTCAGTTGGTCAATTATTTGACCAAATTAAGACGTCATTTTGACGTCACCGTGCTACCTGGGTCTATGCTATCTAATGAGCTCTATTATCGTTTGAAGTATGTTTTCGATTAATTTTTAATCTTACGAAGTTGCCTATATGTGACCGACTTCTGAGACGGACCAGCAATGTTTAATGCATATAGACCAGAGTTAGTGCTGCTATTCTGCTGTGAAAATGTAGTACCACTCGCAACATCCACAATAAAAGGGTGCCTCTTAGTCAGTGATCATCAAGAGTTCTATTAGAGAGAAAAGTTGAATTTTACATCCCATCTAGTATTAGATCGCACGTTCCAATAAACCAATTGTCCGTAAGTGACGAAAGAAGGGGTAAATTCAATGATTTTGTAATGTAGATAAATTTGTTAGCAACGTATCTCGAAAAAAGCTATTGTTTACGAAATGGCGTTGTTTCCTGAATTGGACCATTCATGGGAGCCGATGTTGGACCGGTCCAATTTAGTAAGAGATCACAATTTCATTATTTTTCGTTTCCGAATATATGCCGTTTTGTTGAAATGAAATATTTGTTGTGACATTTATTCTTAGACTAATATAATCTTTGAACTCCCTGTGTAAGTTGTTTGAAAAAAAGATGAATGTAAGTTGTACTTTTTGATTTCAAGATAAACATGTCAAGTTGATTCGATTACAATGAATTTTTTTTGACAATTCCAACAACCATTAAAATTTTGTCATTTTATGTCATATGGAACAATCCCACCCAATCATGTCAACATTACACTGATAATTGCATTCAGTGCAAATGTCAATCACGTTGACAACAAGGTTGAGTTTGACAACTTCGTTCCAAATAAATTTCAAAATGTCACGTTTTGGCAATGTGAATGTTCGAAGTATTAATGCGCTTATCAAAGAAAAAACTCTCAGAAATACAACCTACAGTCACAAATATATTTGGGGAATATTTATGGAATTTTGCTGCCAACGATAATATGAGTTCGATGAACATGGAAGTTCAGAAGAATTGGCGTTGATACTAAAAGATTGGGCGGTCAATATGAGGAAGAAAGACGGGACCAAAGTCAAAGAAGCAACGGTGAAGACAATGTGGAACGTTTCGTGCAAACTTTTGCAAGAAAAGTACTCTTATAACTATAATATTATGATTGACCCATTCAACAATATAGTATTTGAACCAACCCGAAATGCCCGCGATGCAATCAGGAAGAAACTACAAGCAGATCCATGTAAACGTAAGTCCAGTTCAGTTCCGTTAAATTTGTCTGAAGTTAACAAAATAATATTGCCATGCGATGAAAATACTCCTGAAATTCTTATGCGTGAATTTAACCATATTGCTGCTGTGGAATGAGCGTGGCGAGGAGGAGAGGCAGTTGCTTGTCTGGTGGATTTTTTTCAAATCGAGAAAAATAACGATGATTCTCCAACAAATCGCATTGAATACAATCCGGTGTTCAATAAAACGTGCCAAGGTGGTTCTAAAAGCTGTACAAGTAGTAAATTGTTGGTTTCCAATAGTAAGAGACGAAGCTGCACTGTACGCCTCTTTCATAAACTGATATCAGAACGAGGCGACAATATTACCTCACCACGACTGTTCTTAAAACCAAATCGTCACTGGAAAAATGACCTCTTGGTACGATAATGTACCTGTTAGAAGAAATACAATGAATGGATGGACTGAATCTGCTGCTGAGGCTATTGGCTTGAACGTAAAGGACAAAAAAATAACAAATCACTCGAATAGATCAACTGCTCTTAGCGAATTGGCAAAGAGTGGTGTAGAAGAACAACAGTTGCTGATAATTACTGGTCATAGCAATCAAAATTCTATAAAACCATACTCAAATTTCGATCAAGAACACCACAACAAGATCATGAATATTATGCGTGGTGATAGATCTTCTTCAGTAGAGAACAGCAACGAATCTAATAATAAGTTAAATTTTAATAATTGTACTTTCACTAACTGTACTTTTGATAAATAAATAAATGTTTCATTCCCTCGGACATTGACAAATGCCTCATAATTTTATGACAAATTTCTCAAGCTCGTTGCTTGGTAACAGCCCTCAACCAAGGAACGAGCTTTCGATTGTCATAAAATTATCCCATCTATTATCAATGTCCCAGGGATATTACTACTGAAAGTTGTTACTTTTCACTCAAAATATTCACCCAAAACACTGTGAAAGAATACGTTCCCGTACATATGTCAAAAACACCTTTTCAGCTGTCAATGCAGTTCGTCAAGAAAATGAAAAAAGAGTTAGTGTCAGATATTCTTTCCTTTAAATAATTTTGGCCTTACTATAAAAGATGTGAGAAAACTCGACTTTGATATTGCAGAAATGCACATTTCACATTGTTTTAAGGTTGAAAATAGCTAAGCAGAAGAGAGAATGGTTCTAAATGTTCATGAAACAAAAACTTCAAGTTATCACTGAGGCAGCCGGAAGCCACATCTCTTGCCAGGAATAGAGTTGACGCATGTTTTAAGATGTTTGAAGAACTAGTAGATGAGCATAAAATCACTGGCACAAAAATATATAATATAGACGGCTACACTACTGCCCAGAAACAAAAACACAGAAGATAGTTGGCAGAAACGGAAACATCTGATTGTAGCAGCAATCAGGGGTGATCGGGTAGTAGATACCCCTATTGTATGTTGTGTAAGCGCCTCGAGCTCGTATATCCCACCCACTTTTCAAATTAAGGGGGAAACGATTTGCTCTAGAATTATTGAAGGCAGCCCCAATAGAGCGAAGTGACTGATTCGGGATACATCACAAGTGAACTCTCCGCACAATGGCTTCGCCAATTGAAAAAAAGTGGCATGTTCAGAAGAAGAGCCAGTTATATAACTCTTAGATGGTCATTCCACTCACAGCCAAAATTAAGAAGCACCGATATTTGGAAGGAATCATGGGATTGTTTTATTGCAATTGCCTATCCATACAACACACCACATGCAATCACTTGGTGTTGCCTTTTTCCGGCCTCTTGGGATTAACTATGTTCAGGCGCAAGGAACATATTGTAAGCAGCATGTAGTAAAACAGGTAGAACAGCGACCGTCGGCATTGCTGAAACTGCCATCAAAGCTACTGACATTTGGCCTGCCAATTGGCATGCATTTAAAGATCACCTTTTTGCTGCTTCAGAAGCGCTGAAAGAATTATCTGAGAGCGATGCTGCATCAGCCCCAGCAACTGATAATGTTGTACCCACACCAACACAAAGTTTCTTAGAGTAGTTGAATATTGTTTCTCTACTGCTGCAGGCAATAGCTAATACTTCGAGGCAAAAAAACTAACAAGATGCTGAAATTCTAACAAGTATTCCTTACAAAGATAATGTGGAGTAGCAGAAAAAAAAACACAACAATAGGCAGAAGTAAAATTTGAAAGAGAAATGTGTTCGCCGATACCAGTAACCAGGAGAAACCCAAGAAAATGAAACAAAATGAGAAAGCGATAAAAGAGAAGAAAAATTAGAGCAAAAAAATATAACAGCAAAGCAAAAAGACCCAAGAAAAAAATTACTTTGTCAGAGAGCGATGACACATCTGATGAATTTGAAGAAAGTGGTACATCGTCTGGTGGTGAAGATGATTTGGTTGGAACCAATGATTCCAAGAATTTTGATCGTAATGAATTTGAAGTTGATAACTACGTCATAGTGATTACAAGACGAACATGGAATGAGGTATATTATGCTTGTCGAATTGTGCAGGGGAAACCAGTAGAAGGTGCAATTTCTTCTTCATTATACTTCTTCGAAAACACATTATTTTTGTCTGTCTTTCGAAGTGGAATGGTCAAAAGAGACGTGCCTCGGAGGAATGAAGAGCTAGCCAAACTTAGGAAACTCTTCAATAGAGCTGAAAGTCTGGGACACTGGGAAGACTGGAAAGCGATTTTTTCTGAGTACAACAAGGAACTCAGAAAATGCAAAAGGGACAATGAGGCAAATGTGTGGGGTATAACGGAATTAAAGGCGGTGAACATACCAACGGCATCGGTCCGATCAGAAAGCCGAACAGTTGATATGCAGAAAACCAGAAGGAAAGCATGAGGGTTCCCTTCCAGACACACTTTCCTGGGTCCAAGGTTGTTGAAGTCGAACTGCAAAGTGCTCAGCTGGTAGAGGTTGTCACCAACCCCAACAGAACTAGCAGGAGCAGGAGCAGAAAATCTTCACCACCCAAAAGATCGAATGAGCTCCAAACCGTTTAAATCGGCTGGAAAGGACGGAATATTCCCTCATTACAAAATGGCCTTGAAATGATAGAGCCCTCCTTGAAAAGGCTATTCAAGGCCAGTTTCAGTTTCAGGCAAACCTCCTTCCTCCTTCCTCCTGGAAACAATGGAGAAGTAGAATCCTTTTGGACAGACCGCTTCACAAAAAACAGTTCGCTTATCAAGCAGGCGAATCAACGAATAATGCTCCACGATGCTCAGTTGAGAGCATTGAAAAGACATACTTGGTCAAAGAAGTGGCACTATATGCATCCATAGATATAGAGGGTGCTTTCGATAACACCTCACATGATCGCTAGAGGCAAGGAATATAAAAACCTCACTGATCAGATGGATACATGTAATGCAAAATCATTGTAGCTGCTCTCGGAGAGGAAACGGTCATCGATCGCTTCTGCTATGGTCACTGACCGTTGATAATCTGATAGTGGAACTACATGAATATGGAATCACGACTGAAGGTTACGCCAATGACCTGGTCGCCACTATCAGGGACAAACATGACGGGATAATATCCAATCGTGTGCAGACAGCCCCCAATATAATCGAAAGCTGATATGCAGGACGAACTAAATGTAAATCCCAGCAAAATAGTGTTGGTTCCATTCACAAAGAGGCGTAAGTATGAATTGGAAGCTCCAACCCTGAATGGAACCCAGCTAATTATTTCCAATGAAGTCAGGAATCTGGGTGTCTTAATCGATCAGTGACAAACATGGAGAAGTGCTGCTTGAAGTCCAACCTCACCTTTATGAGGTATGGGGTGAACAGGCCGCGGCCGCGCAGCGAATGGGACGGTTGAGTGGACATTTGTTTTGCATCTGGGTTGCCGCGACTTGACCAACGAAGCTCTGGCAAACAGACCTGATTCCAAGCTGTGAGCGCCGTGGCGACAAATGTATTACACCGGGGTCTCTGAACAAACGGTGACGCAACGGAGCCTCCACGAAACAGGGCGTAATTTCGAAGTAATCAGCTTCATTTCTGTGCAGGGGGTTCCACGGGCCGGGCCAACCCCTTTCCCCCCACTCACTCGGAGAAACAAATGACCACGAGACGAGACACCTAAAGGGAATAACGACAGGGTCCACCCAGGTGAACCTCCAGCACCGCAAGGTAGCCACGGCAGTACATGCAGTCGCCAGGAGAGATTTCGAAGCGGCACCTAATCGGGAACCATGGATACGACATGGTGAAAAAAATCGTGCCAGGTAAGATACAATAGGCCAGAGGGCTCGAGTGTCGTCGGAGGCCACAGGGTGGAGGGTTTAGTGGGTGAACCAGTGTCGAAGAGTCCCACACTCTGTCTGTAATGAATTTCCCCCACCTCCCCGAAAAAAACATATTGGAAATATTATTTCCAAGGCTACAGCGGCAACCTGGACGTGCCGCAGAGTTTTTAGCAAAACAAGGGGTTTGAAGCCGGAAATGATATACTGGTTATATCATACGATTACCAAACCCATGGTAACATATGCCTCATTAGGAGGGTGGCCAAAAACCCAACAGCACTCGCACAAATCAAGCTGCAGAAAGTGCAGCAGTTAGCCTGTCTGGGAATCACAGGGGTAATATTCACGTGCCCCACTGCAGCACTAGAGGTAGTGCTGAATCTTCCACCACTGCACTTGTGTGTGATGAAAGAAGCGGTAAAATGTGCCTTCAGACTGCACCAGGCATCAAACTTGAATGTCGGAAAGCTGATTGGACATCTGAAGATTCTAGAAAATATCCATATAGAAGCCATCAGATATTATGCCAGCTAGGCACGACTTTGAAGTGGATTATGAAGTGGTTATGAACAACCACTACATATTCACAACGAACGGGCCTTAACTGGCAAAGAATGCATCAGTATGGTATACTGCTGGTTTTGAAATTGACGAAAGGGCTGGAGTGGGAGGAATGTGTCCTGATTTTAGACTCTCGGAATCCCTAGACGAGGCCTCAACAGTTTTCCATGCAGAAACGCATGCTATAAAAATATGCATATCCTATCAAATAGCAGCACTGAAAGCTCTAAAGTTACACACTTGCGTGTGTAGACTGACTTGGGACTGCAAACGCCCCCTGAGACAACTGGCTACGAACACTCTGATGTGGGTGCCAGGTCACAAGGAAATCAAAGGTAATGAAGAAGCGGGCAGCCTTGCCAAAGCAGGCGCAAACACTTGATTTTCTGGCCCGAAACCCTTCTGTAGTCTTTCCAATGCCCACATCAACGAAGAGTTTGGGAGCTGGGAAGCTGACCAAATTGAAACCCACTGGAATAAGGTCCAGGGCGAAGACAAGCGATAAGGTTCCGAGCCCATCGCCAAAGAAAGGTGAAGAGTTCCTCGAGTTGGACAAGAAAGACTTGAAACTGGTAACGGAACTGCTCAAAGGACATTGTCCTCTGAGGTATCACTTGAAAAAAAATGAAAGATCAGACAGTGAACTGTACCGTTACTGCGAGATCTTCGCTGAAACTGCAGAACACCTGCTTTGCGACTGCCAAGCGCTGTTTTGCAGAAGGCTTAAGTTCCTCGAAGGGGTTTTACTAACGCCCTCAGACATCGTGTAGGTTAGCTCCCAGGATACTGATATGCTTCGCGAAGAGTCTCGGAATCCCGGGTTCTGAATAGATGAAGGTTATTGTACAAAAGGCATCACAGAAAGAGGTACGGAGAGACTGAAGATCCATATCGACCCCCCTACAATCTACAAAGTAAAACAGTTTATGTATCGTTTTCAAAGAACTTTATTAGAAATATCGTTCATTACACGCCCTGAAAAAGTTTTCTGCGGACTCGTAATGTACTGTACTATTCTGCAAAAGTCTGCTAAATCAAACTAATCATTCATCTTTCTGGCTGAACCTGATATTTTTGTAATTGATGATTGTGACGTTAAGATGAAACTTCCAAACCTCCAGAAACACGGTCAAACAAAACGTCAATAAGCAAGTATTACATTTGGTATTGAGTTTAACTTCTAAATTCGTTCACTTTTTTTATTTAACTTTCTGTTTTTGGTGACACAATTGGAAATGTATCTAGGAATTATGTATTTTTGTACTTGGCTTTGTACCTATAAATATTAAACATATTTATCTCGTTAAAAGACTATCTTAGTAAACATACGGTCCAAATTGAAAAACTTTTTTTAGGGGGGGGGGTGGAAATCCTCATTGACGCTGCTTGCTTGGTGTCCATCGCAAAACATCAGTGTCGGACTCCTACCGGTCATTGCAAATTGAGAAACTGCCTATATTGGACTGATTTCACTGAAGGATTTCATGATTTTAAGTTACGTCAGCATGTAAGTTTTCAAGATATTGAAGATTTTCTGCACATTTATTATAAAAAAAATAGTCGAAGTCATAGATGAAATGTGGTTGCCATGTCAAATGCCCTTCCAATTTCGATCATTATTCAATACAGTTCATTTATTTTGACATGTACATTTATTCATACATGTACAATTTCATTGATTTTTCATCACCATACATTCTCATGGTTGCATGCTTCTTCATGCTTTTCAAACAATAGAGTATGTTTTAATAAATTAATCTATTGATTAACTGACAAAACCAACGTTTTTCAAATCCTTCGCGTCAGTTCCGCATTATAAGCGTAAGAGTATGAAATTCAATACACTGTTACTCTTCCTGATTATTTGAAATATTTCTACAAGTATAGCCGCAAGAGATGAACTCAAGGGAGGATAGGATGAAAGTGAATTGGGGATGAATAAATCACTCGAACAAAATACCCCTCACAAATATTTACTCAAGTTGAAGAGCTAACATAAAACCGTTCTAGGGAGTGTTGATCTTTTTCTCAATGATGAATTTATTAAAATCGAGTCCATCAAACTAAAATACGGGCGGTTCTCGAACGCCAATTAAAGAACACTTTGTGTAAATGCGAATTCCTCCAATTAATTCCTTTTATTAAAATTGCCGAAGGCAGTACTCGCACAGTCGACTCCCTCCATTCGTTTTCGTTCATTTTAATGATACCACCAATCTAATAATTACGCTCTCGTCTGTTCCATTTAATGAAAAATTAGTCGAAAACTCGCCAACTAGACTTTGCGGTGAATTAGAGCGAACGTTCAATTTCACGCTGGAAAGTTTGTGTGGTATTGGGGTGTTTTTACGGTTAATAGATGAGGTCTCGGCGAATTCAAGTTGAATTGAGGTCTCGTCAACTACATAGCCCCAATTAGGTACGGAAAATACGACCTGGTTTTACACCCTGCAATCCAGTGCAACTGGTACTGAAATAAAAAGTGGATTAAAGCATTCTGTTGGCGTGGCCATTTCCCACATCGTTAATTTGCCCGGGGAAGATACATGACGTTCAGGTTTGGTAACTCTGATTTATTTGCATTCTGTGACAGTAAAAACAAGTCTGGTGCATATGCAAAATAGAGAGACATTGCGGGTGAATCTCTGGGTTGATATCTGCCGAACTACTCTGGAAATGATGTCAACATGCATATGAATGAATTGAACAATAGTGCAAACAAAAACTTCGTTGTTAACGCAATATTTATATAGATACATACGTATATATAATTTTCGAAAATGGGATAATTGGTGATGAATTATTGAGATATGTTAACAAACTCGTCATCATGAACCTTGCCTTGAATGTTCACTACATTTGATTCATTCCTTTATCTACGACCAATCAGGTGAGATTTTTTCAATTTCTCAAAATTGACCAATTAACAGTCATTTTCAATGATAAAAAGTTACCTAACAGTTTGAAATATTTTTGGAAGAGAAGCATCATGAACTTATAGAAACTACTTCAAATCAAGAGCTTGGATTAGTCATGAAAGATTGGGCTTTAGATATGAAGAGGGCTGATGGTAAATATTATAAAGAATGCGGTATGAAGACTATGTGGAATGTTACTGCAAAACTTCTCCAAAAAAAAACTATAAACAGTACGCCCGAACCTTAAATCCATTTGCAGACATTGAATTCAAAGAAGCCAGGGATGCAAAAATGCGGAATGAAAGCAGCTTCAGTCTATTCCCAACAAGAGAAAACAAAGTTCAACTGATTCACGTAAGGAAGGAATATATGAAATGATTTGTGAAACGAACATTGTCCAGAAGGACTTTAAAGAAAGATTTATCATATAATGGAACTTGAACTAGCCTGGAGAGGGGGAGAAGCAGCAAGATGCAGAGTGCACTTTTTCAAAGAGGAAATGAAATCGAATGGTAACCCAACTGGAAGAATTGAATACAACCCGACGTTTTCCAAAACATGCCAGGGTGAAGCTCAAAAATTATCAGACAGTAAGTGGTTAGTGCCTAATCACAATAATCTTCATCTTCATGTGTCTTCATATGTCTAAACGCACTACTAGAATTACGTCAGACCGTCTATTTCTGACTGAAAAACCTAACTGGAATAAAATCAATTCTGGATGATACAAAAATAAGCCTATTGGAATAAATGAAATTGAAAAATAGACCAGTATCAAAAATAAACACTCTGAGGAAAGAGTGCTGTATCAAATCTTGCGAAGTCAGGGGTCCCGGAAGAACAGCCCATCTGAATGACTGGACATGCAAATTCTAAGTCATAAGGCCCCTATTTACAGTTAGACGAGGAACATCATGCCAATTTAATCAAAAACCTGAGACCTAAACCTTCTGGGATCCAAACTACAGGAGATATGAACATTAAACAAGAAAACTCTACCACGGAAAACACCAATAATATCCAAAAAAATATTGCACTTTCAATGTTCATAATATGTATGTTACTGGGGATCAGTCAAACTCTAAATAATTTGTGAATATTTTAATATGTTTTCTATCAATTTGAAATGTTTATTGGTAATTTGAAATTCTTACTTCTCAATTGAATTTCCTACTTCAAACTAAATTGTCTTCATGATGTAGTTGTGTAATAATCTCCCTTAAATACATTCGATACATTTTTTCATAGATGAATACATTTCAAATCGTATTCAAATGTTATAGTTGCTTGAGCAAGCTCTCGCGATTTTTTCACTCCCTTGATTCTCGATTATTTGCCATGACAATAAAACTTTTATACAATCGAACATGTATTTATCGATAAAAAAATTATCTCTTGTGTATTTAATCCCGATAAAACCACAGAAGATTTGCGATTGTTTACGATAAAACGATACTAGCTCCTGTCAAAATAATATGTCAACGCATTCAATTCCTATGAGGAAACGGGAAGTGCAAAATTGATTGAATAAGGGATTTTCAGCTGTAGTGATTTGATATTGGAATTGAATTACACCTCTCCAGCACGTTAAATGAGCCTCGGGTTGTTAAGTAAGGCGACGAATGATCAATTGCAGTGTACTCAGAAAATCAAGTAATATTGCGGTGGTGTAGTGGTTAGGAATAAATTCAATTCGTGGTTCAATAAGACCGCAAATCGCACTTAGTAAAATTTCCAGGCATAATTAGTTCTGAAAAAAAAAGAGCGATAAAACTTCCAGCACTTATGATATTACCTTCGAAAAACCTGATGGCACGGCAAGTCGAAAAGGTAGATTTCAGAATTTAATCATTGATTCTCAAAAAGTCATGCTAAAGAATCATGTGTCGGAAAAAATAGGAAATTCATTCACTGGAAACAAAAAAAGCATTTCTATCACAAGCTTTTATTTAGTTTCACTTGTCTGTGTGTCTGTCTGTAATAAAATATTGCAAGTTAAATTTGACCCACTTCCAATCGTCCGATTGCTTTGAAATATGGCAGGTGTACATAATTCCGGTGACAATGCATTATGAAATTCTTGTTAGGAAAAAAAAACAAAATGGCGACTCTAATATGGCGAATAATTTTTGTGTTTATGGTCCGATTCTATTCAAAATTGGTATCTAGGAGTTTTCGGGGTCGGAAATCATGAATTTGAAAATTCAACATCGCGGCTCCAAAATGGTGGACGAGTTCTGTGATTATGGTCCGATTCTATTCAAAATTGGTATGTGGGGGTTTTTGGGGTCGAAGATATTTTTTACATGCTTTTATTCTCAGTTTCACCTGTCCCGTTGTCTGTCTGTCTGTAATCAAATCTTGCAAGTTAAATTTGACTCACTTCCAATCGTCCGATTGATTTGAAATTTGGCGGGCGTACATAATTCCGGTGACAATGCACCATGAAATCTTTGTTAGGAAAAAACCCAATAGCGGCTACAATATTTTTTGTCAAAATTCAAAAATAAATATAATGGAGAATACATAAGTCATTATTCAACATCATAAATACTAAAAAATAAAAAATAATACATGAAAAAAAAATTAAAAAACAAGCTTTTATTAAAATATTTTTTTGGGTAACCTTCCACAGTCTGAGAATGAAAATATAAGCAGGAAAATCTTCATTTTTATGGATTACCAGAAAAACACAAACCAGCCCATCCTCTACGCCCTGATGTAAGTTCCATTAGATCTCCTTCACAAAAATTCGCTAGATACCTACTCAACATTCTGAAACCACTTTCTGGAAATTGAGATAGTTTCATAAAGAATACTGTACTTTATAGGGAAATTGAATGAATAACAAATTCAAGATGGAGATCTCCTAGTAAGTTTTGATGTCGAAAGTTTATTTACTGATGTCCTCATTGATAAAACTCTGGAAATCGTAAAATAAGATGAGAAAATTACACATTACTGAAGACAAGAACAAAACTGGATGTCAGTGCCATCATAGAGTTACTCGAACTATCTAGAGAAAAAACATATTTCCAATTCAAGAACGAATTTAATCAACAAGAGTTTGGTATGGCGATGAGTTCTCCTTTGTCGCCCATTTTGAGTAACATATTCATGGAATACTTTGAAAAATATTTCGTTTAAACTCTCCACAATGGTCCAAAAGCATGGTGTGGATACGTGGATAATGTTCTTGCTATCAGGAATCGATATGAAGAAGAATAAAAAAATTATTGGATCATATAAACGTTCAAGAACCGACGATCAACTCCACGTAAGAATCAAAACAGAACAACCAACTTCCGTTTTTAGAAGTCATGATCCAAACATCATCATCCCGAATGAAAACATCTGCACATAGAGAAAAGACACATACCAATCTATATCTACACTACAACTCAAACCATCATGCCAGTGTGGGAAAAGGCATAGTTGAATGTCTCTATAATAAATAAAGCCCAAACAGTTCGTAATTCCAGAATCTACAGGAAGAAATAAATCTCATAAAATATGTTCTCAAGGAAAATGCATATTTGGATCAGTTTGTGGAAAAAATAATCAATGACATTGAAAACAGAAATCCACCAAACAACCAATTAACACAACCAACAGGAGTACTCCCACCACCTACACATTTCACAACCAACATAGTATCATATATGTCCCCCGATTACCTCAGAAGATCAAACGGATTGGACATAGGTATGATGTGAGAACATTATTTAGAACAACAAACACACTGAGATCTATACTAACCCAAACAAAACAAAAAAACGCCGAAGAAAATAACAAAAACTGTCTTTACAACATACCTCGTTAGTGTGGTGATAGTTATATAGGTGAAACGTCAAACTATTAGAAATGCGCCGAAGTGAACATCAAAGTTACATCAGAAATCGACAAATAACCGGATAGAAAATTGCAGAACACGTCCTCACATCCAATGAGGATCATACAATTGAATGGATTAGGACGAAAATCTTGATGAAAGAACCAAATCAATATTCTTCTTTCCAATAACAGCTGTTTTTCAACAAATTCTGTTGAAATGGAAATGGTTGCCTCTACATAGAGAGGAAGTGAGATATGGCAGAATGCTAATAAATTGATCTGAACAACACCCCATATATCAAATGAGCAATACGTCAATCTCAAATTATTTGGCAGATCTCAATTGACATCCGTCATTTGAGAAAGCGAGAAAGACTCTGCAAGAGAAAAAACCAAATTATTCAAACAGGAGATTAAGAAGATTTTGAGAACGGGGGCAGATATAGTCCCCGAAACGTCAATCGAAAACTATATAGAGAAGAATCCTTTGAATGTTTACTATTTTTTTGATAGTCAAATTCAGAAAACGACAAGTTACTGACAAATTGAATAATGTTTCTATAGGAAATATAATTTAGTGAACGCAGTAACTTATCGTGGTGAACTAATCAGTTTGCCCTTCCTACCCTTGTATAGATTTTCCTGATTATATTTCCATTTCCAGACTGTGGACGTTTGCCAAAAAAAAATGTCGAAAAACTTTGTTCCTCCACAAAAAATCACATTCGTTCAAGCTTTTATTGATAAAAACAGAACTAAAAAGTTAAAAATGAAAGGGTTCGAAGAAATATTTCAATACAAGCTTTTATACAAACGCACTGAAAAGAAAAAATAATTTATTTCATTGTTGATCCAGGTTATTCCACTTGCCGGCAATCTTGCGCTTTTGAATCTGTTACTGACAGAATAACCTAGATAAACAATGAAATAAACTATTTTTTCCTTTTAAGTGCATTTGTATAAAAACTTGTCTTTGAAAATGTTTTTTTTTTCTATAAACCTCAAACTCTACATTCAAAAATTGTAGAAGAGTTCAATTCTTTCGGAACGCTTCAAATATTTTCATATAAAAAAACATCAAATCAAAAAAACATAAATTATACTTTTGTATGAATCTCAAACTTTTTAATCAAAATTTGTTGAAGAATCCAAATGTCTCTAAATTCTCCCTGATATTTGTATAGTATAACCATTCTCAGTTGAATAAATTCATTTCCAACCCAAAATATGGGGTTCGTTCGAAATCGTACATATCATAATGTTGAATTAGGAAGAAAAACGGAAAAATATATGAATATGATTCCCCAAATTGAGTGAAACCTGTTGGCCGCGTAAAAACCAGTTGATAACTTGACTGGCAGCTCATTGCGATAAATTACCGTAATCCACAACGGATTACTTTATCGTGTTTGAGGTTGAATCTATCAGTAGAACAGTGGTGTGGTATGTAACTGGGCAGAGGCAGCCATGTATGATAAACAACTCAAAGAAAATTTGTACAACAGCCAATGAAAGTGTTTGATACTGATCATTTATTATTTAATGGGCCACATAGGTACAAAATAGCACATAGATTTTGTTGACGAGTTTGAAATATTATATATAAAGAAGAAAGTTCGTAAACTCGACCTTTTAAAAAGTTTTGGAACCAATATTGAATAAAAAGTCAGAATACTTGCTTAGATTAATTAAGGTAATTATGATCTGTTGAATTTATTTCCCCGAAGATTGAACAGTAGAAGTGAATGTCTATTTCTTGCTTTGTTGATATGATTTCCGAATGATATCTCGTACATTTTCGAAGATGTAACAAAAGTTCGTAAAACTGTTTTTCGATGTTCAAAAATTACAACTGTGACAAAGATGAAAAAATGGTAGATTGACAATTTGGAAAAACCCAGTTTTTTTTCACGCGAAAAAGTGATTGCAGAGTTTTTATCATAGCCATTTCCTGATAAACCTGAACGTATTCAAAATCAGTGATTTACATGAACATTAGTAACAATTAGTACAAAAAAAAATATATGATATTCTCATATTCGAAACAAAGAAAAAGTTGCCCAATCAATTTCTATTGATTTGAGGAAAAATATTTTTATAATTCGATTTTTTGTAACGAATGAAATTTTAATTCAGAAAAAGGTTTTTCAGATGTGGAAATCCCAAATGCGTTGGGTTGCAAAAAAATCACATTTTGTTTTTCAACTCAAGCAAATGGTTTGCATAGTTTCCACAATTCATATAAAAGGGGTTCCCACTCAACGGGAAGATCTTCTAAATATGAAGCCATACGAACAGATGCCTATAATAACAATTACAATTATTGAATATTTCGAGGCCATCATCACAAAAGAATGATTTTTCCGCTCAAAAAGCCACCTGACAGTTCATCAGCATGGTGTCTTAAAAAAAGGGGAGTTGTGACCAATTTGGTACCATTTGTACAGGAGATATATGTCAATATAGAACATGGTCTTCCAACGTGTGCCGTGTACACCGATTTCCCGAAGGCCTTTGATAAAGTAGATCATCCTACTCTGCTGGTGAAGCTCTCGAATTTCGGTGTACACGGAAACTTGTTGAGACTCCTAGAATCGTATATAACTGACCGATAAGAATTTGTAGCTCTCAATAATGTAAGGTCAAACAAATGTCCAATTACATCTGGAGTCCCACAGGGCTCACATTTGGGTCCCATCTTATTCAGAATATTTATGAGTGATGTAGAAAACTGCTTCGTATTCTCGAAGTTTGCAATGTATGCGGATGACCTAAAAGTTTATCAAAAAATTAAATATAGTTCCAACTATATATATATATATATATATATATATATATATATATATATATATATGTATATATATATATATATATATATATATTTATATCCATGATGGCACTTTTCAAATCATTAGTAGTAGTAGTAGACCTATACTGGAATACTGCTCCACTGTATACGACCCGGTATACGACAAATATGTCGACAAATTAAACACTACCTTATCTATGACACTAACCTTAATTTCTATAGATTAGAGAATTCAGTTATCGGAAGGGACTTCGTGGATATATTATTCATTTATAAAATTCCCAACCACTTGATAGACTCTGAACTATGTACTGTACTCTTAAATCTCAATTGCAATCCTCGTGCTGTTAGGAATAGACTTTCTACTCGCCTTGTTTCTCAACAAAGTTTTTTATTTTCCACCAGAACTCCAAAAAATATTTTTTTCTGTTCACCAGGATAATGTCACTTTTTCAAATAACACGCTGTACAGGAGACTCCATCAATTGCAATAAAAAATATTAACAAACCTAATAAACTAAATAACAGAATTAGTCATCTGAAGAAGTTTGTCAAAGAAAATTAAATAAATAACTAATGAAAATGTGTTTTCAGTAAACATCAAATGTGAAACGTCGTGCGGAGGAAATTAAGGAAGTAACTTTGAACCTGAACTCAGAAAATTACGAAAAAAAGGATGCGATTAAAAAATAATAAGTACCTAATTTACCCCTCTGATTTTCACCACTCAGGAACGAATACGCTCTATTATCTTTGTGTTCCAACTACCTCGATCAATCACTCTAGCGGTGTCTCCAGATTTCACTCAAAATTCATAAAAAAATAATTTTGTTCTTTCGATACATGTTTTGAGCATTTTTCTTTCTGAATACTATCCGTGCAATGAACGCACTATTTTCAGGAACACCCTGTATATGTATCACTTCCGGCTCCAAAATACGAACATCAATGAACAATTCAAGGATTCAGCGGAAACATTCTGAATATTAACATAATATTACTTTCACTTTCAGTTGAACCAGAATTGGAAAGTTAGAATATATTTTTATAAAAAAAAACCTATGCAATAATCTGTTGAGAAATACTTGCATGTCTCATTTTCAAAAAACTTGAACCATATGAATGAAATAATAATGTCTAACATTGCATTTGGAATACGCTTGCATTTTCTTCTGAAAAATGAATAATTATCCTTGTCTACTCAATATCGAGATTATCCTATGATCTATACCCAGTGTTGAGAGATACTGAATTGCTCTACCTTATAGAGAATCATTAATATATTTTTCAAATATGTTCGAATTCTACTTACTGAGCATTAGAAGACATGATTTTCCATATCACTCCTCCTCTTTGAGAACAATGTATGAAAACTTACTTTCGTAGCACAAGTTATCTCCATTATTATTCGCAAAGACCGAGAAAAATGACTAAAAAAATTTCACCATCCAAAACCGCGCTGGCAAAGCCTCAGGAATAAGCGTAGTAGTAATAATTGTATAATAAGAACACATTATTTTCAAACCAACAGCATTTCAGTAGCATTTCAATAATATGAGTGAAACAACTAATTTATTTGTTTCAAATGTACCCCTGTTAATAGAATGGTGGAATGGAAAGAATGTGTTATAAAAAATTAATTCCCTCATCCACATCGAATCAGGGCTTTCTCTTCTGTAATGATCTACTTAGCACAAAAGTTCAGCGCTGAAGGTGTTAAACCTCACGAGTAAAGCCTTTGAGGTTGTTTTAGGTTAATCACCTCATGAATATTGGATATTTCAACGTGATGTATTTCACAAGAGAAGCAGCTAAGAGCGTAAAATTTACATCGGCTCGATAATAAACTTCCCAGGCTTCCATTGGAAGGAATCCGCTCCGAGCAATAACTCTTTGTTTCGTCAGGGATATGAATTTTGAATCATCAAAAGACTGCAATGAACGTAGAAGCTTAAATTGTCTTCATTGTGTATGAGTTTGAGAAGCCAGATTGTAGGCATATACTTGATGATCCTCTAACCGAATTACGAGTGATATAAAACTTGTGAATTTCATGAGTTTATTGGTATTAAACTTGTAAAAAACGAGTATAGGTGCAGACTAGTCAGTCTTACGACAAATCTTCACTTCCATATGAAGTCGAGATGAACTACGGTTTATCTTTAAACTTCATCTACGACCAATCCGGAAAGTGTCTATTATGTAACTCACTTTGGTTTGTAATGAGCCGTTTTATCTCACTAGTGATGTGATGGATCCATTAACGTATCGCCGCACTAGTGATGTAATAGATCCATCACATCGCTAGTGCGATAATACGGCTTATCACCTAACTCGAACAAACCAAAATAAGTTATATAATAGGCCTTCACCTGATTGGTTGTAGACAAACGATTATTTTCCCATTGTCAGTTGAAACGAAGTTTTTGATAAAGTTTTTATATGAATATCAAAGATTGAAAACAACCTGTGAATCAGTTATTCATCTCAACAATATAGATTCGTAGTAGGACTGACTAGTCTATACCAAGAAAAGAAGATCATAGTCTATCAGAGAATGATCGACCGGTAACTGTACCATATTATAGTTTCGCAAAAGTTTTTGAATACGCATTTTTGGAAAGACGTTCATCATTTTTGGAAAAGTCGTTAGCAACAGTCAACATGCTTGCAGAAATAAAATGTTTACATCTACGGCAATGTATTTGTTCCATAAAGGTATTGCTCAGTTTATTGATACGGATTAATGCCATGAAGCAATATTCTGCGACTTGAGCAAAGCTTTTGATTGTGTGAACCATCAGAAACTGCTAGATACATTGGAGAGTTTGGGCATAAGGGGTATACCATCAAACTGAACTCCATCCTTTTTAAGAAATAGGGAATAAATTGTCACGCTGTAGTTCAAAAACAAAAGCCAACTCACAACCATACGTTCGAGAAGTGAAGAAATCTAAATGGGTGTTTCCAAGGCTCGATCTTGGGCCCAATTTCATTCATTTTGTAGGTGAACCATCTCGATGCTATCATTGGAACCGCAGATTATAAGCGTGTGCAGACGACTCTTCATTGGTTTTGTCCTCCACAGAAAGTGAACACCTAAGATTGAAATATTAACGAAACCCTACAGTATCATGTTTTTTCGGAAGAAACTTATTTTTCAATATTGAAAGAACTCAGATGTTAGGAATTCACTATCATCAAAGAACTATCGATGATCTTGAAATTAAAATCGCCGAAAACACTATGCGCAATACACACATGTGAGGTTAGGGTTTTGTTCCAAACAAAATTCTTCGAGATTTCCATTCATCAATCTACGACCTTCACTAGAAGTGGAACTGATGTTGAACGCTTATTACGCTTAAGTAGAATCGAGACTTTGATATTTTGTCTTGTCATTTCCATGCCTGTTCATTTTCCAAACCTGTGTTCATGTTTTCAAAAATAAGGGAACTTTTATACGCAATTCTGATATTCATGGTAATCATGGTCCCCCATCACTGTAACTTGAAAACGAGTGTAACCTCTAGGCTCTTACTCTTTCGACTCAAATGAGTGGGCAACAGTCATTCACAAATGTAGAATTTTGACTGAACACGGATCAAAGACCGGTCTCTAGTCCTTGCTTCTCAAAAATAGCCGAGAAAGGGAATTTGGATCTGAATTTGGAAAAAATAAATTTCTATAGAGAATGCAGCTTTCACAACCCAGTACGGATTGGTAAGTAGCCCATCACTCCATGGAGTGCGCGAGGGGTGGTATATCTTACAATCAGTGGCTTCCCACACGAGGAGGTTCCTTTCCTATTGCGGTCTCTGATGATACACTTGATGGAGGGCAAGTTCAAGTCTTCGAGGATCCGATAGTTCCGCACATACTACGAAGCGTTCGTTATCTTTCGCAGGACTTTCATTTGCTCCCGTCACGTGAATGCTAGTCCTGCAGGTCTGGCGGCTGGCGGCTGAGGCCTACAAAATGACAGGACTGGTCATATTTCAGTTGGTTATGAATGAAGCACGGGTACTGTCGCCTGTTCCAACATCGCTAGTTTTTGATGATGGTACCAATGCACTGATTACTGGAATTCTTACTTCCAGGAGATCGTCCATCGAGAGAGAACCGATCCCTGATAGCACAGTCTCCTTCGTAGCCAGATTACAACTCATAGCAGGTTTTTTGGATTTAACTGAGTAGAAACTTTTTGTGTTCTCTTGAGTTACCTTCAATGTGGCTGGTACTTGGGTTCCAATCCTAATATCACTTAGAAAAATAAAATCTTATATTTAACTTTGAAATCCAGAAATATCTACACTGTTGCTCTTCCGCCCTCTATGTCGTTTGACGGTTAACAAATCAGACTCAGCCAGCATGAACGTCGGGAAACGATTCCTAGTGTATTTTTCTAGATGTGGCAATTTTGAAAGGGAAGTTGATTCGCAAGGGCTGCTTTATACATACGCCTTGCCTAAAACTCCCAAAAAATCGACAATGATCCACGCTTGATGGACGAAGAACTTGTAACGCAGCACGATTTCAACCAGGTTGGCGCCTTAGATACCTCCAGAAATCTGAGAAAATTAGATATAGTGATGTGATGGATCCATTACATCAATAGTGCGAGAATACAATTCATTACATAACTAAAACAAGACATTATAGGTTCTTACCTGATTGGTCGTATATAAATGATTATTTCTCCCTTGTCATTGTCAACTTGCAGGCGAAGCCACAGGTATAAGCGTAGAAGTAGTAATTCAATAATGAAAATATCTAATTTTGTTACCAACCGTATTTCAATGACATTACAAGCATATGAGTAAACCAATTAAAACATTTTTTTCCAAAAGTACTCTCATCAAAAAATGGTGCAATGAAAAATGTGGAAAGAATGTGTTATGAATAGTTTGGAGTGCAGTAATAACAAAAAACGACCTGTACTACAGGAAGTCTTGCTTCATGATAAACATGTTTCCTGAGCCTTCCAAATACCCGTTTCATTTTTGTGAACACATTAAACTTTTTTAATTATGTCCATTGCAAAATTGATAGTCCAAGTCGCCAGGATGATCAAGTGGTATGATTTTTTTGGCGTAAAGTGGACGTAGTCAGAATGTAGAGCAAAAGAGACTTTTTTATTTTAGGCACCTGTGGTGGAGTAAACGTGCAATATTCTCCATCTTGTTCCTTGAGAGTCATGGAAAATGGAAAATCCATTTCCAAGACGAATAGAACCTGGTCATAGAATTATTTTAGGTTAGGTTGAAAAATCCAAAACTGTGCAGATTGTAGATTTGGTCGCCTAGTTGTCCCAATTCTGAAGGGAAATGTCTTGCATATTTTTTATTCTCAAACATTCGAAGAACAGAAAGAACAAAATGCAAATGCAAAATGTTTTTACCTCCTGGAACATTTTTGGCAAACTTTAAAATATTTGGAAAATTAAACCAAAAAGAATCAAAAGTTTGATTATAGGGAACGGAAATTTGAAAATCAATTTTTAAATTTTATGGTAGACATTTTTTTTCTAAAATAGGATTTTAGAGAGGAAAATCCTTTTTATTTCACAGTTCCATTCAATCGACTTCCCTTCGGAGGAGTTGTGAAGGGAAGAGGAGATGGAATTGCACCTTGGAAAATGAGTTTTTCAGATACCAAGGCATTGAATTCATTCAAATGAAATCATCAGGTGAGCTGCTGTAGTTCAAATGAGCCCTTAATCCAATTACGGAGCCATCCCTCTCACCCTTAGGGGGACAGGGCTTGATACTCAGGTACTCAGAAATCAAATTGAGTCAGATGTAACTCTTGGAAAGCATGTTGTGTGTCAAAAATGTTTGAAAATTCGTAAATTTTCCAAATTTTTTTTAGGTTCGCAATAATTTTCCAGGAGATAAAAACGTCGTGTATTTGGATCCCTCTGTTCCATGAATGTCTGAGAATGAGAAATAATATACAAGACGTTTTTCTTCAGAATTTGGGAGAATAGGCGACCAAATCTAGAATCTGGATTTTTCAATCTAACCTTACAAATTTCTGTGAGCAGGTAGTCTTGGGAATTGTTTTCCTACTCTATGACTCTCAAGGAACAAGGTGGAAAAAGTTTCAGTTTACATCAACGCAGTTGCCCGAGAATAAAAAAAAATGGCTTTTTCACTCTATATTTTGACTACGTCCACTTTAAGCCGAAAAAATCATGCCACTTTAGTCCTGGATTACCAATGCTGCAAATTGCAAGACGTCCTTCACGACAGGTGATTTCGACCTGTCTCTCCAAGGGCCATAATTTGAAAAGTAGAACGTATTCACACAAATGACATGTACCAGGGCATTTGGGGGAGCTCAGGGAACATGTTTATCATAATGCAAGACTTCCTGCATAGAGGTCGTTTTGTTAACCGACGAAACCAAAGAAGAGGAGGTTCTCTAGTCGACCCGTATATTTTTTTTTACCCGACGAAACCAAAAAGGAGGAGGTTCTCTAGTCGACGCGTATTTTTTTTATGTATGACCACCCATAACTTTTCACAGAGCAGTTAGATTTCGATTATTCTTTTTTCATTGGATAAGGTGTACTTCGAAGTTGGTTCCATTTGGATTTCAACAGAAAAATCCATCTCTAAGGGTAGCAACATGGGGGATATTGATCGTTCATCCTCTGAATTTCCGTCCGTTAACCGATTCTATCAGGAATAACTTTGTAGTGGGTTTTCCGATTTGGATGATTCTTCATTTATTAGATAGGGTATATCTCATGATTGATCATTTCCCAATTTGTAATGAAACAATCCACCCCTATGGGTAGAAAAATAGGGGATGATTGATTTTTCACTTGTAAACATTGGCACACATATGTAGTTGACATTGACAGATCTTCCTGCATCCGTCACAATAATTACATTCTATCAAGATGTCTGAAAACCCTGGTGCTTGGACTGATTTTATATTGTTTAGATTTTCGTGGAGACACCACCTGTTACTTTAATAGAGCTTCTCTCTGTCATCTCTTTGGTAGATGGCGCCGTCCATGAATGTTTGTTTATATCCCCGCTTACTGTCATAATTTAATTTTTGACATCTGCAGCATCTTATGTGGAATTATTTTCTATTTTGTCGGTGCCTATGCACTCAACCAGAGCACTCAACCAAGTTTTACCAAAGAAACTTGTACTACAATGGCTGCAGAATCTTTAACAATTCACCTGAAGAAATGCAAAGTGCGCCAAATATTCTCATTTTCAAGAATAGGCTCAGAGACTTCTTGACCTAAAAGAACTTTTACACACTTTGACGAATTCTTTTCTTGAGAGGTTGTTGGGACCACTGTATGTCCAGTTGTATACATTTATATATCTGGGGTTCGTCCGTATTCGTGTTTTATTCATAATTTTTGTTATATTTCTTGTCTTGTATGTTTACTGTGTATATTTTCACGTAATGACGCTCTCGGCAATTTATTATGGACATCATTGTAATGGTTTTGATAACTGATTGTTGATTAAAGTATATTATTACTATGCGTTTTTCCTCCCCGTTGATTTGAAATCTTGCCTCTCATTTTTCAGTTCGTACTTTCAAATCAAGTAGGTATAGTAATTAGTAGATTTCAGCCACAAATAATTGAAAAATAAAAACTCTGTAATAAAAAATTAAACCGATGAGAAAATCAACTGAAAAGCAAACCATAAAATAGAACTTCCCAGTCTTAATGATAATTTAGCCCCTAAACTGATGTGAGTAACTAATTTTGAGTCGGCGCCAAACAAACTAGCAATTGAATCAGGTAAAGCGTAAAATGATGGCAGCGAGATGCTCAGAGGCGTTTTGATTACATCTTCAAAGTAATATAATTATCTTCGATAATTGTTTGTTTGGCGCCGACTCAAAATTAGTTACTCACATTAGTTAAGAAGCTCAATTATCATCAAGACTGAAAAGGTTTATTTTATTTTTTGCTTTTCAGTAGATTTTTTTGTCGGTTTAATTTTTTGTTGAAAAGTTTTTATTGTTATTACAGCTCTCTAACTAAAATAATGAATTCCCTCAGCCACTTCGAATCAGAGCTTTATTTCCTGTGATGATCTACTTAACACAAAATTTTAGGATAATCACCTCATGAATATTTGATATTTCAACGTGATGTTTTCCACGAAAGAAGCAGTTACGAGCGCAAAATTCACATCGGCCCGTTGTTAAACTTTCCAGGCATACATTAAAAGGAATACGCTTCAAGCAATAACTCTTTGTTTCGTCAGTCATGTGAATTCTGAATTATCGAAAGGCTGCAATGAACGCAGGAGTTTGTATTCTCTTCATTGTATGAGATTGAGAAGCCAGATTGTAGGCATAAACTTGATGATTTCATAACCAAATCACGAATGATTGACAATGTGGTATCAAACCGATGAATTTTATGAATTTAATGGGCATTCAATTTGCAAAATGGGGGTAAATCAATCAATCAATCGATTGAAATTGTCATTTGGTTGGTATAATTACATTAAAGTATCTAAATAAAAAATTACACTGAAAAATTGGAAGAAAAGAACACAGCATATACCGAAGCCAACAATGGAATAATAAAGGAGAAGCTCTTCCGTCAAACATAATTGATCACAGAGTCCAATTTTGTATAAAATCACCTAAACAATAAAAACCTACTTTCAATATTTTCTTCCCAACTCATGTTCGAATGAATACAATGCGTTTACATCCTTCAGTTCTTTTGGAAGATTGTTGAATAATTAGAGCCCAATATGATCAGGGGCAGATGAGTTTTTTTCTCGAGCTAAATTTCCATGGAAATAATGCATTTTTTTTTGTTTCACAACCATGAATATTTCGCTTTGAATAAAATAAGTGATAAAAAGCAAATTTCTCCGAGCAACGGAAGTTTTGTATCCGAAACAGTAAGAGGAACTCCCCGTCTACCAGCCACATTGAAAGTAACACAAGAGAACACAAAAGTTCCCACACAGTTAAATCCAAAAAAACCTGCTGTGAGTTGTAATCTGGCTACGAAGGAGTCTGTGCTTTCAGGGATCGGTTCTCTGTCGAGAGACGATCTCCTGGAAGTAAGGATTCCAGTAATCAGTGCATTGGTATCTTCATCAAAAACTAGCGATGTCGGAACAGGCCACAGTACCGCTGCTCCGAGAAAGCACAAGAGAAATGAATTTCTATCACGCCAGCACCTGAAGGTACTTCTTCCTAATTAAGATGCAAAAACTCCATCCAATGTCAAAGTTGGCGATAGATTTGAAATCTTGTCAAACTTGACGGAAAGAGAATCGCACGTAAGATGTCTAAAAATTCTGGCGAATAAACTGATTCGATATTGTTTAGATTTTCGAGGGGACACCACCTGTTACTTCAACAGAGCTTCTCTCTGTGGGAGTCTGTGGTAGTTGACGCCATCCAAAAATGTTTGTTTATATTCTCGCTCAATGTCAGAACTTGATTCCTGACATCTGCAGCCTCTTATATGAAATTATTTCCAGTGTTTTGTCGGTATCCATGCGTTTTCTATCTCTTTGATTTGAAATCTTGCTCAGCTTATTCCTGAGTTTGTTCTTTGAAGAATCACTCGTTCATTAGTGTGTGAGCAATTGTTTATTTTCAGGTAGTGTAGTGTGTAAGGATACTTTATGTAGAATGGGCTATATTCTTATTTGTGTGGACAGTCTAAAGCCGCAGATTCGAATATTCACCTGTACTCAGTACCAAAAGCAAGTACAAATTTTGACGAATTGACTGATAATGATATTCCCAAAGTTCATCATATTGTATGCATTGAAATTTATATTTTCTGCAATTTAATGACAATTTTATTTCCAATTCTCCGTCTGTCAAAATGCAGTTAACATCAAATTCAAATGGTACAAAATACGAAAAACAACACGACAGTGCTTTCTTTATGCAATGTTCTGGGGCTTCTAACTCTAGCTTTGCTATTGGTGAAGTTTGACAGATGTCTCTTTTCAACCAATATCAAAGCTAGAATGAGAATCCGCGAACAGTTCGCCTCAAAAAGGAAGCTGAGAAAATAAATATACCCTGTTAGTGAATTAGGCCAAGTGTCGCCAAGTCGATCCCAAACTTCTACAAGTATAAGTGCAAGCACCAGGGTTTTAAGACACCTTAATCGCACGTCGATTCTTCATCAAATCCAGGGGCGGACCCAGCCCAAGTGCGCGTTGAAAATTTTGCTAATGCAAAAGAGGAAACCCAAATTTAAAATTATACAGGGGATCAACAGAACCTCGAAACTCTTTCAGAATGAAAACAATTCCCAAATCGTAGAGACCGACGGAATCAACGTGGACTTAACTAACGAGACCTGTCAACCACGGACGGAGCTGACTCCACGCACGTTGAGAAAACGAACAATCCCTCCTACCACTGTCAGGAATAAAAGTAAGTTGGTTATAGTCAATTCACTTTTGGATCAAAACAGCATTAAACTCGTATGTATTCGACGGTATAAAAAACTTCCCAAATTCACCAGATAGATGATTACCAAAAAATATCAAGCATGTTTAAGGACCGAAAAATACCATATCGCACGTGTAGTCTCTCTGAAGAGGAGTTGTTTTCGGAGCTCTTCCTCAATTTCTGAAATCTGAAGATATAAAAGATGAGCTGAGTGAGAGGGGGGATTGTCAATCACCTCACGTCACATTTAACACTATGCATAATAATATTAAGTACCAATAGCAACATATTTTGAATACGAGTTCCACAACACAAGCTTTTGTAGCTTAGGTGGCTCATCTTCTGATCACTTATACTTTGTATTTATTCAATTCATTCAATATTCAATAAAGATTATTAAAAGCAAAAAAAACTGTAGAAGGTATCAAATAGACGTACCACATATTCAATATAATTCATTAATCGGCATACAAAAAACATAAGAAATTATGTAAAAAAAAGATATAATTATCTAAATACAAGTTATATAGAAATATGGAAGGAAAAAAAATATCTTCCACTTATTAATACTCAACGATAATATCCGACTTGTATTTGCATAGATATCCCATCGTTCAGCTATCATTTTAAACTTCCAGTAAGCACAACACCAGTTCGAATGGTTTCATACACCTTTGGAATCGTATGAGCAAGGGCTAGGCGCTTGTCACACAGACTCGTATATAATAGAAAGAGACAGAGATAGAGGGAGAGAAAGTTGCATGGAGGGGGCATAACTTTGATGAGAGTATATTTCTTGTGATTTATGCAAAAAGCTACAAAAAGTGTTCTTCTATCTTTATTAGGGTGTCCGTTATTCAAAAAGTTGATCTTTTTTCTGCAACGCCCCCTGAATTTCCAGTTGTTGATCTAAAAAAAAATATCAGATAAAAAAAACTGTTAATTTTCTCATTAAACCTTGCCCCTAGGACGATACATTTTTCATTTAAATAACATGGGGTCTTGCTACTTTTTGAATTGATTTTTTTTCTTGAACAATTAGAGACAAAGTGATGAGAGATAAATATTCTCGTAGAAATTTGATCGTTCTACAAAAAGGTGTCTTTCAATGTTCAATAACTTCATTCTTTCAAAAGTTATTTGAAGTTAAAGTTGAACTCATCCTGAAATTTGTTTTTTTACTTTTACAGCAAAACTTCATTGTTTATTTCCAAAAATATCTAATTCTAATGGTCCTGTGATAGGAAATTGAGAATGAAATTGAAAAATAGATAGGATCAAATACAATTTCCAATATCTGAGTAAACATAATTTATTTTATTAAACTTTCTTTAGTTACATTTGGTATTTTTTTATACTCGCTCACAATTTGAATCACATATTGTTTCTGATCCTCGTGTTCAGATGAAATATCAATATATTCTTCAGTCAATTTTTGTCATTGACCACCATCTTTCAAAAAATTTGAGAGAATTAGAATTTATAAAATAATCAATGTTTTTATTTATAAACCACTTGGAATTATCTAAATTGAAAATGAAGCGTTAATGAATATCAAATTGATCATCAATACTCAATTTCAAAGCTTTAACCATTTTTTGCTTCACACTAAACGATACATGTTTATCAAAAAACGACAAGGCCACCGCTTCATGACTCAAATACCATAAATGGTTCCCAAATTTATCTAATTCTTTATCGATCGTTCCATATTGGTAAACAGTTTCCATGAATTCGAGGTCTTACTTTGGTGCAGTGGCGGCTAAAGGTGCAGTGGCGGCTAAAGGTGCAGTATACCAAAATGGAACATATACAAAAACAATAAATAATGAAATATTTCCTTCATCTTCTTTAGTTCAACAACAATATCCCTTTCAATACCACCAGCCACTTCAACTAGTTACTTGGGCTTAATTATCGACTGCAACCTGAAATGGGATCATCATATAACAAAACTAGCTGGGAAACTAAGGAATTTGCTCTACCTATTCAGGCATTTCAAAACTATGGTAAATATTGACCAGTTGAAGGCTATCTACTACGCCTTGGTGGAATCACAACTAAGGTATGGATTGATAGCATGGGGTGGTGCATATAATCATTGTCTATCCCCAATAAAAAAATTACAAAAATGGATTCTGAAAATCATTCATGGGAAAGACAGAAAATTCTTCACAATAGAACTCTTGACCTTTCGCGAGTCCTCGATATCAAAGAACTCTACTTACAGTGTATAATAAACAAAGAAAAATTCACCAAAAACAAAAATCCTACAAAGAATGAGTACTCCACAAGAAATCAGCCTCTTGCCGTACATATTCCTAAAGTTAACAGAACTCTTACCTTGAGAAGTCATGTCTCGCTTGGTCCAAGATTATACAACAAAATACCCTTAGAAATCCGTAAAATAAATTCACCTGCAATGTTCAAAAAAAATAATTGAGCATTGGCTGCAAGCGAATACAATTATCTCGCAGCTCCTTTTAATCTAGGATGTTGTTCCCTATGAAATATTTTACCTTCATACTATTTATCACCCTGAAATTATTTTATCACTTCCGTTTAAGCATAAAATTCAATCTGTTCATCTTTGATGTGGTTTGGATATGATTCGTATATCTATTGTGCTCTGGCTCTTACTCATACCAATATTTAAATTTTGTTACTCAATGTTTAATATTTATATATACCTTTTTGTGCCTACCTTTTTTTATGTATTTATTTTTTTTGTTCAGGAATTTATATCATCATTCAATGGTTTTGATAGGATTAGTGTATCTTTCTGTACTGTAGTCTTTTCTCACTCCTTTCCATATTTATACCAATGTCCTTCCTTTTCTTTTTCATTTTATATATACATTTATAGGATAGTTATCTAATTTTAGTTTTATATACATAAATATCTCCTCGTACTTTCTTTTTATATATACATTTATATGATAGTTATTCAATTTAAGTTTTATATACATACATATCTCGTTCACTTTTTTTTTATATACACATACTGTAACTACTTCCATATCGTATTTTAAATTTCATAATTATTACTTTTATACTAAAATAAGTTTTATACAAAGGAATTTTTTTCTGCAGACCATTTAAGACATTATAATGTGAGCGAGTCTACCATGATAAAATCAATACTCCACATACAAGTAGTTTCCACTACTTCTGTGGTATTGTTTTCACATGTTTGTTCATTCATATGTAACTAAATGCCATGTCTATTTTCTGAGATTGAATAAACTTCTTCTTCTTCATAGTGTAGAAACTGCCCATAGACAAGCTCTTCGAGAGCTTTTTTGGGCCAATCTGCTTATTTACCATATAAAAGAAAATCTGTGTACTCTACTATTCTATATATTTGTACTTATGATGTGGATAAATTCAATATTGATAATAGTTTATTCAAAACTGTTTCGGAAAATATAAATTTTCAAACAATAAATCGCTTTGGACATCCATTGAGCGTGATGGAATGTCCCAAGTTTATAAAATTTGATTTTCTCAGAATTCATTGTGCCTAGAAATATTTCACATAATTCCAATATTCTCGATAATCATCACGAGGTTGAATAGTATCCATGAACTCATAAATTTTTCAAGTAACTTTTACTATTTTATCTCGTAAAAATGTTTTCAATGTATTAAAGATCTATATTTTTATTTATCAATAGAATTCCATTGAAAATATCAACAGGATGTTTATAAAATCATATGTGGAATCATCTGCGACTGAAAGATAAACTCCAGTCTTCAGTGCCTCTCCCAAAGAAATGTTTCTAACATTTTTCCATCTTTGCAAAGTGAGATTACTTTCAGAAAATGTGTTTCCTATTTGTTCCGGTTTTCCTGATGATTGTGGAAGCGTGAAATAGATTTTCGTGGACAAAAATGTATTGAAGACCTAGTGAATGCGATGCCTCTCTTGCATCAATGTTACAAAAGATTTCTGGTGAGTACCCTCTTTTGGAGAACATTTTCCTTCGCCTCATTGGTCCATATGAGTTCTCAATCAAGACTGAAAAAGGAAGTGAAATAACTATCTGAATGAAAATGCAAATTTTCAATTTCGGGTCCTTTCAGAATATCAGATGTAGTTCAATGACCAGCGTGGCTTTAGCCGGAGAAGTAGTTGTTTTCTGTTAGACATACACAGAGAAATATCTTCCTTACTTTCTGTTCGATATTCAATTGAGAATGTTTCCCTTTTCAACATCCACAATGTTCTGCAGAGATACTTTGTATAAAAATCAGATGGGCTAAAAGCGCTACTTCAATTATTGTCGAGGTACTAAATTATGCTTCAGTGCGCTTGCGTGAATGAAAATTCAGTATGTTGGCAGAAATGCTCTCAAAAGTAATTTCTCAGTGATTTTCGGCAGTGTAGTAGGATTTCTGTGGAAAATTAATTAGTGGAAAATTAATCAGTTCTGAGTTTGAAATTGTCCCAAAAATGATAAAAATTAGAACTAGATGTCATGTAAAACATAATATTTCAGTTTTCGAAATTTTTTCTCAATTTTCTAACATAGAACCATCAGAATTAGATATTTCCAGGAATAAACAACAAAGTTTCATCTAAATAATAATAATTTTGCTGTAAAAGTAAAAAATGGAAAATTTAGGATGCGTTCAACTTCAACTCCGAATAACTTGTGAAAGAGTGAAGTTATGGAAAAATCATTTGATACCTTTTTTGTAGAAGTTTCAATTTGCTTGAGGAATATGTATCTCTCATAACTTTATGTTCATGTGTTTGAAAAAAAAATGTAAAAAGTATTAAAACCCCATTTATTCAAATGGAGAATGTATCGTCTTAGGGGCAAGGTTTAATATGAAGATTAAGAGCTTTTTTGACCTGATATTTATTTTTAGACCAAATATCAAAAAATTTAGGGGGCTCTGCAAAAGAAAATTAACTTGGTAAATAACGGACACCCTAATCTTCATAGTCATCCTAGCACTATTAGTTTACACGTATGTTAACAACATATAAATTCAAGAACCGTTATTCGACAGCCACAATGAAAATGTTGAAAGCATTTTGCAAAAGTATGTAAATATTTTATTAGAAAATACCAGATTCATCTCCTATTCCAGAACGCATATGAAAATGTAAATAAATAATATATTTCTATTATTTCCCATTTGCCCTCTCTGTTGAGTATTCATGACATATCACATATATTTGACGAATGTAATAATGATAATGATGACCACATGGTAGTTCAACTGAATTCATATAGGAAATGAACGTATCAATAAGATCTAGTTACAAAAATAGTTACACTTAGCTTATCCTTCTATAATAAGCAACAAAATTGACCATTGCAAAATGAAAGAATCTGAATTCATATGAATATCCATCATTTGAAGTTACTGATGAGGCCACATTTATGTTTCTGAAAAGGACGGCATCACGATTTGACACAGGTGATCTATCCACCAAATATAATATGGAATGTTCGCTGTACAACTGACATTTTTATTAAAAATTCGTTTTCCTATGATACCCTTCATAATTCCTCATACCCTGGATATGGATCTTAGTGAATTCAACTCCTCTCATTTGTCTGAATGTATGAGATTCGTGAACTTTCTATCAAGCTACACGATTTTCATAATCTGGTATTCCGCATGAGGGAGGAAAGTATTACGTACAACAATTCACAGTCCCAAATAAGAGATTTGAGTTTCCAAGCACGTTTCTGTTAAACATACCAGTTCTTATCCTGATATGTGAATTTTTCGTTAGAAAATATCACATTCATCTCCTAATCGAGAACGTATATGAAAATGTTAATAAATAATATATTTACATTATTTCCCATTTGCCCTCTCTGTTGTGTATTCATGACATATCACATATATTTGACAAACGTAATGATGATTCCTGTTCCCTCCACCAAAGGGTAGTTCAACTGAATACATACAGGAAATAAACGTATCAATAAGATCTAGCTATAAAAAAACTAACACTTAGCTTATCCTTTTATAATGAGCAACAAAATTGACCATTGCGAAATGAAAGAATCTGAATTCATATGAATATCCATCATGTGAAGTTACTGATGAGGCCCACATTAATGTTTTCGAAAAGGACATACGGAGCATTACGATATGACACAAATGATCTATCCACCAAATATAATATGGAATATTCGCTGGACAACTGACATTTTTATTCAAAATCAATTCGTCCTATGATAACCTACATAATTCCTCATACCCTGGGTATAGACTTCAGTGAATTCAACTTCCCTCATTTGTCTGAATGTATGTGATCCGTGAACTTTCTATCAAGCTACACGATTTTCATAATCTGGTATTCCGAATGAGGGAGGAAAGTATCACGTACAAATTTATAGTCCCAAATAAGAGATTTGAGTTTCCAAGCACGTTTCTGTTAAACATACCAGTTCTTATCCTGATTCGCTCTTGATATTATTTAATTGATGTTGGAGAAAAAGCCGTACCGTACCCTGTTAATTGCTCCTCTTGTTCCTACAGAGTTGGATTTTCTATATAGGTCCAGTAAACTGAATTCAATGGGGACAATAACATTTTCAAGTGTTCTGTCACAGCAATTGAAATCTACATCTAGAAGTTATAAATTTGTCATATTTTACTCTGAGATTTTGATGAAAATCTCTTTCACCGAGGAATTCGTAGGGATATATTCTATATAAACTTGATTTTCATAATTTGATGAGAATAGATCTGATAACAGACTATAAGTTTTATTTCGACGGCGAGCAGAAAACTTTGGCGGAAAGAATCATTTCGACACCATCCGTAACAGAGTGTTCTGTGAAAATGCGGATAGTAATAAATGTTTGACTTCCTGGTTAATCGAGAACATCGAGATCCTCGATTAGAAGAAGACCCTGGGTTCTGCGTTGAAATAGTACAGCCCTAACAAATTATTACTTGTACGAGCTCTCATTAAGACAAAACAATACATCCCTGTCAGAACTGCTAGTTGATGGAATAACATTCCGGGCAGCATCCCTAAACGGAGGAGGCGCGGATAATGACAAAACATTTTTAAAAGGATCAGGTAATCTTTGGATATAACGATGTGGTAATGGTAGGCAACACACCGATTAGCTGGTCGTTGAAAGTTCGATATTAGATTAAACCTTTGGAATATTTATTGAATCTGCACTAACAGTGAGGATGAGAAATATAACAAAACGCCATTGAATCATTGTTGACATAAAATACCGAAAATTCCAATTATATTCAGTTCCGCCAAATGGTTCCAATCGGATCGGACAAAAAACACTGGCGGATAAAATAATCAAAACAATAGTACGTTGTATACCTTGGCGGAAAAAGAGGATTTTTTCTGATCCGACAGAAAAAATAGAGAGCCGAGGCTGGCTACTTCTTGAGGACCCGAAAACCACTTTACCTCCGTGGTAATTTCCTCATTGAACCCTGAGACCAATCCAAAATCACTCTCAGCAAAATCAAAAGGGGGACGATTAATTTCAGCTAATCTAGATACTAATCATATTGAAAATAAAGGAAATATAATAAATGATAATCAATATTCTTGAAATTTAGAAAACTCAATTATTCTCAATCTTAAAATTATGAATAAAAACGATAATGAAATTGAAGCTCTACTGAAACGTAGCTCACATGCCAATATGAAATAGTATGATAAGAACATCAACTAAGGTGATAGTGTATACCCTCAATTTTGAAATACATGAAAGCAATAAAGATGAATTGAACCTTTGATGTAGTAATGAATGTTACACATCTCAGAAAATTGAACAACAAGAGAAAAATTACAAAAATTAAAATTAGATATTGAGTTTGGTCCTCAGAAAATAATTTATAAGCATCAGAAAAAGGAATTTTTTTTCATCATGAAAATTATTTCTCAATACTAATTAACTATTATAATTGGTTTCTTTTTCATTTTTATAACAAACCGATAGTTCTTCATTTTATAAAAAAATGTACTTTCATAAAAAATAATCATTTAAATTTAAATTAAATTGAATTTCACAATTAAATTTTCATTGTAAATAAAAAACTTATAAGTTTTAATTTGCACTTTCTAGATTCACTTTTCAGTACATATACTTTGTTACGACTCATCTCATATCATAATGAAAACAGCAGGCGATATGTGCAAATTTTAGAACTAAAATCATATTAACTTATCAACTGAAATCACTTTCAAATCCAAATTCATATTATAGATAACATAACAATCCTGAATGATATTTGATGTAACCCATTTCTTTTTCTCGTGGTTCATACCTTGATCTTATTTATTCTTATATATAATCCTTGAATATTATAATTCTCCAAATTTGCTGCCACAAATTTGGTAACGGTTTCTACTATATAATTAATATTATTCATTGCAAACATTAGTTCAAAGAAATTTACTTCCACATTGAAGTAAAAACCAATTTTGAGAAGGAAACTAGAACTTTTTCTATTTACTAACATTACTATGAATGTTCCCCACTTAGCTTTCTACTATTGCAGATATAGTGCACTGAACTGTCCTTATCATTTACATTTTAAAGAATTACTTTTTTCCAATTGGTTTTTTCCATCTTACCATCATTTTGCTTTCGGCGATTATATCCGCTTGTCCAACCTCATATAAAAATCGCTGGAATTGCACCTTGACATTAAATTTCAAACAATTTTGTTTACACCCTTACCGACATTTACTCCCCGAACTAGACTCCTGCCAATAATTCTACGCAATGTCTACGGTTGAAAACTATTACAACACGAAATTTCAGAGCTGCACTCAAAAATTTTATTTTGATTAAAAATTAACACGTTTAACCACCCCTCACGCTTTCCACTCCGGGATCTACTTCTGGTTGCAGTGCTATGTGCTTGTCAGCTAGTAAGGAGGAATTCATATTAAAATATTCATTAAACCCTATCATTTTTTATTTTCGTCGCAAGCTCTTGGACTATTTTGTTTTTGAGAATGCTTATTTATACTTTCACGTACGAGCTAACTCTGCCTTTTGGCTGTAGGATTACTGAATTTAAGATGTCCAAAAACCCTGGTGCTTGCACTTTTACCTGTAGCAGTTTGGAATCGACTTGGCAACACTTAGCCTACTTGATAATAGAGATTACTAGCGTGTCAGATGGCGTCAATTTCGTTTCAGTTGCAATTCAGTAACATGGTATGTTTATTTCCTCAGCTCTCTTTTTGAGGCGAACTGTTCGCGGGTTCTAATTCTAGCTTTGCTATTGGTTCAAAAGAGACATCTGTCAAACTTCACCAATAGCAAAGTTAGAATAAGAAGCCCCCGAACATTGCACAAAGAAAGCACTGTCGTGTTGTTTTTCGTATTTTGTACCATTTGAATTCGAGGTAAACTGCATTTTGACAAACGGAGAATTGGAAATGAAATTGTCATTTAATTGCAGAAAATATAAAATTCAATGCATACAATATGATGAAGTATGAAAATATCATTATTAGTCAATTCGTCAAGATTTGTACTTGCTTTTGGTACTGAATACAGGTGAATTCTACAGAAAGTGTCCTTACACACTACACTACCTGAAAATGAACAATTCCTCACGCACTAATGAACTGATGAACGAGTGATTTTTTAAAGACCAAACTCAGGAATAAGCTGAGCAAGATTTCAAATCAAAGAGATGGAAAGCTCATAAATACCGACAAAACACTGAAAATTATTTCAAATAAGATGCTGCAGATGTCAGAAATTGAGTTCTGACATTAAGCGAGAATATAAACAATCATTTTTGCACGGCGCATTCTACCACAGACTAACACAGAGAAGAGCTCTGTGGAAGTAACAGGTGGTGTCCCCTCGAAAATCTAAACAATATCGAATCAGTTCATTCACCAGGGTTTTTAGACATCTTAACTGAATTGTAACAACCTAGATGTAATCATCATTCTGTAATCAATAAAATCATTTACTATTATTATTATATCGATTTTGTCACATTTATTGGCCACCCGGTATATAAAAATTTCAATAAAATAGTAAAGGTGGTTCGTGATAGAAAACAGTAGGAATAGGTGTTATTCAAACGGAATCTACCAGAAACGCTGGAAAACAATCACCACCGGAAATTGAAGTTCATAAAACACGATATTCATTCAGTATCCAAACAACTGTTCAAATATCCCAACAAATTTCTCCTCCAGTGAATGGCTTGGTTAGTTCTCCAAAGTAATCGTAACCCCAAGCATCAAATGATCTTAATCCAGCACTGAGTTTCCACATTTGTTCCACTCGGAATACTCGGAGACGAAGAAAGTCTACTCGAAACTTGGACGACACATAAAACACATTTTTTCGAATTATCAAGAAGTCGTTTCCAGTGACAACAACTTTTAATGCTCATCCTACGCTTTTACGGAATGTCACAACTCTTGGAGGTTTTTGTTAAACTCTTTCTTTTGAAGTGAACGTTGAAGTGGAGCTCGAATAAGGATTCTTTTTTGTTTTCAGAACAAAAACTCCAGGACTTCCTGGAGAAGTTGGCGAAGTGAAAATGGAAGAAATATCGTGTTTCCTAGTCTTGTCGCACAATCCCTATGACAAAAATATATTTTGTAATTTTAGTAGAGTTTGATTCCCTAATCAGTAGCTTGTGAGCTTTGTCTCAAGTCGATGACTCCTTGAAAATCTTGGAAAACATGGATAGATTCCAGTCCATCCCGGAATATATTATTTCATTGGAAATAACATATCTTTCCAACAAAATGAGAATCAGCTGAAAACCCGAGTTTCAACCGATCAGAAGCCCTTATTTTGAACCGTAACCATGGCAATGCAAGTGTTTTTCGGAAATATTTTCCACGTGGGTAGGACCCTGGATTGAATTATAGTGGACTTTTTTTGACGTACTAATAACTGTCACTTGATTAATACTTACATTGAGTACACGTAACCAGTTTCCACATATTTCTTCCATAATCTTAGAAATACATAAGAGAAAAAAATTTGCGTTTACCTACATTAAAAATTATTCATTCCTTTATAATTTTCTGTTACGAGTTTCAAGTGTCTCTAGTATTTCTCTACTAGCTCCTCCTTTCTTAACGGTGGATAGGTCAAACCACAGAAATTGCATTTTTTATTGAACATCTGTGTCTAATAATAGTATATTGAAGTATAAGTGGATAAAAAGGGCTTCAAAACACGCGCGATTTTTCGAGCTCGACGGCGCAGCCGGAGTGCTCGAAATAGAGCAAGTGTTTTTAAGACCAGTTATCCACGAATACTTTACGTTATTTTTTTTTATTGGTGCACTTTGAAATCATATATACTGGTATTATTACTACAAAAAATAGAAATAAGAACTAATAATGCAAGAAGGTTGAATTCGTGATGTGACATCAGTATACCTTTCGTTGTCATGGAAATGAGAAAAACATTCATTTGCAATTTGTTACCAAAGATCAATATTTGTTGTCACCAGAGCTCAAAAATGAATGATTCTAATATCGATTTTTTGAATAGTGAGGCATAATCGCGGTTAATACTGCGAAAATACAGTGATATATATAAAAAAGAATATGAAAAGTTCATCAAATGGATGGAGGAGCACATATAAATGAACGAATTGTAAGTAATATATTATTTGACGTTACAAGGTACTCCTGTCAGATCAATAATCAAAAATTTGTCATTTAGACTTCACGTTTCTCGATTTGTTGATGTTGTCATGGTTACCTTTAAAAAACGCGCGTTTTTTAAAATTCGATTTAAACACGCTGAGGCGTGCTTTAAATGGGTAAAAAGGGGCACCAATAAAAAAAAGTACTTTATTCCTGATTCGGATGATTTCGTACACCTTCGGAATCATATGAGCAAAGGCTAAACGCTTGTCACACAGACCTGTATATAATAGAAAGATACATAGAGAGAGGGAAAGTCGCATGATGCTATTTTATAACGTGACGATTTCTACCAGTCAACACCTACCTAAAAAAAATAACCCCATTATCCCGAGGTTCGTGCCGGTCAAGCTCTGGGGTGTCCCACAGCCGATTTTTTTTCTATTAGTTTTCATGATACAAGAGAAGCAATGATAGTTGCGAGTACGAAATATAACAGGATATAACTATGTATCGTCTTCCGTATGATGGCACAGTCGGTTTCCTGGTACTATTTTCGTCACAGAATCAGCCATTTTCTGCTCTATCGATTGGTTTATACAGAGTGATTCGAAAGTACTTTGACAAACTTCAAGAGGTGATTTCCCACAATAATCTCATATGAATTGTTCGAATAAATATATGTCCGGAAACGCTTCGTTTCCAAGGTACAAGGTGTTGAAGTTTTATTATTATTTTCGTTTTTTTTTATAACTTCCGAAATACTAACCCTGATTGAACGGAAATTGTTGTTGGGAAGTTTTTTGAGGTGTCAAATTCAAACTTGATGTTATTATTGCCCCTACTCTTAGGGGGCGCCACCTACACGTCTTTTTATTTTTTGAAGATTCATAACTTTTTTGAGCGTACTTTTATCGCATTTTTCAGTGGGAAAATCAGTTTCCTCGTGATACCTACGTAAAAAAGCTACCCCTGTTACAAGTCGCTATAAGCAAGCGTTTTCTAGATATTTGGACTTGAAAATTTCAAGTCGATTATTTGGTAATCGATGCGTGTTGAATTTATTACCATTATTTTGCATTTCTCACAATGATGCTCAGGAAATGAATTTGACATTCAAGTGAGTAGTTTTGATTATCACATATTATGTGACAGTTAAACGTTTTATTGGTTCGTTGAAGTCTCTGATGGTTTTATAACACTAATTTTGAAAGAATGGATTACTTAAACAATAATGCTCATCTAGCTGATATGCATTTCGTTGATGGCCTTGCGGATGGCAATGCGCGAGAAGCAAGACGTATTTACCAGTAGTGATTTCCTAATCGAGTACTGCCTTCAGCTCCAACATTTACCAGTCTCCACCGTCGTTTGGCAAAAACAGGAAGCTCTAAAATGGCAGCTGATATTATTGAAAGACCACGAGCAGTCCAAATCCCAGAATTGGCAGAAGCTGTTTTGAACGCTCTCGAAGAGAATCCAGATACAAGTACAAGAATAATTGCTGAAGCTCTCAATTCTACTCAGTCCACAGTTTGGAGAATTATCCACGATAATTTTTTTCATCTATAACATATTCAAAGGGTACAATCTCTTTTGCCACCAGACTTTCAGCAACGCATTACTATGTGTCAGTGGTTTTTGAGAAAATTGGCTGGATATCCCCAATTTTTAAATTTTTCCCGAAATGCTATCACAAACTATCATAACAACCATATTTGGGCTTTGGAAAATCCGCACGCAGTTAGTGAAAGACATTATCAGTATCAATTTTCTGTGAATGTATGGGCGGCAATAATTGATAATTACTTGGCAGGTCCTTTCTTTCTTCCGTTCCGACCGGATGGCGCATCTTCAGAGACTTTGCAGAAAATGAATTGCCGGGACTACTTCAGACTATACCATGAGAAATTCGTATCCGCATGTGGCTTATGCATGATGGGGCTCCGGCCCATTTTAGCGTTGTAGCCAGAGAATTCCTCAACACTGTCTATCCAAATCGATCGATCGGTAGGGGTGTAGAAGAACCTAACCAGGCGTGGCGTGGGCACCAAGGTCCCCAGATCTAAACCAGCTGGATTTTTATTTTTGGAGATATTTGAAGTCACTAGTTTATAAAACTCCAGTAGCAAACGAGGAAGATCTAAGAAACCGAATAGTAGACGCCTGTGAAACAATAAGAAACACACCAATAATTTTTGAGCGGGTACGAGATTCAATGACTCGAAGACTGTATCTTCGCTGGAGGTGGACACTTTGAACGATTCATCTAAATACAATTTAGTTTGCTACATTTTATTTTATTCTACATATTCAAAATTTCTTAAAATAAAATGTTGATATTTCTTGCAAATTTTATTAAAACAAATACAGATTTTGCACCCTTGATACAAAAGTAACTATTTCAAATGAGTGAAAATGAATAAAATAGGTGGCGCCCCTTACAAAGAACCAAAACTACTCACTTAAACGTTAAATTAATTTCCTAAGCATTCTTGTGAGAAATGCAAAATAATGGTAATAACTTCAACACGCATCGATTATCAACTAATCGACTTGAAATTTTCCAAATATCTAGAAAACGGTGGCTTATTGCCAGTGTATACCAGGGGTAGCTTCCTTACGTAGATATGATGGAAAAACTGATTTTTCCTTTGAAAAATGTGCTAGAAGTACGCTAAAAAAAATAATGGATTTTCAAAAAAGAGAAAGACGTGTTAGTGGCGCCCCCTACGAGTGAGAGCAATAATAACACCAGGTTTGAATTCGACACCTCAAAAAACCTCTTAATACCAATTTTCGTTCAATTGAGGTGAATATTTAGGAAGTTATTTAAAAAAAAAAAAAAAAAAACTTCAACACCATGTATCTTAGAAACGAAGCGTTTCCGGACATATATTTATTTGGACAATTCATATTAAATATTGTGAGGAATTACCTTCTGGAGTTTGTCAAACTACTTTTGAATCACCCTGTATATTTTTTTTTCACATTCGCAAAACTTGTTTCGAATTGATGGGATGATGTAGTCTCAAATCGCTCACAGTAGGGAAGTTTTTGTCTTTTAATAGCAGTTTTCAGAATGGGGATTATGAGCTTCAATGGATATTCAATATAGTTTGAATTCAATGTTTGTACAATAATTATAAATAGAGTGAGTAATGATCCTTCATGATTGATTTACAAGCCTGTTTCAATATAACCAATACAGAGAAGAAGATGAAAGCATGAATCGTGGGAAAGAGCATATGGAGCTACGAACAATTCAACGTTGGTTGAATTATTCATATGATGTACTTTTTTTATTTTTGTGATTCCCTATGAGATTATGATTCTGAAATTTGAAAAAAAATCAATAACGAAAAGCCATTTTCATAGCATCCTCTGTTTTCATTGCCACGAGAAGTTTTCACCTTGCAATGACCATTCAGCGATTGAATTTTAACCCGAGTTCACATAAACTATGGTGTCATGATCTGCTTATAGAGCTTGGGAAAGAAATATGATTCGAAAGAATATATTCATTCAGAACGTTCACCTGTAACCTATTAAAATTCAGTATTCAAATATAACTTCTTATTACGTAAAAATTATTCTATCCTAACGAATATTGAACTCAATGAAATCAGACATTTTAAAAATAATTTCATGTAACTATGCGTGAGACTAATTTATTTATAAACCACACGTGGAATGCCCTGAAGTTGAAACAAGGGTTCACAAACATGGATGTACCATTGAAATAGTATCTAATTATGAGTTCATCAGAAAAATAGATTCTCTATTTATAAACGCCCTAACTAAGGAGTCATACCGCTGCATAGACAATGTAATAATTATATTTAAAAATAACACGAAGCCAATTGGTCATCATATAGTCGTTTATAGTTTCTCTATATGTGGAAAAACGAGGATATATAAAGAGTTGGAACAAGATTCCATTCTATTCCATTCGGTATTCCATTCGAGTATTCATTACAAGTCAGTATGTATTTTAAATTGCACATTTTGATCAGATAATGTTTAAGTCAAATAGATAAAGACTTGTCTACTTCAAGTTAATCAGATGCAACCAAGTTTCAATGCACCAGTCATTAGAACTCACACCGATGAGTTTCTAAAATATTTGCATACATTGATATGTAATTAGAAGAATTCATCCGACTTCATCATTGCTCCAGTAGTAAATCAAATGATAAATTACCTATCGGGATTTTTCAAGATTAAATAACGGAATTGATTTTAGTGAAGTGAACATCGTAAAGTGTCTATTACAGGGTGAGACCACATATTTTTTCTCTTTGATTTATTGGGTACCAGGCTTTATAAAATGAACATTTTTCCTCATTCATACTTTGAATTCATTGAAGTGTAATTCAATTACTTTGATAAATATTTATTATTTCATCAGATTTTGATAGTGGCTTGTTTCAGAAATATGTATAAAACGATTAATACTATCCATTGATTTTTATTGAAAATTTTGTTATTATGTTTTAAAGTCCTACAACATACTAAAGTGGTTGTTCAATGACGAAAAACAATTACAATGTTAATTGTTTCAATCCAGAGAATTTATTTAAGTATTTTAGATTTGTGAACTTTGATAAATACAATTTTAGAATATACTGATAACGCAGGAAATAAGTATTAGAATATATTACTATGATTGATTTTTCTACCTTTGAATAAAAATATATTGTTCATGCCTCAAAATTATAAAACTGTGTAATTGATATGATATTGATTATTGCTATGATTTTATTGCTATGTTTACATTCATATTTTCTGGTGAATTTATATACAATGGGTTAATAAGATTTATTGATTGATGGTTTTGTGTATTGTTTTGAAAATTGATCTTAATTATATCTTTTAAATTTACCACTATATTATTATTTCATGTGTTTTGATAGCTTGAGTTATGACTGAGTACATAGATTAAACGAACCTCGATCATATATTGAAGGAATTACTTAGATTTGACCGCTCTCTAAGTACATTCTCTGTGTCAATGTTTAGTTGCACAATCTTCAGTATAGAGCCTCTAACGACTTTTTATAAGACACGCTTTTGTACTGTCAATTGTGTGAAAAAGAATTAGTATTTGAGTAGAGTGACTACAGATAAAACCAGTATAGTTAGACATCATTTGACGGTATTTGTAAAATCCTTCTAGTGGATTTTCTAGAGTGTTTCTTTAATAAAAGTTACTGTGAGGTTCGACAAACACTGGGTTTTCGGAGTGGTGTGTGTATTCATAACACTCTGTATAGACTCAGGTTTTAACAATAACTGGTCAGTGGTGGGGTCTTTAGAGTCTCTCCCCCTATCAGGTTATAACAAATGGTGTCAGGTGTGGGGTTTGATATATGGAAAACAATGCAGTAATAAGCATTTATACAAAGTCAAAATCTCGAGTGTTCAGAACTGGAGAAAATTTTCTGATTTTTTTTTTTTTTATTTATTTTGAATTTGGAATTAATTGTTTTGGAAGTAATAAATATTGTCAAGAAAGCATTGGCAATTTATAAGAGAAAAGAAAAGTAATCTATACAGGGTTAATCGTGAAAAAAAGAAAAAAAGTATTTTCTGATTTTTACTATTATTATTGAAATTTGATGCGTATAAAATTTAAATATGACACCTCCACTAGAAACTCCCTCATCGACTAGTCAGGTGCCTCCTGTGTTACAAATTGAAACAAATATCGCTATTACTTTGGACAATGGGCAAACGAAAATTAAAGATTTTATTCGGATCATAGATGATTGTGCTATTCTGGGAAAATGGAATGATTTGCAAATAGTGTCAATAGTGCGATTGAAATTACGAGGGATAGCGAAACAATTAAGTTGGGATGAGTTCAAGAAAGGGTTACAGGAACAATTCGGTATATCAAAAATTCCAGGACAAGATAAAAGAGAGTTATTAGAATGCCGTCAGAGAAAAGATGAAACATGCCGCCAGTATTTGGCACGATTAAAAGTTTGTGCTGCAAAAATTTTAATACTCACGGGAAATGACACTGTAGATAGAGTCATTTTACACAGACATGAGCAGGATATTATTACACAATTTGCATTAGGATTACTTGATCCGGTTAGAAAAAGAGTTTTATCTGCCAGTCCTGATACATTAAAAGAGGCTATCGAATTCGCTGAGAAAGAGGAAATAATTGAAAGTTTGACAAAACCGACAGATAGAAGTTTCAGGAATTTTAATTCAAATTCGCAAAATACTAATGTAGTAGTTTGTCAGTATTGCCAAAAACCGGGACATACTATAAGAGATTGCAGAATGAAAAATGGTAATTTGCAATCAAGAAATGCAATAATATGTCAGTATTGTCAGAAACCCGGACATAATATAAGAGATTGTAGAATGAAAAATGGGAATTTGCAAAATAGGAGCCTAATTATATGTCAGCATTGTCAGAAATCCGGACATGATATTAGAAATTGCCGAATGAAGAATAAAACTTGTTTCCGGTGCAATGAACAAGGGCACATGTCATTTGATTGTCAAAATGGTACGAGACAACGTTATGAAAATAGGAGGGATTTAAACGATCATCCGGTTCTCGATCCGTCTTTTTCGAGAACCGCAAACAATCGTCAATAAATCGAAACGAAAGACATATGGGGCCAAATCAAACGATACTTACCTATACTTCAGGAGAAGCTCAAAGAAATGTTATTATGTTAGAGATTGCAGGAATTTTTCGAACTATTCTAATTGATACAGGTGCTGAAGTATCGTTGGCCCATTTAAGCATTACACGCGGTATGGAAATTAATTATGAAGTTAAATATTCATTGAAGGACGTCCAAGGAAATGTCATATATAGGATCAGTAATTTTACCCATTCAATTGAATGAAAGAACGCAAATTGAACATGAATTTATTATTATTGATGCCAATCATTTGAGTACCGAAGTGATTTTGGGACTGGATTTTTTACAAGAACATCAGGTTAAATTAGATTGGAAAGCAAATAAAATGTTTTTGAGAAATGAAATTATTGACCTTCATACGGAACCGAAAATTATATATCAGACAGAAAATGATAAAGAAAAACTTACGTGGAAAAGAAAATTCGAAGATATGGAAAGGAAAATTGAAAGTATGAATAAGAGTTTGTTAGAATTAACCCCTACAGTCGAAGGATGGATGGAAGGAAATTCCGAAGACAAGCTAGGTTCACCATGGGAGTGCACGCCCAGAACAAATAGCAGAGTAATTGAAAATGGATTTTCATGCCATGAGACGAGGCTGGCCAGCTCGAAAGAAAATTATGTGGAAAATTCAGGAAGTAGGGATCAAAAAGGAAGGCTATGTTTAGAAGGAAAAAATACAGTTGAGAAAGAGAGAAAATTGCGAAAACGAAGGAAAAATAATCGTAAGAAATTGTCCAGAAAGAAGAAAAAAAATTGGAAAATGGAAACTGGTGTTACTGGTCAGAATGTGTACCAGAGAGAAGGAAAATTTTCAAAGCTTGAAAATAGGCAGAAAATTAATTCAGAAGAGAATGGGCTAGGTAACGCGGAAACCGGAGCGTCCTGTATATTAGGAAGGATTAAATTGCAAGATAGTGCTATGATTTTGAAGGACATTCAAGGTGAAGGAGCCAGTTCATACAAGTATGACATACCTTCCACCAGTACAATGGAAAAATCCAATGAACTCGGAAAGAAAGTCTCAAAAGGAAGCACGAAGTCTGCAAAAAGGAATCTGAAGAGTGGATTATTTTCATGTGATGAAAATCTACCTCCTAAAAATATGGTAGCATGTCACGGAAAAGCGAGAAAACCTTGGCGGGAGAATAAATTGTTAGAAAATACAAATTTGAGAGAAAATGAACGTACTATACAGGGTGACAGGAACTTGTCAGAGAAGGAAAGTACTAAGAAAAAGGGTTATGAAGTGAAAAATTATAAAACACTTACTGAGTGTACAGAAATTCAGGGAGCTAAAGCTTCATGCAAAAGAAATAAAATGATAGAAAACGAAGCCGAAGAAGAAATTTTCAAAACACCTACAGAGTGTACGAAAAATATGGATAAAAAGTCAGGAAATAATGAGAAACCGCATAATACTTATACAGAGGGTACGGAATTTATGAAAGATAACGAGTCATGTAGTTCAAGAAAAATTATTGAAATAGATGAGAGGAAATTTTCGAAGGATAGTTTAATAGAAAAAGAAAATTCGCCTAAGGGAGAAACTTTTTCTGCTAGGATTTTAGTAACGACTAAAAATCTTGGAAAGACGGAAATCGAAAAAAGTACCATTTCTACTAAAAATAATTACGAGACGGGGATTTATTTGTCTGAGGACATGATCTTGCCTCCTAGGACTATGACTGTTGTTATGGCTAAGGCTCAAAATATTTTGCCGTCCGATAATGTGGTTATTGAAGATAATGAAGCAATAAGTGGATTAGTAGTAGCTAGATCGATAGGTAAAAATAGGAAAGATATTCCTATACGAATAATAAATGTTTTAGAGAGAACTTTATTGATACCCAGAAAACATGTGATTGCCAACGGATTTGCAGCAGACACAGATGAGGAAAAGAAAGTGATTGATAAAGGAAAAAAGAGTAGACGAATAGAAATTCAGGAAGAAAATATAATTTTGCAACAATTGCATTTGGATGATCCAAAGGACATTGGTCAAATTAAATTAGCGGAACTTATAAAAGAATATATAGATATATTCAAAGCACCTAGTCAGAAATTGAGTAGTACCATTTAGTGAAACATAGAATAATCACGGAAGATGTTCTTCCCATTACCAAGAGGCCTATAGAATTCATTTCAGAGACAGAAAGCAATGGATAAAGAAATCAAGGAATTATTAGAAAATGATATAATAGTAGAATCTGCCGGTCCATGGAGTTTCCCAGCAATCTTAATTGAAAAAAAATTGCATCCAGGTGAAGAGCCACAATTTAGGTAATGTATCGACTATAGAGAATTGAATGCTATTACAAAAACGGATTTTTATCCTTTACCTCATTTGCAAGACACTTTGGAGAGATTAAATGGTACAGAATTATACAGTGTGATGGATTTAGCAAGTGGATATTTCCAAATCGAGTTAGATGAACGTGACCGAGAAAAAAGTGCTTTTTCTACTCCAAATGGACATTACGAATTTAAAAAAATGCCCCAGGATTTGAAGAACTCCCCAGCCAGCTTTCAGAGGTTTATGACCCTTACTTTCGCTGATATTACTGGAAAAGAATGCCTAGTATACCTAGATGACATCATAGTATTCAGTGGCCCCAATGTTGATGAGCATCTAGATAGATTGCGTCATGTATTCGATAAAATGAGAGACAGCAATTTAAAATTCAAGCCAACTAAATGTCATTTCATGAAACCCGAAGCCAAGTACTTAGGGCACATTGTTTCTGGAAAAGGATGTCAAACAGATCCTGAAAAAACTCAAGTAGTTAAGAATTACCCCCAACCTAAATGTGTGAGAGAAATAAGAGCTTTTCTTGGATTGTGTGGCTTTTACAGAAAGTTTGTCCAGAATTTTTCAAAACTTTCACAACCGCTCATCAAATTAACTAAGAAAGATGTGAAATTTCATTGGGGAGCTGAACAGCAGCAAACATTTGACAGCTTAAAAGAAGCTTTAATAACACCGCCTATTTTGAAATATCCTGATTTTTCAAGACCTTTTATAGTTACCACTGATGCGAGTGCATCCGCCATTTCAGGAATTTTAAGTCAAGATTACTCAGGATTTGAACACCCTATATGCTATTCTAGTAGAACACTGAATGCAGCTGAAACTCGTTATTCTACTATTGAGAGAGAATGCCTAGCAGTAATTTGGGCAGTGAAGAAATATAGATGTTATTTAATTGGCACTCATTTTACTATCATTACTGATCATCGTCCATTAATATACTTATTATCGATTAAGGATCCTAGTAGTCGAGTAGCTAAATGGGGAATGACTTTGATGGAATATTCGTTTACTATCAAATATCGTAGGGGAAAAGATAACAGCAACTCTGATGCGCTTACTCGTTTACGGGTGTCTGAAGATGAATCAGTAAGTAATAAAACAGAAACTCAGGTTAGACAAATATTTGCTATAAATAAAGATGTGGGAATTAAAGAACCTGTTATAGATACAGTATGGAGTTTAGAAGACATTCAGCAGTTGATGACCATAAAATCTCTGAAATAATTGATTCATTATCCGAAGATGATTCAAATTTTTATGTAAACAATCAGGTGTTATATATCAAGAGAAAGGCTGACGAACGGAAGGATAAAATATACGCACCCCAAGTTATGAGAAAACAAATATTGAATTTATACCATGATAATATATTTTTTTGTCATGGGGGTCAACAAAAAACATTATGGGCCATACAAAAAGAATTTTTCTGGCCGAATATGCGAAAAGACGTGGAAAATTATGTGAATAATTGCCATTCATGTAATATACACAAATCTTCTAGAAGTAAGCCGACAGAATTACAGAGGATGCCAATACCAGAGACAGTATTTGAATTTGTAGCCATAGATATAGTAGGGCCTTTGAATACTACATATAAGGGAAACAAATATATTCTCACTATAATTGATCACCTAACAAGATATGCAGAAGCCATTCCAATTCCAAATATAACTGTAGAAACTGTGGCAAAGAGCTTTGTAGAAAATATTATTGTGAGATATGGAGCCCCGAGATATTTATTGAGTGATCGTGGTTCCCAATTTTTATCGGCGTTATTTTTGGAAATTTGCACCATCTTGAAATTAAAAAGCTAAACACTACAGCTTATCATCCAGCTACAAATGGAGTATTAGAACGTTTTCATGGACATTTGAAAACCACTCTATCACACTTAGTGACAGAACATAAGTCTGAATGGAATGACCAACTACCTTTCGCGCTTTTAGCAATTAGAAATCAAATACATACTTCGACCAGAGAAAGTCCATTTTTTTAATGTATGGCAGGATATGATATTGCCCCATCAAATTACATTGCAGCCACCCTGTATAAGATATGATACTCATGAAGATTATGCTTCTGAAATGCTGCAAAGAATGCAACTGGCACATTCAAACGCTAGAAAATTGTTAGAAATTTCGGCAGCAACTTTAAACAAGAAAGAAAACAAGAAAAACAAATTGAGAGAATTCGCAATAGGATCTCTAGTATATCTTAAAACTCCACCGAAAGTTTCAGCCCGAAAAGCACTTTCTAAGTCTCTTTTACCAAAATACGATGGACCCTACAGGGTGTTGAAAAAGTTATCCCCTGTAAATTTTGAAATACAATTAGTGGGAAAAATCAAGAAACAGGTAGTTCACGCAAATAGACTGAAACCATATAAAGGTGTAGATTTATATAAGAAGAAAGAAAAAATTGAAGATGATACCAAAAAGGCTGAAAAAACAGCTGAAGAGGAACAAAACGATGACGAAACGTCGGAACTTACTTATGTATTAACTCCTGAAGAGTTTGAAAAGCAGTCAAAATTCCATAAGGCCGAAGCTCAAGGTAACATTAAAGAAAAAATTATACATTCTTCAGTAGAAGAAAATACCTCAGAATCAGAATCGCAAGTGGAATAACCCCACGTGGAAAGTTTAGAAATTAATAGTGAAGTTCGAAATACAAACGGTACCGATAGTGGTAGCGAAAGTATTACTAACGACGAGTTAAAAAATAAAACTAATATAGAGTCCTCTGACAGTGAGAAGGATGACAGAAACAATTCACTTGTGACACATAGATATCCTACTAGATCGAGAATACTTTTCTTTAGATATGTAAGTTTAATCAAAATCAAGAGAATTGAAAAAAAAACATCAGAAACTAAAGATATGTGGTTGTTTGGAAAGAGTTAATTAAGGAATTAAAATTTTAGCAATAAAGTATCTGAATATAGCAAATTAGATGTAATGTAAGTAAACTCAAAAGGGTTATCGAATTTGAGGTTAATGGTAGCATAAGAATGAAAAAAAAATCAATAAATGAATATTTTCATAAAGAATTAAGGTAGAAAATAATTATAAATGAATGAAAATGTATTTAGGCCTGTTACGCAGTATTGACAAGAGTTGAAATAACTGCAACTACCAATTGCAGAAATCGCCCTGTACTTAGCCAACCGAAGTTTCTTGAGAACGGTTTTATTCACATCCGTAAATTGTACGGAAAGAGATAAAGAGATCGTTTGAACTTATGTTGTTTAAATATTTTGTCAACCAAACACTTGTGAACGTTAGCAGGTAGAACAGATGTGGTTTATTTTAAGATTCAAGGGTTGAATGCCTTTTTTTAGACTTTGCGTAGATGAGTGTCAGGCTTGAGAAATCTAGTTTATGAAAATAAATTGATGGTTATAATATTAACCAGTGGCTTTCTGATATGTAGTCAGATAGTTGAACATTTTTGGAATTGGAGCATAATTGCAGAAACCCGTATAGAAAATTGTTTACATTATTAAAATGTAATATGCAAAAATGCAGTCGTTTATAGAAAAAATCATTAACATATAAAAGAATGATTAGTAGCTGATGCCTTCACAGAAGATGTTATGGAAGAGAAAAATTCTGATGAAATAAGTGATCATAGCTCTCATATAAACTATGACTCAGAAAAAAGTTAACAAGGGAACCTTAGACATTTGTATGTTGGAGAAAAAGACTTTTGAAACTCTACATTAAAATAAATATTAAATGTGAAGAAATAAATAACATATGACAAGTGTGAGAACTTTGTAAAATAAGAAGCCCAGAGACTTTAGCATTAACGTAAAAAAAAATTAGTGAATCGGGAAATTATGCGCGAAATTGACTCAGTTAAAATTATTTGATAAACATTTTGTGTATAAAATGAATTACCTGTTCCAAGTAAATAGTCATGGACATGGTGTTTGAAGTATTCCAGTGCATTAAGGATTTTTGGTACCAGGAAGCAGTTATTGTTGAAGTCTGTCAACAATTTGATGACTGATGTGAATTTGGGGAAGTTTGGTATCCACCAAACTGATGACAGCTCAGTAAGCCTCCAGCATTTTGTATTTCAACAAATACCAGGCTGAATATATCAAGTTATTAGCCACCAGACGGATAGAAGACTGCGATTGTATCCATTATATGGTGGAAGGAAACAAAGCACTGTTTCTAACACTAAACGATACACAATATTCACAAAAAACTAGCACTCGAATTTGCGACTGCGATATGTGTAGCGAAGTTAAAGGGCCGACCGACTACCTAACAGATGGGCAGCCACTACGAACTACCCGCTATTTCTCCATCAAAACATTCCACATTTCCATGATCGACACAAAAATCGAATCTTTTCATGGGTTCTAGTTAAAGGTTTCCAGATGTTGAGAACCGTGAAGATTTCGAGTATCAGGTCAATCCATAGGCGGCGACAATCAGCAGAGAGGGTTTATATTGCATTGAGTATTGACTGTATTGATTGTAGTTGATGATTATTATTGATGTTTTTATACACAAAAATGATTGTAATTGCATGTTAGGTTAAGAAAAGCTAGAGATTTTAGTATACTTTTGAACCATGGAAATTGATTGTCATTTTATTATTCATATGGATGATATTTTCATAAAATTATTGTAAGTGTGCATGATAGTTAAGAAAATTCAGATGTTTTTAAAATTAATAGAAACTGATGTTACATTCTGGAAGTTAATTATGTATTATCGCAATTTAAATTTATGCAAAACCTCAGTCTAGATGTGACTATCAGAGTTAAGTAGAAAAAGAAAATATTCAATCCATAGATTGAATATCTATGATAATTGTGTTATACTAAATGATTAAGTGTCAAAATTAATCATTTAGCTTGAGAATGGGGACGAATGTCATGATCTGCTTATAGAGCTTGGAAAAGAAATATGATTCGAAAGAATATATTCATTTAGAACGTCTACCTGTAACCTATTGAAATTCAGTATTCAAATATAACTTCTTATGACGTAAAAATTATTCTATCCTAACGAATATTGAACTCAATGAAATCAGACATTTTAAAAATAATTTCATGTAACTATGCGTGAGACTAATTTATTTATAAACCACACGTGGAATGCCCTGAAGTTGAAACAAGGGTTCACAAACATGGATGTACCATTAAAATAGTATCTAATTATGAGTTCATCAGAAAAATAGAGGCTCTATTTATAAACGCCCTAACTAAGGAGTCATACCGCTGCATAGACAATGTAATAATTATATTTAAAAATAACACGAAGCCAATTGGTCATCATATAGTCGTTTATAGTTTCTCTATATGTGGTAAAACGAGGATATATAAAGAGTTGGAACAAGATTCCATTCTATTCCATTCGGTATTCCATTCGAGTATTCATTACAAGTCAGTATGTATTTTAAATTGCACATTTTGATCAGATAATGTTTTAGTCAAATAGATAAAGACTTGTCTACTTCAAGTTAATCAGATGCAACCAAGTTTCAATGCACCAGTCATTAGAACTCACACCGATGAGTTTCTAAAATATTTGCATACATTGATATGTAATTAGAAGAATTCATCCGACTTCATCATTGCTCCAGTAGTAAATCAAATAATAAATTACCTATCGGGATTTCTCAAGATTAAATAATGGAATTGATTTTAGTGAAGTGAACATCGTAAAGTGTCTATTACAGGGTGAGACCACATATTTTTTCTCTTTGATTTATTGGGTACCAGGCTTTATAAAATGAACATTTTTCCTCATTCATACTTTGAATTCATTGAAGTGTAATTCAATTACTTTGATAAATATTCATTATTTCATCAGATTTTGATAGTGGCTTGTTTCAGAAATATGTATAAAACGATTAATACTATCCATTGATTTTTATTGAAAATTTTGTTATTATGTTTTAAAGTCCTACAACATACTAAAGTGGTTGTTCAATGACGAAAAACAATTACAATGTTGATTGTTTCAATCCAGAGAATTGATTTAACTATTTAAGATTTGTGAACTTTGATAAATACAATTTTAGAATATACTGATAACGCAGGAAATAAGTATTAGAATATATTACTATGATTGATTTTTCTACCTTTGAATAAAAATATATTATTCATGCCTCAAAATTATAAAACTGTGTAATTGATATGATATTGATTATTGCTATGATTTTATTGCTATGTTTACATTCATATCTTCTGGTGAATTTATATACAATGGGTTAATAAGATTTATTGATTGATGGTTTTGTGTATTGTTTTGAAAATTGATCTTAATTATATCTTTTAAATTTACCACTATATTATTATTTCATGTGTTTTGATAGCTTGAGTTATGACTGAGTACATAGATTAAACGAACCTCGATCATATATTGAAGGAATTACTTGGATTTGACCGCTTTCTGAGTACATTCTCTGTGTCAATGTTTAGTTGCACAATCTTCAGTATAGAACCTCTAACGACTTTTTATAAGACACGCTTTTGTACTGTCAATTGTGTGAAAAAGAATTAGTATTTGAGTAGAGTGACTACAGATAAAACCAGTATAGTTAGACATCATTTGACGGTATTTGTAAAATCCTTCTAGTGGATTTTCTAGAGTGTTTCTTTAATAAAAGTTACTGTGAGGTTCGACAAACACTTGGGTTTTCGGAGTGGTGTGTGTATTCATAACACTCTGTATAGACTCAGGTTTCAACAATACGGGTCAGTGGTGGGCTCTTTAGACTCTCTCCCCCTATCAGGTTATAAAGATGGAGTGTAGTGTAGTGTTTTGTTTTCATGATGTTGGCTCTCCATTTTTCTATTTCTATACTTAATATCCAACTCAATGCATGGAATTCTGAGTTGAATACTATTATGTAGTTCATTTCCATAACTGCTCTATATTTCACCGTATGCTGCCGTAATGGTAGGGAAACAACATTTATATGCCGCAGAATTCCATCAGAAACTATTAGTAGATAGCTTGAAACTAGGCGTAATTTAAAATATTTTTCTTCTTCTGGGGGTATTGCGAATGAATTCTCATGGCCTCAATAATATTGCTACCCTATCACTTCTAGTTAGATGAAGGGCGTGGAAGTTGTTCGGTTGAAAAACTCCGAATTCCAGGTTCCGTGAATATTCTAGATTAAAATAAATAAGATTCGTGTTAAAGTGTATTTGGTCAACTTCGGCTCAGTAATAGCAATAAAAATAGTACTAATCGCCGAGAAAAACTGAAAAAAGGAGTCATTTCATAAAACAAATTTCGATTCAAGGAATAACTTCTTTAATCATAACATTGGCAAAAGAAAGATCTTATTTTTTTCCAAAATAAAAATAAAATAATTTTCACATGTTTATTGTGAAAGAAATCTAACTTAGGGTGCATTTAGTCAACTTTAGTTTAGTGAAGGCAATAGTAATAAGAATTGTCAAGTGCGTAAGAAAAATTCAATGGAAGCCATTTCATACAACAAACTTAGATTCGAAGAATATACATAAGAATCAGTTCTGTGTTTCAGTAAATATAACCTATTTCTAATTCCAACAAAAAAGTGTTCCTGGATTCTATTTTGCAATTATAAAGTTGGACAAATATAGTAAAATAAAAGTCTTTCAAAAGCAATAGCAGCTCTGAATGAACTGACAATTAAAACAATTGACATTTGACAGTTGATAGTTGACATGAAAGACTTGCCGGTTGCGCATTATAGACAATATTTCAGTAGTAGCGGTCGCGTTATTACTGAATTCCAAATATTGGATAATTGAAAGCATTCGGATAATTGAAAGCATTCGGTTTCAACCAATGAAGTTACTTCTCATGTTATTGCCATCACTAAAAAAGTTGACTGAATTCACCTTCAGTTTCTGAACTTCTATGAATTACCCCTATATCTACTAAACTGGTGCATCTTCTATCTCTATCAGTTTAGCAGAACTTTTTGACGTATCTTGAAAATATCAGCAGTTTTTTTCAGTCAAAGAAACGTATGTTGAGATACGTATGTAAGACCACATGTACCATAATTATGAAACATCTTCATGGAAAAATATAAACTCAAATCGAAAAGTTAAATAAGAATGGATCGCAACAACACAAAGAGGTTCATTAATATATTGGCATGACAGTAAAATGGTGGATTTTTTCCACCTCAATCTACAATACATTGCACTATTAATATTGAGTTCTCGAAGAAACATATTCTTCATACAAGTTTATTTTATGTTTTTGTTTATTGGGGTGCCAATTTTGAATTCAGCTCTCAGATACAGTTTTGAGAAGAAATAAATGTAGAAGTTCATATGAAGTTTGAGGCACAATTGCAGTAATTGAGATTTTTCAAGTTGTTTGAGTTTATTTGTCAATTTCTAGTACAGTTTCCTTGTACAATTATTAGGCAAATCCAAAGAATAAACAGTTCCTATTCAATAAAATATTTTGAACAGAATGACATATTTTTTTAGTTGTTTCGCCAAGTTTTAATGGAAACGAGCTGAAATCACGAGGGTCTTAATTATCACACAAATCAACATTCTTGGGTCTGAAAACTATTCTTGGGTCTGGAAAAATGTTTCACCCATGTGTAATGGTAGGGAAACAACTGTTGAAGATCTGGAATACACTGTTGAAGATCTGGAGCTCTCATCACTGAGCCACTGACCCCTATAAGCTCCCAACTAACATTGGAAAATTATACCAAGCAGAGGGGTAGAAAGTCTTCAAGAAGACCGAATTTACCTATTTCTGACCAAATATTCTACCTTCAACTACTTACTAACTCCAGAGTTATAATTCGAGTTATAAAAATCGTAATTGATACCACCAAGTCTCCTTCAAAAACCATAAACTTAATGGGTCGATAGAGTTATTTATTAGGTTGAATTTCTCCTAAATGTGACCAGCAAAATATGTTCGAAATACTTGAACTTTCAGGGAAATTTTTTCATTAGATATCAACCTAATTATTACTCATGTATGTTCACATAGTCAGGGAATGAACAAGTCGGTCAACAGGTCTACTATATATCACCTATTTTGGCACCAAGTGAGTTGCCTGCTAATTTTTTGTTTATACCTACTGTTCCACAATGGGGGCGCGAGATTATTACGATATTTGTCTATTTAGACTAAATATCTACAACGGAGTCAAAGTTACCAAAAATGAAGTACTTAAAGTAACTTGGTCTATCATCAGATATTGAAGCCCAAATCGATTTGGATGAATCATGCATAGAGTTGCTCGCTGATGTTTGGGATTGTTACCTGGTATCCGACATGCACCTATTTTTTTATTGTTGTACTTATACTTGTATTTTATAATTTTATATCGAGTGTGATCCTCGCCCCAACAAATATGGAAGACTTTGATCGTTTTCAATAATATTTTAAACATTTTACTATATTCTACTAAATCCCATAATGTTGATATCCGTTTCTTTGGCTGATGATGGAGCTTTATGGGTTTGAAACATCTTACTTGCCTGATTTAGAGAAAAATAAATATTGTCGGGTATGACTAGGAGTTTTCTTGGAACAAAACAATGAAAGATTGATGTGTTGAAACGATGACCTCAAAAATTTCAACACTAATTATTGCGGCGTCCGGAAACGTCGAATTAAAGTTTTTAAGCAAATCATAATCTCGATTTTTTCAAAGGTAGTCATAATTGGCAAACACATTGAATTGGATATTTCCGGGCAACGCATTCTGCTGAGAGCATTAGCTGAGAGTGCTTTCAGACTATCACTATAAGACGATCACTACACACCATCTAATATCTAAAATATTATGATTGACTATTTCTCTTCGGATAGAGATAGGTATGGGCTAGATAGGAAAACTCGGTCTTATCATGAACAAGAAGTAGAAAATATTATTTATTTTTACTTCGTTTTGGGAATTAAAATGATAATTAAAGTGTTTTTGCTCAGAATATAGAATTACAACAAATTAATTTATTATCCACGATTCCAATCCAACCCGAAACGGAACGTATAGACATATCGCATGAAGAAACATCCGTTAACAAATTTGTATTTCATTACGTGACCACAATCTGAAAGGGTCTGGAATCCCAAGATAAGGAAAATTGACTTCAAAGTCAGGAATGAAGGTTACTTTCCACTTTGAACAAAGCCTATGTGTTCTCAAAGTTGGAATTTCAGGAAAATGCGACTTGGAGGTCCCATTGAGGAAGTACACATCATTTTATAATTTTTTTCTATAAAAAATTTATATTTTGAAGGAGATAAGTACAATTTTACATGATCACACAGAAGTTCGTATCGCAAATAAAATCTGAACTAGATATGAATGCGAAACCGTCACTTGCATACATCATTTAGTGCTGTACGTTTCTTGACAGTTTTTTTTTCATACGCCTTGTTCATCTTCGAAGCTTTTATTACGAATAAGCATGTAGGTTAAAAAACACAATATAAAGTAATATTTTATTATCTTCTTCCAATATTCGATTGTTTGTTTGTTTCATTATAGTGTTTATAATCTGAAATATGTAGAAATGACTAAATAATGACTAAATTTGAACTTGGTATACCATTCTAGGTTGATCAATGTGATGATTTGAAATTTTCATTTTCATATTAAGTGGAGCAGTGGCGTAGTTACGGTCATATGTGGCCATTGTTGCTATTTTATATGATCATTTTATAATTTTTTCCGAATTCCTAGACTATAATATTTTTCTAATGGTCCATGGAGAAAATTAATAATTTAATCGACAAAAAACTGTAAGTCCAACACAGATATACCAGTTCCATTATTATTTTTTGAAATGGACAAAATTAAAAAGATCAACGGGATTGATGCTGAGATTCATAAAAAAGTGTAAACGGGGTCTTGCTCTCACACCTGTTGATATCAAATATGTGCAAGAGGAAAATAATTCAACTAATCTAGGGAAGATGAAAGATTTCAAAACCCTTTTTTCGGAAATTGAAGAACTCAACGCAGGAGAAATTATAGATGCAGAAAAACGTTTATATAAGGAAATCCAAGGCGGTACATTTCCTGAAGAAATAGAGACGTTGAAAAACAATATTTCTCCAAGGAAATGGAGTAGATTGGATATTATATGTTCTACCATGGGTACAGATAGATCACTACGCTTGTAAGGGAGAATGGACATTATCATGAAGAAGTTCATCATCATAGTCGAGAAATAATGGTCAATAGCTTGAGACAGAAATATTGGATCATACGGAGTTAAAGGGGTATTAGAACGATTCCAAAAGTGCAAAAGTCGAAAAGCTACTCTCAATATTCATATGATGCATGAAATGCCACCCTGTAGCTCGAATCTATCATTCGACCCTTCATTAGAACAGGCGTCGATTACTTTGGACCTCTCATGGTTACTGTCAAAAAAAGCCATGAAAAACGTTTAAGTGTCATTTTCACGTGCATAGCCTCCAAAGCTGTTCATTTGGAAATCGCATATGACCTCAGTACTGATAGTTTCATTCAAGTATTGAGACAATTTGGATGCAGAAGAGGATTTCCCGATAAACATAATGGGTCTAATTTTGAGTCTGCTCAACGTGAACTACAATTTTTTTAAATCAGACAGAAATCATAGAGTTTTGTTTTCTTATAAACATATCTTGGGAATTCAACCCCTTTCTGAATCCAAACATGGAAGGAGCATGGGAACGTCTCATAAAAATAATTAAGAAATTGATGAAAGAAATTCTACAAGTGAAATTTTCACAAGAATATGTTTTACGAACTGCGTTTGCAGAAATTGAGAATATGATAAACTCAAGACTTCTGACTCACGCATCTCTTGACTCTAAACCACTCACTCCATATGCTGCAATGTCTTGTATCGATCTCACAGAAGACAATTTCAATTTGGCTTCAATATGGAAAGCAGCACAAAAATCAGCCGACATATTCTGGAAAAGGTGGACACATGAATAATTACCCTATTCAACGAAGAGAAGCAAATGGCAACAAGAAACTCTCAGTATACAGAAAAATTACATTGTTATCATAGTTGATTTCCATGGACTTCGGAATACTTGGCCCAAAGCAAGAGTCATTAACCTATATTCAGGCAAGGACAATAGAATTAGGATAATCGACGTTCAAGTAGCCAACGGAACCATCCTGAGAAGACCTGTATCAAGACTTTGTGTTTCGCATACACAAAGGAAGAACTGAAATCCAATAATTGTTTTTTTACTCTAGTACATTTACTGGGAGGAAGAGTGTTGTTATTCTATATGATCAATGTATTATTTTATTTTATCTGTGTTTCTAGACTATGATATTTTTCCAATGTTGAATAATGGTTGCCTTGGAGTTATTGATACAATTTTTTTTTAGACAAATATATACATTTTTCACTAGAAGAATTTCGATCCTCCAAAATCGGTCATTCGGCCGTATACAAAAGAAATATTGCAGGTGAAAATAAACTTTACAGACATAGTTTCCTCAATATTTTTTAGGTGGGTGAATGGACGAATTAGTGTCTTATATTAGTTCTGAACATTTTTGAATGTTGAAAGAATTGAAGAAAATATTATACGGGTGAGTCAGAATAAGACCGACAAACTGCGTATTTTTAATCCTCATATTATTTTAACGGGGACGAGTTTAGTTGAAAGTATATGTCTTAAAGTACAACTTTTTATAAATTTTTTCGTGAACTGGCGTGTATAAAAAAAATAAACTTGGTGTACCAATTGAGGTTGAATAATGTCACATTTTGTTAATGTTCATGAATCAGTGTCGTGAATAAGCTTGTATGTCACCATACTCTCCTGCATATATTTCTTCGATAGGTCATCTGACAAACTGATATCTATTATCATGAAGCTAAAATTCTCAAGTTCATAATATTCCAATTAGATAAGATTAAAGGTCTGAAATGATACTTGCAAATATCTGGAGATAGGTCCTCTTAATTTGTTAATGAGTTTTACATTGGAGTAAATAGAATATGATTTTCAGAATTTTTTTCTGATTGACTAATCAAGAAAAATATGGAAATTAAAACTCAATTATTGTGTAGGTATGCCTATTCACTTTCATAGTAAAAATGGGTGACTGCGTACAATTTCATTCAAAGGAAATGTTTCTTTCTAATGAGAAATATTAAAAAGACTACCTTCCTTTTTTATTCCAAACTTCTTGTACTGAGCAGCCTGCCACAATCTGGTCTGAAATTATCGATTCAGCAATTGATCTTGACCAATCAAAAGAAGAGTAAGCAGGAAAGTATGGTAACATACCATCGTACCTACGAACTGATTCATGAGAATTGAGAATGGAAAATCCAATGTAATCAAGTTATTCAACCCCAGATTAGTCCACAGTTTCAGTTCGTTCCATGAACAAGACAAAAATTACTTTCGGACATACCTTGACGGGATTGTTAACTTTATTAATAAAAATATATTCTGACTCACCCGTACTATATATTCAATTCTCGCAACATTCAAAAATATTCAAAAGCTTGAAAAATATTTCGATATGCTGTAAGAAATTCGTCCATTCACCTACCCAAAAACAAATATGGAGGAAAATATGGCCAAATACGACCTTCACTATGCCACTGCTTCACTGAATATGAGAATTATAACTTTAAATCATCACCTTAATCATCTTGGAATATTATCTAATTTTTTTACCTAGTTTTGAAAAAAAAAATTGAAATCTAATTTTTTGCGTTTTTTACACACCCTGTATCTCAGAGAGGATGCATTTTAGGACATTCGTTGATAGGAATTTTTCACCTCAAAATGAAGTGAGGAATCGGGCTACAGAGTTTGTCGGTTTTATTCTAATTCACCCTGTGAATTGGCAATACAACTTCCATTCATTAATGATCACCTGAATAATTCCTATGAAAAAAATGATGTATTTAGACCATTATGAGCCTCACAAAGGAGGTAGTCAAAACTGAGAAATTCCAATATTTCCAGAATTCGAAAATTTATATAATTACCCTTGAAAATTGAATAAGTAAATTCCTTATTCGGGTAAAGAACATTCATTTGATAATGAGAGCAATCAAAATATTTTCAAACAATCAGTCAATATCGAAATAAGAATAAGTGCGAACGTTTCTAGGGGATGATTCCCTGTCAAAAATTAAAGGGGGTCTTTCATGTAAACAGAAGCTCGTAGGCCTCTTCTTCAAAAGTTACACGCTTCCAAAAATGAGAAAAACAAATTTTTGTTATTGAAATTGCTGAAGAATTGAAGAAATGGCATTTTGTGGACATGTTCTACCAATAAAAAGGCTACCTATGAATATTTTTTCAATTCTGTTGTGATTTCGTTGTGATCTTTCAAAGGGATGGAACATGCAACCCCTATTCCATTTTTTACCAGAATTTTTTAACAAAACAAACTTTCTCAATTTGAAAAAACGATTCATTGCAAAACTTTTTTAACTACCGTGTTGTGTCCGTAATCGGATCGGATCTTCTGTAAATGGAATCGAAAAAATCTAGTGGGTGGCTGTCACGTTTTGTTTGCACAACTTTTGACTTCAATCGTAATACTTCAAAATTATTCCTTTGGCACGACCATACATAACATGCATATCGGCCATTTCCACGTTAGTGCATATTGCAGATTCAAAAGACAATCGAACTTTCAACTACCACATAGAAATCAAAGTGACTTGACACCCACCTACTAGATTTTTCCGATTTCAAAATACTACGATTGAAGTCACGAGTTGTGCAAACAAAACGTGACTGCCACCTAGTAGACTTTTTTGATTCCATTTATAGAAGATCCGTTCATGCACAATGCTTTTTTTCATTTTTTTCTAAGGACACTATTGCTTTTACCGACACAACATATGAGTTAAAAAAGTTTTGCAATGAATCGTTATTGTCAACACATATTTTTTAATTGAGATATTTTGTTTCGTTGGAGAGTCCTGTTGAAAAATGGAATAGGGGTTGCATGTTTCATCCCTTTATAAGATCGCAACAAAATTAAAAAAATATTCATAGGTAGCTTTTTTATTGATAGAACATGTCCACAAAATGCCATTCCTTCAACTCTCCAGCAATTTCAAGAAACTTTTCAAGGAAAGGCCTAAGAGCTTTTGTTTATGAATCACCCCCTGAAAACTTTCTCACTCATTTGGTAACACCTTGTATATTATTCTCAACCCTCAGAAAATACCACATTACCTATACACAGTATATATAGTTTTCACTCAAACCGCCAAAAAAGTAAATTGTGTAATGGTGTCGTTGGCTTATCAAGGTGAAATTAAGATCTAACGTAGTGACGTAGAGGTCTGGCGATCTTGCTGGATCTGTTTTTATACAATTAATTTTTACAAAATGGGAGCAGATGCATCATTGTGCTGGTATCACCAACTCACCATAATGTGTGAGTTGATTCTCAAATAGATCAGGTAAATCATTTCTGAGAAATGCCTCATTGAAATAGATTCCTCAGTAGAGGTTCTATAACGTATATTGAAATCCTATTAGATTGGATTCTGTTACACCAGATTTCAACCATTTTGATAGCTATCGTATAGTAATACACTACGAATTAATGAAAAACATTTCTACATTTCTTCAAAGTTTGACAAATGAATATTTCATTTTTGGAAATAATGATCACCCCGGTTACTTTAGCAATGAATCCAGCAATATTTTCATACGTAACCCTGCTAGTTTCCTATTTCGTCAGAACGTTCATAAAGAAGGATAATTACAAATATCATCGAGAAATCCAAATTATCGAGCGTTGGAAAGGGTTTGGCGGCGGCAACATTTTTATTCGATACTCGGTCACTTTCAAATTCCGTCAGAGCGTTCATGAAATTGGTTTTTTAGCAATATTTTTATTAAGGTTCCTGCCACCACCATATTTCGTCAGGGCGTTCATGAATGAGGCCAATGTATGATTCCATCAACAGAAAAAAATTACCGAGCGTCGGGGGCGGTATAGCGGCGGAAATATGAGTCAGTACGCTCTCTAATGGCTTGTGGAGTATCTCAGCCCTCACACATTGTAAACTTCGAATTTTATTAACGTTTTGAAATACTGTAACTACCATTTTTACGCTGATGATACCCGGTTATATTTCTCATTCTTATTCTCGGATCGGGCAGTAGCGGTAGATTGTATCAATGCCGATTTTGATTCCTCACACAAATCATTAACCGATCATGCTCTGAAAATCAATCCAAAAAAATCCGAGGTAAACAAAATATCTCAGACTCACCGAATATTGAAGTCGCCTTGAAAATAGGAGATACGGAAATACCTATCAAATATTCACACAAAAATTTGGGCTTGATAATAGATACATCTAGGCGTTTCAAAGAACTCATTACGAATGATACACGCAAAGACACTTTCTGTCAATGGAGGTGAAAAAAATGCTATGTGATTCATTGGTCACACTTCAACCACCGCGATGTAGTACACAGTCCTTGTTTGAATAAAGTAGATTCTCGTCGAATACAGAAAGAGCAAACATCGTATATTCGTCTCATTCATGGTATACGTAAATCATTAGAATATCTATTTCTGAGAAGCTCAAACAATTTAAATGGCCCAATATGTATAACAGTCAACGTCATCATATGGCGTGTATGTTCCACAATATCCTGAAAACGAACACACCACCATATCTTCAAAAGAACTAAAATCCAGGACAGACAGACAGAATTTGAACATTCGCCGCCAAACACTGCTTACTGTTTATGAAGAAATATATAGACGTTATTTCTCCCAGAATGTCGCAATTTTTATCAATAATATTTTTAAACTAGACAGTACGTTTCTAGAATTACCTCGGAACAGCATTCCGTTACAAATTCAAACCCGTCTACTCCTAGATTATACGGTCTTCCAAAAATCCATAAACTGAATACACCAATATGACCAGTTGTTAGTTTTAACAATACTCCTTTATCCAAATTAGCGAAATTCGTGAATAATTTACTAAAAGAGTGGCTTAATTTCCCTCCCAAATTCACAGTTATCAATTCTTCTGACCTGGTAAACAAAATTTCTACTTCGAATCCTCCAAATCTATCTACTATGGTTTCCTTCGATGTCACCAATCTATTTACAAACATTGCTAGATCTGAAACTATACCTATTACTCATAATATCCTTTTGAAAAACAAGATTTAAACCGATAAAATTGATAATCTAATAACCCTACTAAAATTCTGCTTATCACAAGATTTTTTCATTTTCAACCATAAATTCTACAGACAACCCGACAGACTTGCCATGGGCAACCCATTATCCGCCCTATTTGCCGATCTATTTCTTGACAACCTGGAAATCCAACATATCCCTACCCTCCATAAAGTTATTCATTGGATTAGATATGTGGATGAATTATCATTCATAGATGGTTCTCCCTTCAGATGCCTTGAACATTATGCACTCAATTAACAGGATACATCCCAATATCCAATTCACCATGGAAATAGAAACCAACAATGAACTGAAGTTTTTAGATTTGAAAATAAAAAAGCTCGATGGAAAGCTCGAGTTTTCCATCTATCGAAAACCTACACCAACTGATCATCCCATTCCTTCCAATTCCAACCACCCGTACCAACAAAAAATGTCATCTATCTATTGCTACACCCACAGATTACTGAACATTCCTATGTCCATCACCAACTTCGAGGAAGAAGTCAAAATCCTCAAACAGTTAGCGGCTAATAATGGTATTTCCCCTGATATCATTCCTAAAACTATTAACAAAATAAAATATAAAGATAGATTGAATACAGCTCACCCTCTGATCCCTAACCAATCTTCTTCCCCTATTTACAGATAATTACCTTACTTAGGTCTTATCTCTAATAACATTGCTAAAATTATCACGAACAAAGTCGACAATGTCAATGCGTCAAAACCATAGGTTCACTTTTTTCCAAAACAAAAGACCCTATTGATAAATTAATAAAAAGCGGAATTTATGAGTTGACATGTGCTGATTGCCCAACTACATATATTGGAGGAACTAGTAGACCTCTGAACCTTCGGATAAAGGAACATCTATCAAGACCTCAAAAATCAAATTTCGGTTTTCATATTCGATTCAATAATCATAACTTCTCACCGACATCCAACAGTAGAATATAACATGATATATCTGATTATAATTTCAAAAGAATGAATATACTTGAAGATTTAGAAATTTCGCGAGAAATGAAAAGTAATGGTACTAATTGCTCTAACATACAAATACACCTGAACTGTAATTTCAAACCCATGTTCAAACACTTCTGGGAATCTCAAGAGGATTAACCTACTTTTATTCTTATTTTTAAGCTTTATCTAGTTTGTCAACCATCTGCCATTTTACCTTATTTTATTTTATTTCAACGTGATACGTCTAATAGTTATAATCGATTTTACTGCTACCACTCTTTCCTACCAAACCCAGTTTGTTGTCGAAAGGCTGGACACGTACACTTTTATTTCATTTTATGTTGTAATGTCCATTATGTCCACTATGTTTTTGTGTCTCTTGAGAGATGAAATCTCACTCCAATTTGACAGTATGTATTTTGTTGAGTTGTATAATGTTACTTTCAATATACTTTTCTGTCATAGATTGAAGCTCTGATGATGGCAAATAGCCGAAAGCGCTCAGCTTAACCAAGCTTTGTAATTGAAAAATTATACACTGAAAAATACTTCTTTCTCTACCTTCCTTTTCACACAATATTCACTTAATGCCCAGTGAACTCATGACTAGATTATAAATTGCTCTTTCTCTATTTTTTTCTCTCCCTTCTTGCTTTTTTCTTCCTATTATTTTGATCTCTGTATGTGTATCTCTCCTTTGAATTCACCTTTTGGCCGTGATGGAAGGACAGCAATAGTATCAGCTGTTATCTGAATCAATGTGCCTTTCACTCACTGTATCTCTTGCCCCGATGTATGTCTGTCGGATATTGATGTTTTTTGTGATAATTATTATTATTATTCATATATACAACTGTATTACATGGTGGTTGATAAAATTATTTTGCTTCCTCATCAACGTTTCGAACTCTAATGAATTAATCATCAGGGCTCTGTAACAATGAGTTTTGCTTTACAATTCTTCTTAACCGACGAAATCAAAAAGAAGGAGGTTTTCTAGTCGACGCGTATATTTTTTTTCATATATGACCACACATAACTTTTCACAGAGCAGTTCGATTCCAATGATTTTTTTTTTCATTGGATAGGGTGCACTTTGAAGTTGGTCCCATGTGAACCAAGACAAAAATCCATTCCTAAGGGTAGCAAAATGAAGGATAGTGATCACTCACCCTCTGAATTCTGGTCCGTTAACCGATTCTATCAGGCATAACTTTGTAGTGGGTTTTCCGATTTGGATGATTCTTGTTTCATTAGATAGGGTACACCTCATAGTTGATCAGATCTCAATTTGGAATGGAAATGATTCACCCCTATGGGTAGAAAAATAGGGGTTGATTGATTTTTCACTTGTGAACATTGGCACACATCTGAAGTTGACATTGACAGACCCTCCTACATCCGTCAAAATGATTACATCCTATGAAAGGATGGAATTATATACAAAGTGATGAAACCAGAACTTCCAAAAATAATTTATATTATATAACAATAAATAGTTAAAGTAGAAAATCATATTATTCATCAGTTGATAGATGAAGTAAGCTAGGTAAGTGAGTATTTTGAAAGTTATAAAAATTAGGTAGGTAGTAATTAGTAGATTTTAGCCAAAAAAAATTGAAAAATAAAAACTTTTCAACAAAAAATTAAACCGACGAAAAAATCAACTGAAAAGCAAAAAATGAAATGAACCTTTCTAGTCTTGATGATAATTGAGCTCCAAAACTAATGAGTAACAAATTTTGAGTCGGCGCCAAACAAACTAGCAATTGAATCAGGTATAGCGTAAAATGATGGCAGCGAGATGCACAGCGGTGTTGTGATTACTTCTTCAAAGTAATTTTGTTTGTTTGGTGCCGACTCAAAATCAGTTACTCACATTAGTTTAGGAGCTCAATTATCATTGAGACTAAGAAGGTTCATTTTATTTTCTGCTTTTCAGTTCATTTCTTCGTCGGTTCAATTTTTTGTTGAAAAGTTTCATGAGAAAAAATATAATAAGAAAAATACCCACAAAATATAAGAGGACTCAACAAAAATTTAGTTCATTCGAGTGGACACAGTAAAACAATAATAAATAAAACAGACATTTTAGATACGTGAATAACTAACATCTACGGCACAACAGATTCCACATTCAGCACGAAAACAGTCGTGGTCAAAAAACCTATAATGATAACGGATCATTTCGGTAGCTGACTCATCAGGTTGGAATTTGCCGTGTTTAATCCTTCTATATCTCTTTCGGTATCCACACTATCTAGGTGAATAATTTTTATCATTTCGCTGATGAGTCTTTTAGACAAAGAGCATTGCAAAGATTTTGAATGAAGAACAATCTAAAACTGCACTCTCAACTCAACACTGTTGGAAAGAGATTATTATCCCACCAAAAAAAAAACGACTACTAATCTACAATAAAATGTTGTATACAAAATTATTTGTAACAGATGCTTTGTGGGTCAAACTGGACGTTATTTGAAAAAACTAATATCTGAATATGACACAAGAAATCTGAATGTAACTGATCCTGCAGCCTTAGTTGAACACAATAGAGAAAAAGGCCAATATTTTGATTTCATAAATCCTACCATTCTTGATAAAAATCCTCTCTGTCTGAAAGCGAAATGATACAAATTCTTCACCAAGATAGTGTAAATACCAGAAGGATTAAACACGACGTATTTCAACGTGATAAGTCAGCTATCGACATGATTCGTTTTTTGACCACCACTGTTTTGGTTGGGTTTTTCCCCAACAACATAAAAGAATCTCATAGATTCACAGCCACTCTCGGGATTCAAACTCAGTTTGATTTGTCTCGAGCTAAATGTGGAATCTGTTGTGACGTAGATGTTCGTTATTCGCGTATCCAAAATGTCTGTTTTTTATTTATCATTGTTTTACTGCGTCCACTCGTTAAAACTAAATTTTTGGTGAGTCTTTCTATATTTTATACTTAAAAACATATTTATATTTGGAACATATGGAAATGTGTCAATATTTTGTGGGTATTTTCCTTATTATATTATTTCTTTTTTTTTTTCACCATATTCAACTTTTCTCAAAAATGATTGTAAAGCAAAACTCATTGTTACAGAGCCCTGATGATGAATTTATTAAAGTTCGAAATGTTGGCGAGGAAGAACTAGTTTTTCTCCGATAACATTGATCCTAATCCCAACCAAACTATTTGAAGAATAAATTCAATCTTTGAAATCAAATGAATAAACATCATTTAAAATCTTTTGAAGTTATATTTCAGTCAACTCACGTGAACAGTTTTGTTTTTCGTCGCTTCCATCTCCGCAGTCATCCACGCCATTACAGAACTTTCCCAGTGCAATGCATTCTCCGTTCGTGCATCGGAATTGCGTTTTTCTACAGAAAATGCTCCAAGAACTCGTCAGCAGTGTCGTCATGGTGAAAAACTTCAAGAACCTGTAACAATGAAAGTACATGAAATATATGCACCAAGCGTCATTCATTAGTGGAGATTACAGGGAGAGGGTGCGGAATTGTGAACTTTTAATACCCTATAATTTTATTATTTCATTATTCCATTCGATGAGGAATTTATTGGAGATGACAACCCTGAGTTACCGCGAATTCAGATCAACCATCTCGCCTGCAATTTGAAAAATGTTTTCTGGGCACGGATAACGTCGTAACAGACCAATCAATAAAGCAGAAAATAGTACCAGGAAACCGACTGTGCTATCATACAAAAGACGATTCGTTGTTATTTGTTGTTATATTTCCCACTAGCAACTATCATTGCTCAATTTGTTATGAACATTCAAGAGCAAAAAATCGTTTTTTTTTTCGTTTTTCGCTTGTAACATGAAAACTATTGAAGCACTCCCGATGACGGACTGTGCAGAATCAAAATGCGAAATAAATGAGCCCCGGAATGGCTATATCGGATTATCAGTAACGAAGAAAAATGAAAAAAGCGGAAAAATCGGCTTTTTCCCAAAAATGCATACCACCGCCATTTTCAAAGTTGTAGCGCAGTCTCTCCGCGACATAGTTATGATTTATATGTTCTTCATGTGTAGAAATTTCAGGTGCTATCGGATCATTCATTTTTTCAGAATTGCAATTTAATTTTTTAAATTGCACTTTATTGGAGAGAGCCTGAATGTGCCAATTTCTCAAAAATATATTACAAGTAGAAGAATGGTACTACAAAATGCCCATTTTGTTTGCGTTAAAATGCTGCAAAATAGGTGGGAAAGCGGCTGAGTAGGGTGATAGGGCAGCAGGCGCGTGGAAGCGTAAATGTAGTAATACAAGCGCGCTGCGCCCAAGTTATGAATCTGCTGCTTTTGGTCATGTTTGCAATATTTTTCACCTATTTCGCAGCATTTCAACGTAACATGACAAAAGATGTTCTGAGGACTACACTTCTACTTGCAATTGTTTTTTAAAAATTAAAATCGGGCCTCCTATGACGCATCCAGGCTTGCTCCAATGAAGTGCATTGAAAAATTCAAATTAGAATTATGCAAAAACTAATGATTCGACAGCGCCTGATTTTTTCACATGTGAAGTACATATTGGTCACTACTATTTCGCGAAGAGCTTGCTCTACAACTCGAAAAGTGGTGGTGTTATGAATTTTCCAAAAACCGCTGATTTTTTCCGGATTTTCTCCATTACTAATGATTATGCGATCGAGTCGTGCTGGGGCTGATTTTTATTGTATTTTGATTCTTTAAATTTTGCCATTGAGAGCATCGAGATTGGTTGATAGTTTTCATGTTATAACTAAAAAACAAAAAAAAAACTATTTTTTGCTCATGAAAAATTATAACAAATCTGCAATGAGAGACAGAAATCTGTAGCATTTTTTATGGCCAGCCATAATTTCATTAAAAATCAAAATGTATTATTCCTCAAGACAGCTGAATACCGGAGGTATTTCTATCCTGGGATTCAGGATGACATTCAAAGTTGGTGATGTTTCAGTTGCATTGGTTGAGTTGAGATGGCGTTAGCTCCAGTCTACTAATGCGATCCCAGCAAATTCTTTGAAATGGGTTGAAATTAATTGATTCAGTCAGGTAACGCAGACATTATTCATTGTCTGCTTGGCCTACTTGTACTAGTCGTAGCTAAACATCGATAGTTTCGATTTTCAATACTTATCGATGGTTTTGAAAAAAAAATCGAATGGAAATCGATAATTTTGATAGTTTTCTCAAAAGAAAAATGTATTTTGGTTTCATTAATTGCTTTTTTCAGGAACATTACAGGACTTCCATTCACCAGAAATGAAAACAGAAATGAAACACTTAAATAAAATAAAATGAACTTATTTATCACTGTTATCACATAATAATGCTGATAATAAACATTTGAGTAATAACGCTTCAGATAACAACTTATATTCATATTTCTGAATTTTTCAAGATTTTGTTTCTGAGATATTCCTGCATAATGATTTTATCTGTTCATATAATCTCTTATCGTCTTGCGTTTTTAATGGATCCATTATTAGAGGCAAGAAAATAAGGGTCCCCTTCATTGTCGTTGTTATCCTTTGAGCTTGAGGCATTATGGAATTCTTGGAGATGCTTCCGCTTCAAATGGTCTCTCATGTTGAAGGTGTTATCCACTACTTTCGTAGGTGTGGCTTCACACTTTTGAAGTGACATAACCCGACTCACTTTTTTTTAAACAAACCGAAACTTTAGATTTATCCATTACGCGAATTAAGAATGACCAGAAATCTCGTGAGGATAAACATTGGAATTCAAAATTGACATATGACACTTGACAGTTTCGCATGACAAAAGTCAAATATTCAACTTGTACTTTTATCCGGGGTGCTATTTTCAAACAATATTCGTATACGAATTTGAATTTATTTCTCTCTTCCACATATCAGTTCAATAGTATCGATGGTTTCAGAAACTATCGATATGAAACGATAGTTTTTCACTATCGATACCATCGATGTTTAGCTAACACTGCCCTGTACTGATGAGGGGCAAATACCCCGAAACCGGTCTACAGGTAGTCAGCCTGAGTGAAGTGGTTAATATTGATCCATTTTGCAACAAACATTTGCAAAGTACCTTGTAGGACTTTGCGCGTTTATCCATCTGATGTCATTCAACGTCCGTCGAGGCATAAGCCAGGAAAATAATTGATTTTTGATGGACATGCGATCAACATAATAATAATAATAATTTATTTGCTCAAAATACAATAGAACATTGAATCGTGCAATACATTCAAATCATAGCTAATAAATAGAGTAGAAAACCCACAAAAGGTAAAACCTTGTACATGGGTACTCATGCATGGGACTCATGATATATAAGCCTGAACTATAAAATATATATAATATAATAGGATAATGTTAAATTGTAAAACAGCAAGTTATTTCAAATTCATTGACAAATACATTCAGTATGTTTATTACAGTTCGAATGAAATAAAATTAATAAATATATAAATAAAATGTTTCTGCCACTTATTGTTTTGGTTTTCATCTTTGTATAAGAGCTATTTTGGTGCAGAACTGCGATAAATTGAAATTATTTCGTAACTTTATGTCTCATATGGAATACATGACTCGGTTTATAGAATATATATATATTTTTTGTGTTATATAGGGTTCGATTTATGATTCTCTCTGAAATATTTGAAGAACCTGGTTGGGAGCTAAATTCAAGAGCTATATTTTTATTTTAGTTTTGAAAATGCCAGAACTATTGATATTTTTCATTTCATTTGGGATTTTCCTGTAAATCATAGAGTTAAGGTAAAAGAAAAATCTTTGGTTTTTTGTCGTTCCAACCTTTGGTATTTTTGTAGTTTGATTTTTTAGTCTAGTGTTGTATGGATGGTCAATTTGGGGGAACTCATATTTGTGTTTATGATGGTAACATTTAAGGTTCAAAAAGTATAACTGATGGATTGTGAGCAGTTTCGATTCTTTAAAGAGTTGTTCTGTTGGGAACCTGTTATCTTTTCCAAACATTATTTTCATCAGCCATTTTTGGGTAACTTCGAAGTTTTTAATGTGATTGTTTGTTATTCCCCCCCAAACAAGTATACCATAGTTAATATGTGTTTGGGCTAGACTGGTGTACAGTATTTTCATTTGTGGTATGGTGAGAAATTTTTTGTATAATTTAAATCTAGTTAATAATGATCTTAGTTCTTTGGTAACATATTCAGCGTGTTTATGCCATCTGAGATTTTGATCTATGATGAGACCTAGGTATTTTATACTCTCTTTCATTCCGATTTCAATGATGTTTTTGTTGATGTCAATCATAATTTTATCATATGTTGGTAAGTTATTATTATATATTGCGAATGGAATGAAGTGGGTTTTGGAAAAATTAATCGTCAGTGATTTATTGTTAAACCAATGTAATAGGGTTACCAAATCTCTTTGAACTCTAGTTTTCAGGTTGTTACAGTCACTGCCTCGGTATAAAAGTGCTGTGTCGTCTGCAAAGCTGATGATATCCGCTTCCACACCAATATTGAAGAGATCATTTATATAAATATTAAATAGGATCGGTCCAAGGACCGTTCCTTGGGGCACTCCATACTCAATAATATGGTCTGAGCTATATGAGTTATTGATTTTCACCCTTTGTTTCCTGTTAGATAGATAATTGGTGAGAAGTTTCAATGGCCCATCTCTGAAACCTATATTTTCCAATACTTTCAATAATTCATGGTTATACACCGTGTCGAAGGCCTTCGCCAAATCAACAAAGACACATAGTGAAGTTTCTCCTTTGTCCATCGCTTCGTAGATATCTTTAGTTAAGTGGATCATCGCATCCTGTGTTGATTTGGTTTGGCGGAATCCATACTGGTTAACTGAGAGTATATTGTATTTTTTGATATAATTATCTATTCTTGTTTTGAGAATTTTTTCGAAAATTTTTGCTAGATGGCTTATTGAGGAGATAGGTCTGTAATTAGTAAGCTCTTTTTTGTCCCCCGTTTTATATAACGGTTTTATCACAGAGTTTTTGAGGGCATCTGGAAAAATTCCTAGTTTGATCGACTTGTTTATGATAAATGTTAATGGTCTCGTTATATAATCAACGAATTTAATAAGAGTTTCAGATTTAATATTATCTAGTCCGGTAGCTTTCTTTGTTTTTAGTTTCAGAATCACTTCTCTTACTTATTTTTCGCTACATTCTTCAAGAAAAATTGAGTTGCATACTCTTTTTTCGACGAATTTAACATATTTTTTTTCATTTTTCGCGTTAGCTAAATTGTGCCCTATTTTCGTGAAGTAATGAGCAAAATGTTCCGCTTTAATTTGATCATTTGATATGGTGTTGCCATCTGGATCTTTTATATATTTGATCTCGGTTACTTTATTTTTGGTTTCGATTGATTTCAGTGAGTTCCATAGTTTTTTTGCATCATTCTTCTGTTTATCTATTTCATTCTTATAAAACGTTATTTTTGCCCTATCATTTCGTTGAGTTCATTCCTATATTTTTTATACTTCATTTTAGAGTTTTCATCATTAGGTTTATTTTGCATTGCCTTATGGAGTTTGTTCTAGGTTTTCATTGACTTGATCAATCCGTCAGTGATCCAGTCCTTTCTTTTGATATGTTTTCTATTGATTTTAATTTTTGGTGTGCATTTTTCGGTTATTTCTGAGAATCTTCTTATGAATTAATCTGTTGCCCTTTTGATATTCGTATCTGTATTAATCATTTGCCAAGTTCTGTATGCATTTTTTTCTCATTTAAATAATATTTGTAGCTTGTTACTGAATTGTTTTTATTCTCAAGTTCCGCCGTCTTTACATATTCTAGTTGAAACACAATGGGAAAATGGTCGGGAATGCATGAGTGGATGATGATGGGATGGATTGTTTCATAGTGTGTATCTGTTTTTGAAAATATATGATCGAAGCATGTGTTAGAGTTATTCTGTATTCTAGTAAACTCGTTTATTGCTGGTATGTATCCGTGCTCACTCATGATATTAAGATACTCAGTAGCATAATCTGTGTTATCCAAAATATCTATATTGATGTCTCCTACAATCACCTATATATGGTGATGATTTCGATCATTTTTCCGTCAATTTCGGTTTTTATGCTGATTCTTTTACCGTTTCTATTTGCTTTATCTCTGATGTGAAATGAAAGGGATCTTTTATGTATATCAGACAGCCATCATTTTGATTTATGTCTCCGTAGTTATATACTAACTCATATCCAGGAAGATTTAATTGGAATAAGTTATCATTCTCCATGTTTCTGTTAGGGCTATTACGTCAAAATCATGTCTAAAATATTTAAGAGAAATTCTGAGTTCATCAATATTCTCAACTATACTCCGTATGTTCGTATAAAATAATTTAAAGTCTCGACTATTACTAGTATCTGCCAAAAAATCATTGCAATCCCTAAAGTTTACGAATATATTATTCTCCAACTTATCGACAATAGATTCATTGATATATGGATCCATCTTACAGTAAAAATAAAAATATAAAAAACATAAAAAAAATGCCCAGTTATGACTCAATGGTTGAATTATAAGTTAATGTATAGAAAGCACACATATATACTATATATTATAAAGAAGAAAAAGTTTTTTGAGGTACCTATTTATTTTCAAATGGTCGATTTGTTCTTCACCAGCTGCTTCTTGCTATTTCAGGACGAGTCCTTTAATACTTGTTATGATTGGCAGCTTCTGTTAATTTTGTTCATTTTCATACAGAATTGTTTGTTGTCTTGTAATGATGCGGGTGTTATGAAGTGTACACCTATTGTAAAGGTTTCTGTAGTCAGCTGTCTTCGTTTTCATTTTCGAAGTAAGCAATGATAGTTGTAGGAAACCTAACAGGCTATATCTACGGCTTATCTTCCGTATGATGGCACAGACGGTTTGCTGGCACAATTTCTGTCGCGTTGCAATCTCTAATAATTGGCCTATAAGCGTAACAATGATGAAAGCTTACGAGTCGAATGACTTATGTTCAATCGATATGCGGTAAATGATACGAGAGATATCACCCAGAAACCGCTTTTTTTTTCAGAATGGTGTCGAAAGGTTTAATCCAAAATCTGCGGAAGCCTAGGGATACCTTCTCCAATGAATCTACTCCATTTTTTACATAACCCTTCATGTATTCAAGACCCGCGATTCCTGTTTCCTGGAAGCACATTCTCCAATATCTGGGAGCGCTAATGGTACTCCTTTGAGCAACTCCAGCCTTTTGCGAAACAGGGCTCGGCAGTCGCGAAGCAGGCGTTCTGCAGTTTCAGCAAAGTTTTCGCAGTAACGATGTATGCTTTTTTGGGCGATACCTTGGAGGACAACTCATGCTGATCAGTCCCATTAACAGTTCTGAGTTTTTTTTGCTCAACTCCAGAAGCAGCGTGTGGCTTCCTTTGGCTATGAGCTCAGGAGCCTTTTTGCTTGTATTTGTCTCTTCCAGTAGGTTTCGATTTGGTCAGCTTCCCAGCGTTGAAAGTCTTCCCTGATGTGGGCTTGGGGAATACTACAGAAAGGTTCTGGGCTATGAAAATGACTGTTTGCCCCTTCCTTGGCAGGGCCGTCTGCTTCCCCATTGAATTCGATTCACTTGCGACCTGATTTTTTGCAGTCAGTTGTATCGGGGATAGTTTGCAGTCTCAAGTCAGCTTAGACTCACGAGTGTGTGACTGTAGTGCGTTTAGTGCTGCTCGGCTATCTGATAAAGGGTATAGATTTATTTCTCTGGAGTCTCTTGTAAAGCTCATCATATTGGATGCATCAGTGTATACCAAAGGGTTGAATCCTTTTCTGGTTGGAACCCGTTTATTGTGCATATTTGGTGGTTGTTCATGACCATTCCATAGGGTACTTCAATGTCGTGCCTATCTGTCCTAACATCTGGTTGTTCGTACCTGGAATCTAGGGGAATATTTTCCAGAATCTCTAGATGTCCAGTCATATTTCCAGCTCTCAAGTTCAATGTCTGGTACAATCTTAAGTCACTCATGACTGCTTCCGTCGGTAGAAGTTGAGAGACTAAGGAGGGCTGTTGTTTTTCACGAAGCCACACAGAACGTGCGGTAAATCGTTGTGTTGCAGTCTCAAACCAACTGAATGAGGATATTTCAATAAATAACCCTGGTATTGGAGTTCATATCATTACTCCAGATCAGTTGAAGCCTTGGGGGGTGTATTTCTACTGGGAAATATGATGATTGCCCCCTCTACTCACCAATTTCAGACCTATCACTTCACCATGTCATAACCATGGTTGCTGAATAAGAGCCACTTCGAAGTACCGCATTGCAACTGCAAATACTGCCATAACCATCCCCATCTCTATTTTTGAGTTTGTTCGGTACCTTGAAAAGTTTTTTTTCGATTTTGTAGTACGCTCGGAATTGCATCACCTCAAGTACCCTGAAAATATCATCACCAACCGAGTAGGCCAGGAGTTGTTTTCCTTCACTCTCGGTATTTCGATCCATTCCTTCCCGCGAGTGAAGGGGTTGTTTCGGCCCCTGTTGTGCCCTCTAAACAGGGCGATAACTCTGCGATTTTGACGTGTTACTTGGGCACTCCGTTGTGACACAGTTTCTTTCCAGAGCCCGGTGCCATGAATTCTTTGCCATAGTGCCCATCTTTGATTTAGGCTTAGTCAGTCGGATCGCGGTTGCCCATACGAATGTCTACAAACAGTTTCATTAGTTGTGCGGCTGCGGCCCGTTTACCCCAAAACGTGAAGGTGAGTTTTGGCTTCAAGGGGCATCTTATCGGTAGGTTTCGATAATTCAAGTCATCAGCAACACTATGACTTGAATTATTAAAAACGATGTTGTAAGTTCGCTAAGTGGTAATCTGCCACTAAGTTTTTAGTTTGTTAGAAGAATTCATCAAACTAAACCTTAGTCATTTACTGGATATTTCAACCAACAGTACGGCAAAAATACATTTCATGAAAGGGGACAGAGCAATAATTGGAAATAATGGACTGGAGCAGTTGATTGGCGAATTTTCAACAATATGAAAGAAATCCAGATCGGTTATCGATTTAGTTTTGAGTGATGAGTACAACGTAGCTTCTTTTAATGAAAAATGTTATGACTGGCTATTGAATTATACATTCACATTAGGAGTTGGACAACATCAGATATACCTCAAATCAGAAAGCTCGGAGGAAAAATGTTTTATAATGAACTAACAAATATGCTTGAGGAAAAAGATTGCGGTCATACATATAATGGCTATTGATTCAATTGTTCCGGAAATATTTTTCGATAACATGGCTCCCTTTATTTTGAAAAAAAAACTGCGGTACGGCCAGTCGGAGAGGTAAATTTTAGAGTTTTTTTATTGATTCTGAAATTGCCATCAATCAAGCTAACAAATCATGTGTCAGAAAAATGGAACATTCTCATTGGAATCAAAAACATAGTTTTCATTTTTGTATAAACCTCAAACCTTCACACATGGATATAGACTGTGCTTATTTGGGTTTCAATCTTAATATCACTTGAAAGAATTATTTTTATTTATAGAGCAGGCAGGTCCACCTTCGAACAAAAAACAGAAAATATCATGAATTTTGGCATTTACTTTTAAAATAGAATTTTTATATTTCACATTGCTAACATACACCTTTCTTTAAAAAAATATATATTATTCGTTGGCGCAGAAGTAATGCTTCAATAGAAGAAAAATCGAATGTCAATTACTGAAAATTGTCCGAATGTGCATTATGGGTGGACACCTCGGACATGAGGTAATATAGGATCGGACGACTCTTTCTGTCGAATCAGCGGATGTTATGTGATCCTAATTTAATAGGAAATTTTATTATTCCTTGCAATATTTTGCAAGGTTGCCGCAATGGTTGTGGTAAAATTGTTTTTGGAAACAAAGCAAGATCTGGCACATTAAGATATTCGAAACATTCCTGTTGCTTATCACATTTTCCAAGGTGAAATATCTGAAAATCATTTCGTGAATCCATTTCGCTTAGGAGACAACCAATATAGAATACATCATTGTTGAACTTCACAAGTACAAAATCATCTTTTTGAGGTATTCTATCATCTGGCTGCATATCAAAATCTTCTTCTGACTCAGCAGACTCTTCATATTGCACTCCTCCATTTTCTTTTAAATTTTCTGAAGAATATCTTCATTTCTTTGTTTTTAGAAAGGAGTACTCTGTCTAGATTTCTTCATGTCTTTTCCATCCTTCAAATTTTGCTTTTAGCTTCCTAGTGGGGTTTTCAATTACTATTTTTTCTTAGTTGTGCTTTGAGATATTCTCTCAATTGTTTGGGCCTAATGAAATGTGTTCATCATCTTAGAATTTTTCTCATCTTCACAAATTCTTTAGGAATTTGTATTTTCTGTTCCATCCACTTCACTCAATAGGAACAAGGAAGCACCCAAAGCCAAAGGTAGAGTAGTTTGATTCACTGCTGATGGAGAAGCATTTGAAGTCGAAGGTATATTGGGATTGGTGGTGGTTAAATTATTTTTAGAGGTTTGTCGGTTACGTCTGCCATTGAAAAATCTGCATCAATGAATACATTACAATGAATCATAGCAAAAAGTGCCCGTTTTTAAAAGCAGCTTGAATATTTTCTGGTGTGAAAGCTTTTGAGAAAGCTTCATCCACCAACTCTGCAATATTGTGAATAGTGATGAGAGTTCCAGGGTATGTCACCATGAAAGAATCACATGCATTATAGTACAAATTCTTGAACGGCCCTAGAACATCTAACGGCTGCATTTTATGACTTACGTGAGGTGGGAAAATAAGTAGTATAATGTCGTTTTCTTTGAACGGCGGCTTCATGAGTACCATGGCTCTCGTGATCACCATAAATCAAGTTGGTCTTTCAATAAAACAGCATGTATGCTCTATGAAATGATCCAAAACCTTGGGAAAAATGTCCCCGTTCATCCAACCCGATTGTACAGCGAGTCCTAATGAGCCATTAGGAGCACCATTCAACGTTTCAGGTGGAAATTGGTGGAATACAGTTTCCTGTAGCTGACATTACCAAACAAGTGGTTACTAATCTCCCCCTCTCAGCAGTTGGAACCTTTTACTGCAACAATCTTCCTGCAAACCTGGATTGCGGCATTTCAATATTCGCGGTTGCCATATCGAAAGCTAGTTTTCGAACGTCAAACCGTAAGCCATCTTCAAACAAGTTAGCAAATATTCACAAAGATCAGCTTCTTGTGCAGATGTGGAAACTTGTCTTGTATTATATTCTGGTTCGATTCTCAATATTATTTCTTATTTTGGCGCAAGGGCCCTGTACTTGGGTCTTCACACCAGCTTGTTTATGAGCCATTTTAAGAGTCCACTTATGTTCAATGACCAAATTGACTGTTTCAGACATTTGCCCATGATTGAAGTTGCCCTCTTGATGTGGTCGGTATTTTCGTGGCGTCTAAATCATACAGAAAAAATATTTTGTTTATCTGCGATGAAATAGAAGTATAGTACACGTTCGGTCCGCCCGTACGTGTCCGAAGGTGGACCTACCTCCCCTATAGTTTAACTTTGAATTCGACAAATGTTAGGATACAATAACGTTCTGTTTGTTGGCGAAAGGAAAACTTTAATAGTATCTGATTGACATGAACGAATGAACTTCAAATGAAAGGGGTATACAGGGTAAACAAAAATTAATAATTCTCGAGAATGGTAATTCATTAAAAAGACTTGCAAAGCTTCTCATTCAGTCAGAAAAATGAATCACAAAATGGGTGATTCTCAAAAAAAAATTGATTGCGGAGTTTGAAGTGAAAGTAAGTAGTGCTCAAATACATAAATTATTGATGGCAAGGAAGAAACGGAGAGAAGAGTCGGTGCAAGAATATGTTCTGATAATGCGAGAGATTGGAAGCAGAGCAAACATAGAATCGGAAGTTTTGATTCGATATATCATTGATGGTATACAGGATGATACATCAAATAAACTGTGAATCAACATGAACACTGACAGCTTACTGAAGTTTGTACGTCATCATATTCGGGTACCTATTTGATAAATTTGAACCCTTCTGGTTTCTTGGAATCTTTGTATATCCGTCGCAGCTCGACTCTCAATACTACGTCTTTTCGTCTTTTTGATAAGTTGATATTCCCAAGGAAAACTTCTACTATCTTGAAATATCCCGTCCAAATATGATGACGTACAAACTTCAGTAAGCTGTCAGTGTTCATGTTGATTCACAGTTTATTTTGAATAAAGTTGTTCTTTCACCCCTGGGATTATCATTCTCCCAGACAAAGAAAAAAATATATATATATATATATAATATATATATATAAAAAAACGGTGCCATCCCCAATAAGTATATTCAATGGGAATGTATCTGAAACGTGTTCCCAAATCATAAACCATAACGATATATGTAGAGCAGCAATTGATATATAAAAAATGTCTATCAACCAATGAGAGAGTAGACTGAATACTCTTCGAATGATCAGGAAATATAGCCATCGAATCAATGAATGATAATGGATATAAGGGTAATCCTGAGTTGGTGTAAATTACCAATATTCTCCACCAGTATTTCATAAATAATATTCAAGATTTTATAATCAATATAAGCTCAACCAATGCAAAAAATTATGAAATACCTACTTGTTACAGTCACGTCAGTTAAATTTGAATTTGATTTTTCGTCTTTACGGAACTTTGAAGGGATAAGGAAGTCACAAAAAAAAATATAGTACAGATGTAGTAAGATAATAACGTATAATATAGTAATATGTACGATGAAACATAAACCAAGCAGCCGTATATGTATAGTACAGTATTATGTATGAGAGAAATATCCTCCAAAGTATGGATCGATTCTAAGGGTACAACCTGCTGAATTTCCTGATTTGGATGTAGTAGAAGTTCTTTCGAGGACTATTCCATCAATGATGCTTCTGTTCATTGAAGAAAATCTCTAATGAATTTCATTTTCGATTACCAATCCAAAAATAAATATTTTCGTGGGGAGTTATCCAATGAGAGATAATTGATGATTGATGAGAATAATTGATAATCCAAACATATACTTGAATATTCTCGATTTACTTTAAAAAAATCATAGATTTGTTGTTATGAAGCAAAACGATTTTGTTTCAGCATTCAATTGTACTCATAGATAATCATTGTGTGTAATATTATTTCTGAAAACAGAAGTTAATTCATTTTCACATCGAGATCTAACAGAAGCCTATAATTCAGTTATTTAGAAATCACCATGGAAAGAGAAGTGAGTTACGAATTCAGTGATTATATTCCCAATTAATTTCCAATTAATTGATTAACATTTTAGAAGGGGAAATATTCAATTCATTGAGAATGTTTTTCTTTTCAACAGGAAACCCTACAAGAGGTTATCTTGAACGATGGAAGATAGTTTGAGTTTATATTTCAGTCGCAGATGATTCCACATCTGATTTTGTGAACATCCGGTTCATAGATTCAAACAAATCCAACATTCTAGAATTATATTGTGTAAATCGTTTATGAATTGAGAATCAAACATTACAAATTGGGAATGCCTAGATGGTGAAGAACGTAAGAGTAGATCTGACATTGTCAAATCGAGGGAAAATATATTGGGCACAACACAGAGTTCCCAGAAATGCATCTTTTTTTTTTCGTTCGACTGAATTTCCAAATCATATGGTTACAAATGACTTCGGAAAAGCTCAACCTGTTGCAATTCAAAATGACGAAATTCTCAGATTTTAATTTGTTCTGATGGAAACAGTACAGTGCACAAAATAGTGGACCAAGATACATGAAATGAGATATATCGTTCTCCTGCCTTTCTAGATACCAACCAACTATTCAACAGAGTTCACCTCCGTTATAAAACGAAAACGATCCCTACTTTAGCTTCTCAAATTCTAGCTCTACAATCGTCCAGTCAATTAGAGAACAAATACACCGATTGAAAAACTATCCGGTTTCTCGAGAAGCATCTTTGGTCTTGTATTATACCTGATAACCAATAAGTCTGCAACAGTCGAGTTGAGACATTTATTGATGGAACGGTCATATTCACTTCGCACACAAAGCCAATTTCTGTCGATGGAGATCTTCAAATTAATCTATCCAAAACTAATGAAATTGAAAATCTTGGAATAAATCTTGCCAGGAATAGACATGGTGTTGAAAAAAACAATAATTTTCACTATTCTATTTTGTTGCATACTTCAACAGTTTTCGGTTATTCTTGCATAGTTTAACCTCGCGTCAATCCACTAACAGTATCCAGGCAGTAGTTGAGGGTTCAGGGAAATTGTAAGATCTACGCCTTTATCATGTTTCTACAAGTTTCAAATCCGTTTCAACTCAACAAGCATTCGTTATCTTCATAGTGAAAGTATATTATTTTATTTCTCATCTGTGGAATTAGTTACATTCCTTTTGCTCGGGTTGTTTTGTACTCTAGGTAGTATTTTCGAATGGAATGTGGATTTTCGAAGTTTCCTCGGGCTGTGTGAGAGCGGACATGCTCCTGAAGGACATTGCATTCAGTTGTGTTGCTAAAACGAATTTTATCAGAAACTTATATATTATATCTGAGGAAGCCAGATACTGCCAGAAACTCTACTCTCAGGTAATCTAAAGCGGCCTTCACATGCAGCTCACTTCCGCGGTAGTGAGCAGGGAATTGGGCAGGGAAGTGGGCAGCGCGAGTATGTGAACATGTCGCTCGCGCTGCCATTGCTCATGCCACTGCCACTGTCGCACGCTTCCTTTGGCGGCGGTTATTTGAACGCAAGTGAAAGGACTGGCAGCACGAGTGGCAGTGACTGTTTACATGTTGCCCTTCCAGTCGCTTCCCAAGTTCCCGTTGTTTGGTTTGATTATTGGCGTTTAGGACAATGCTCACCTTTGAAACAATATCAATTACTCTGAAAACTTCAGGTACAATCAATGAAATTGCTGGTGTTGAAACTTTGAATAGATAATGTGAACTTTGGTAACTGTCTCCCGTTGTCAAATATCGTAAAGCTATTACCAAACGTATATTTGGTGGTATTGGAATTCTTACTTTAGTCTGTTTCTTATCATGAGCTCAACTTTGTTTAGCAAAAATTCAAAATTTATACGTGACATTCTGCAAAAGTTATTGAATTCTTCCGATTCCTCACAAGTCAACTTATCGAAATTTTTCATCATACTGCCTCTGTGAAAATAACGATAGGCCAAATTATCAGGTTATTACTACATTTATTATGATATACAATATTCTGTTGCGATGAATCGCTGTCATCCACCATCGCCTTTTCCGACGTCGACGTTTTTGTTCTATATAATATTTTTTTAATATATTAATATGATTTTGCAACCTCAAAACACTGAGCGTTGGCGCCGCGGCAATTTCGACGTATTTCATTGCTGAAGAATTGACTGGAGTGTAGCTGCATGTAAACAGTCACTTGCTTCGAAGGCTGCCTAGAAAGTATTCAGGGCAGGACAGCGGGCAGCGCGAGTAGAAGCGGCTGCATGTTGAGCGGCTTTAACAAGCACCTGTTGTATAGGTATCTGTGGTCAGCTTTCTTGGGGAATAGGACATTTTTCATTTGTGAGGAAATAATAGCTGCCTAGCGATATGTTACAACAGATTTCAGTCTCCTATTGCATAAATTCGAAGATTAAAAATATTTCGCTTGTGCAAAATATATCAGAATTGCTTTCAAACGGCTCTGAGGATCATTGCAAATCGGATATCTCCAAACCGGATGAAATTTCCCGAGAGAAACGTTTCTGAACAGTGAAAGTACTATATATAACATTCCTATATAAATTTGATCAACGTTCAGTTTGAGAACATAAACCAACGCGCATTTGGCGTTTTGGGACGTTTATTTTCACGATCGTAACAAATTAGTTTCCTTGTCCCCACGCAAAATAGGCTAGACGTCACGTGGTCCACACCATTCTGGTTGATTGTAGACAGATATTCAGGGAATCGACAGTTGTGACGTGTTTGTTATCTCAGCGGGTAGTTTGTTTTTCATCTGGGCAATTTTTACGCTACCCTGGTGTGATAGGTATTCGTCTCAGATCAATAAGTTTATTGATATGAGGTATTCGTCTTCCGATGGAGTAAGAAGGGTCCCGTCTTCAAGAAGTCGACTGACTGAGTATTTCTTAGTGCAATAATCATGTCTTCTCGGTTTTTATTTCACTGGGAAATTTCCATAGTATAACTTTTGTTCGGAAATTATTTGCAAACATTTTTTGGTATTTTTGGTTGTAAAGTCCCCCTATTTTTCGAACGGCTTTTCAGGCTACGGTTTGTAGTTTGGAAAGTAACACGCTCTGCGTGGACCAGCTGTAAACGAGGCTGGACTTTTTCCAGAGAACTGAGGATTGTTTCGACGACCAGGAAAATATCTCGCGTTAATTATACAGGGTGTTAGTGAATAATTGCGACAAACTTCGGGGGTGATTCTGCTTGAAAAAATTATTATAGTTTGCTTCATAACTTTTGTCCGCAAATGCTTCGTTTTCCGAGATACGGGGTGGTAAAGTTTTTCTTAAAAACTGGCTATTTATATATTGTTCTGAAACCGGTCGGGATACGCGAATAAAATTTGCGGATTTTCGAAAGGTAGTTTCTGCGCATTTTTTGACATGGAATGAAGAATTTTATGTTCACCATTGGCGCGCATACGGGTAATCATCTCAATATTTTCGAGGAAAAAAATTATATGCCACTGGGATATTTCAAATAAAAATTTCTCGTTCAATTTGTCACAAAAAATTTGTCCTGCTTTTTTTTCGTATAGGGCGCCGTTTTTATGCAAAACAATAAAACAACTTGACGCGTATTTTTCATTTCTTTAATACATTATCAAGAACTATCTGATACAATAACATTAAACCAGAACAATAACAGAAAATAACACTAATGAATAAATGGGTGCGAAGCTACAACAAATGTACAAAATGACCTCCCTCAGACGTGATACAAGATTCAACTCTTCGTCTCATTGATTGTCGTATTCGCGCAAATATTCCTGGTGTATTTCTTATTGTCTCACAGCCGGCTATAATTCGAATGATCAGGTCTTCAACATATTCGACGGGAGTGGAATGAACTGATAACTTAAGAAAACCTCGAATGCAGGAATCTGGAGGATTTAAATACGGAGATCGAGCAGGCCAATGTTCCGTACCTCCCCTACTTATCCAACGATTTGGATATACTGTATCTAAGTGATTACATACAATAATGCTAAAATGGACTGGTGCACCATCATGCATGAACCAGAAGTGTTGTCTCAGCTGTAAAGGAATTTCTTCAAGAAAAACAGGTAACTCTTCCTGCAGGAAATTGAGGTGAGAGTCGCCTGTTAGTGGAGGGAAATATGGACCGAATAAATGATCAAGTACCCAAAGCCATACATTTACCGAAAACTGATGCTGAAAATGAGCTTCAAAGCTTCCATGTGGATTTTCCTCAGCCCTGAGGCGATTTTTATGGAAATGTCGTATACACTGTCATCCAAAATTAGCCTCGTCAGTAAACAAAACGTCATTTGAAAAATTAGGAATTTGAGCGATTTGATAAAGAATCCAATGGTAAAAAACTAGGCGCAGGAAAAAACTCTCTAGGTAGTAGAGCTTGCACACGTTGAATATGAAACGGATACAGTTACTTCGACCATAGACAAAATGCAGGTCTGACAATTCCGCATTTGTATAATTTTCCATTCTTTTCGATAAAAGAAAAATTAATTACTTATTATCATGTAATACCAAACTAAAAGCTCAAAAATGAAGGAACGCTACTTTGACATTTCGTTGGAATATTCGTCTTTAACAGAATGTTGACAGTAGCCTACTAGCATCGCTTCCAGATAATGTATTAAAGTAATGACAAATACGCGTTGAGATTTCCAATTTTTCCACATAAAAACGGCGCCCCATATGAAAAAAGGCAGGAGAGATTTTTTGTCACAAATTGAACGAGGAGTTCAAAAATAATTAAGATCATTACCCGTATGCACGCCAATGATGGATATAAAATTCTCAATTGCATGTTAAAAATGCGCAATGAGTACTTCTTTGAACTCACCAAATTTCATTTGCATATCTCGACCGGATTCAGAGCAATAAATAAATAGTGAGTTTAACACCCCTTATCTCGGAAAATGAAGCATTTGCAGACAAAAGTTTCATAGCAAACTGTCATTATGTTTCCATGCAGAATCATCCCCTGAAGTTTGTCGCACTCATTCACTAGCACCCTGTATATTTCAATCAAGGGGTTTTCAAATTATTCACTACTTTTCGGGGGTATATAATTTTCCAGCAAGTTTTCAGCTCCCTAAAATCTTTATACGGAAATTCACCGTTGGAAGTTGCTGGGGTGGTGGCTGAGAGCCTTGGGGAAATTCCATCAACTGGTGTATCACTGGGTTTCTCCGGGACTAGGCTCAGTTATCGAGGTGTCATACATAGTTTTTATTCCATTCTGAAGAGTCACACGCTGTAGAATCCATGCCGGCTTTCATATAATCCCAGTCTGTACTAGTCGTTTGTAGGAAACTGAAATGTCTGGTGCAATGATCTCGTGATCGTAGTTACTTGTATTTATTAACTTAGGAAAAATTGTGCATATATCCAGATATACGTTTGATCGGATAATAATAAGTGACAAACAAAACCCTTCGAGCGGACCGGACTCATTTGCTCCTTAAAGTTCAACCTCACCTCACCTTCACTGGTATGGGGTGAACAAGCCGTGGCCGTGCAGCGGTTAGTGGACTCCCGTATCGCATGTGGGCGCAGCGAGTTGACTAAAGAGGATCTAGCAAAAAGATCAAAATCCAAGCTGTGAGAGCCGTGGTGACGGATGTATGACACCGGGGTCTTAAAACAAACGATGCCGCAACGGAGCCTCCGAAAAAACAGGGCGGAATCGAGAAGTAATCATCCTTGGCCCTGTGCAGGGGGCACCACAGGGCCAGACCAATCTCTTCCCCCCACTCACTCGGGGGAACAAATGACTACGAGACGAAACACCAAAAGGGGATGAGGACAACTCTTGGCCTTCTCGGATTCTTTCAGGACACCGTGGTGCTGAACAAACGACTATGGGCCGCCCAGATGAAACTCCAGCACCGCAAGGTAGCCACGGCAGTACATGCAGTCGCTAGAAGGGATCTCGAAGCAGCACCTGATCGGGAACCATGGATACGTCAGGATGAAAAAAATCGTACCAGGTAAAATACAGTGGGCCAGAAGGCTCAAGTGTCGTCGGAGGCCACAGCCTGACGAGCCTACATGGTGGAGGTTTTAGTAAGTAAACTTGTGTCAGGAAGTTCCTCACTACCGTAAGGTGTTGCCCGTAATTGATTCCCTCCAATTCGCGAAAAAAAAATTTCAGATATAGGAAGGAAAGGGAATACATGACAACCCACTTTGTTCACTTTTTCTGTTTATGGCTCTGCACGACCACAAAACAGTGTTATGGAGGGTACTCACTGACGAGCTGTAAGTGCAACTGCAAGTGTTGCAACAACATATTTTGGTGAGTACGTTGTACGTTTTCCGTAGAGCGCCGCGCTGAATCCACAGTGTTTGCGTGAAGTTCGTTCGAACAGCATGTCGTGAAAGTGAAATGATTGCCAGAGCCGCATTTATTTCATTAGTCAATATATTTGCAGATGGAAAACATCTACGACGATGGGGGCGTCATGAAATGTATGAAAAAAGGAATAGATCTGCACTACTCGATACTTTAAAAATTCAAAGTGTCAGTGGACATCACAAAAATTTTACCAGATTGAGTCCTGCAGAATATTGTATTAACTTGATTCTACCCAAAATTCGGAGAAACTAATACCAACTGCAGAGAAGCAACTTCAGTACAAGACAAAAAATATGAATGATCAGTATTGAATATATTGATATTCAGTTGCTTTCCTCTTAGGCCCGGTATTTTCAACTCCGGTTATTCTAGGAATAAATTAACCAATGGTTAGAATATGCTTTTGTTCAACGTTTATTGATAACAAAAGCACATTCTAACCATTGGTTAATTTATTCCTAGTATAACCCGAGGTGAAAATAAGGGGTCTTAGCGTTATAATAAAATTATCTCTTCATTTACAACCATGTATATAATATTGACATTTCAGACTTTTTGGTAGTTTGAAAGAAACATGTTTCTAACTTTAACATTTATCCGGGTGGAAAGTGACATTTACCCGGGTGGGTAGTGATTACTTTCCACTCGGGTAAATGTCACTTTTCACCCAGGTTAATATCAACATTCATTAAATAACCAAAATATTTTTTTTCTCTCAAATGATACGAGATACAACTCGGGATCCAAACCTCAATCCGACTCTTCTTTGCAATTAATAAAAAAACGCTCCTCGGTAAACCATCCCTTTCTCTCTACAAGAATCAAACACTTTCCACCTCGGTGTATTCCCAGTTCCAACGCTTTCATTTCCTCTTTCTTTCTTCCTTCTCACAATATATTCATTATTTTTTGTTCACACTCATCCCTTGATGTAGGTACCCATTGTCGTATGTATTTCCTGCCAAGCATCTAATTTCGAATGAATTTAATAGTAGTCCTTGTTTATTAGATTACTAGTTCCTCTCTCTACATTTCGATTAAATTAAGAATTTTTTCTTCGTCCCACTCTGACATTTCGTCGATGATTATTGCTGCAACACGTACTCACTCACGTACTAACCACATATACGTCTACGAACCAACTATGAATCTCTTTGTGTTCGCGTAGACGGGATGCGAACGCGTCTACTTTATGAATTTTGGTTGCTGCAATCGTTGCAGTTGAATTTACAGCTGGCCAGTGAGTACCCGCCTTCAGACGGAAGTGAAATAATGGACATTTGAGGACTGGTTATTATTTAACTTCAAAGCTTCCATTTCGGATAGATAGCCCCCAACATATTCAACCATAATGAAGCCAAGATAGACGTATGGCATAAAAGTGAAGGATTTCGTCAGCGGCTCTAAACTCGAAATCCAGAACATGATGTTTGTGTAATTGTGAATGATACCAGATTGAAAATCACTCCAAAAAATGTCATTGAAAACCTAGTTTCGTACTGAGGTTATTTAGGGTGCCTCACAGAATAAGAAACCTTCTATCTGATTTCTGACTTCACCGAATTGAAGATAACTCGTTATAGTATATATATATATATATATAAATATATATATATATATATATATATATATATATATATATATATTGTTATGATAATAATTGCTGTTAATTTTGCCCCGCGTTGGGCGACAATTGTTATGATGGGTTGTTCATATGATTTTAAATTTGTATGATTTTAAGAATTTATATCATAGATTATAATTCTGAAACCCTATCATAACAAATAAAAATACCTCCGGCTTTGTAATGTTACCTTTTTTCTTTTCAAACCTTTCTACCATATCGCAGCTCAGTCACGTACGCCTATGAACATGTATGACTATTGTCTAAAGACACAACAATGGTATGACTCCTTCCCAGTAGCAAGTTTCTGTAATCGGTGTTGCCGGCTATGGCACTATCGATTCAATGATAAAAACTGTACAGTGGAGAAAAGGTAAAGTTAGAATTCGAAAAATAAACACAGGTTTGCAGAGAATAATCAATGTAGTTGACTTTATTCAGATAAAAACTTAAATGTACCCTACTTTGCGATAACTACCTTATACTAGCAAAACAATGTCAAAAAATTTAGTGCAGTTTGATGTTTGTGATAATGAAAATTTTATGAAGAAAGTTTGAACGTATTATCAGTCTTTTGGGTATGGAATTTTATGATTGTTCAGCCCAAAACAAAAAAACCAGTGGTTTAGAACACTTAAAGTTCTTTGTTTTATGTGAAAAGTTGCACTTAGGTGAGTTCAGTTATTGAATACCTTGTAGCTGCGTTTCAGTTGACGTTTCTAATCCTGTGGACGTATTTCTGGGATGTCAATGACAGCTCACCTGCACTCCTTCCAAAGATTTATTTTCTGGGCCAGGTAGGTGGAATTTTTATTTTCTATGTGCTTTCTCCGATCAGCCTTCCAAGAAATCTTCCTCGTTCGGCAATTTTATATTAGGTTTTCTTATATTATGGGTGGAAGCTTGTTTTCAAATTCAGTACGTGGCTTCACTTTTTCGAACTTTCTCAATCTTCTTCGAACTTGTTATCTCGTTCCATGGTAACACTCACCAAATTTTTTTTTTTCACAGATTCACGAGTTTGTATCACTTCCTATCGAATTATTTGCTATTCTAATTAATGATAATGATTTTATGAATGATATCTAATTCTAACTCTTACATTTCATTCTTTATCAATACTTTCCCCACACAAACTCCTTCGAATCCCATTGGTGGGTTTTCTGTTCATGTGAATTGTCATACAGGATGTTCAAAACTTATCTATATTTTGATCTTGCTTTTATTCAATATTTGCCATAAAGTTCAATTTTTGATATGATTCAATCGTTGATTTTTGTAAGATGGATTGTTGGATATAGAATTTTGATATCAGAACTACTCCAGGAATGTTCTCTTCACAGACATGTATCGACTGGAGCATAGTATAAGGTTCTATAGTAGTGAAAAAAGTAAAGAAAATTGTAAAACAACATAGCAATAACGATACTAATAAAAATAACTAATAATAATAATGATAATTATAAGTTTAATTATTTGATAATTAAATATATATAATATATATATATATATATATATATAAAAAGGAGTGGTCAGAAGAACTAACTATAATACTAGGCTACTCACCAAAAAAAAAGGTTTTTTAATATACAAACTTATTTACTGAAAAACTGCGAAAACCACTCACCCATCTGAAAACATACACGTTCAATCAGACGAGCCAACTGATCATATACTTGCCCAAACAAGAAAAGAGCAACCAATTATTAGCGATATTAATACTGAAAACATTTTCCCGAAATTGTCCCAGGTATCGTTTTCCACAGACCAGTCAATAAATGCCGACCAAGATTCTTCTAGTTCATTAGCTCAAGAACTCCGAAATGCTGATCGAAGAATTGATGTAACCAACCCAAACTCAGATGGTGAGTTTTTATTCCACGGGCACTTCCACAACAAACCGGAAAATATACTGTGAAATTTTCCAGAAAAAGAATAGCTTAATCCGTGATATTTCCACTAAAATTTGTCATGTTAATGTGCAGGGATTTGTAAATAACTATATCTCAATCGAATTGTTTGTGAAGACTAATCTTATTGACGTTCTTTGCTTATCGGAGCATTGGCTCAAGGATAACCATCCCGTAAACAATTTATATTTTAGTAACTATAAATGGCTTCTATCTATGCAAGAAAAAATCAAAAACACGGTGATGCCCTCATTCTAGTTGAAGAAGGACAAATATTTTCCGAATAAGAACCAATAAAAAGGCTATCAATTGATTCTGAAATTGAAATATGTGCAATTCGCTTCAGCATCAATGACACAAAAGTTGTAACAGGGTACAGACCACCAAGCGGTAAAATTAGTACCTTCATGGAATGTCTAACACAAGCACTCCACCTTGCATCTGAACGTTCTGACTTCACTGTTCTTTGTGGGGATTTCAATATAAACTGTCACAAATCGGATTTGAATACCAAACTGTTGTCTGATATTTTCAATTCGTACCAGATGAGCAAAAATCCTCATGGTGCAACCAGAATATTCACATATTGAAATGAACACACTAGTTCAACATGAATTGATTACATGGTGACCAGCCTTCCCCAATCAGAATTTGAGTGCTTTATGGTGCAACCAAATATAGCTGATCACTTGGCTCACATCCTGGTATACCAAGAAAAAAATATTTCAGAGAATGAAAAAAATACAATATCATCTAACATGAGACGTAGTTCATGTGATGACAATATTGCTGAATTGCAAAATCGGTTAATTTATGGAGATTGGACTCTAATATACCATTTTTAAATAGACGAAGCGTTCTATCATTTTTATAACATACTGCTCTGGTGCTTCGATGTATCCTGTCCAAAGAAGCAGACCTACATGAAATCCAACCATAAAAGTTGGATAACTCGTGATATCATCGATGGAGGTTAATAATTGAAGGAAATGTTCTGGCTTCTCTCTAACTCCCAAAAAGCTGAAACTCACTTGATTGAACAGTATAAATCAAGATTGCGAGAGCACAAACAAAATGTAAAGTTGTCAAAAAACATTTATTTTAATTCTAAAATAAACCAGTCAGAAAACAAAACTAGAGAGACATGGAAGATTATTAATGGAGAACTAGGAAGAAACAAAAATAACTTGAAAAAATCAATATCCCTTGAACAAGATGGTGGGTTAAAAACAGATCCAGATGGAGTGTCAGAACTATTTGCTGAATACTTTTCAAATGCAGCAGAAATTTCCGTGTCAAATCAATTCGGGCAAAACTTGTCTTTACTCTGTACTATTACTGAAAATGTAACTATAATTCAACCTCTCCAATCCCATCCAATTACTGAATATGAAATAATGGAAGCCCTATCCGAAATGAAGAATAAAAAATCGGCAGGCTCCGATGAACTCTCAATCGTCACAATTAAGAAAATATTACCTGCCATTATTGTACCATTAACCTACTTAATGAATCAATCTCTAATTCAAGGATACTTTCCAGAAGTTCTGGAAAAAACACTCCTTATACCTGTACATAAAAAAGGTGATTCCACCGAGATGGATAACTACAGGCAAATATCCTTGCTCTGCTCCTTATTCAAATTATTTGAAAAAGTTGTAGCCCTCAGAGTTATAGATCATTTGGAAACAAATAAGCTTTTATGCACGTCTCAGCATGGATCCAGGAAACATAAATCTATAGAAACAGCTTCCTATAACCTCCTGAATTCTATATACACAGAAATTGATAGTAGTTAATATGTGATCCCACAATTTTTCGACTTATCAGAAGCATTTGATACAGTGTGCTCTGAATTTCTCATCAATAAACTATCAATCTTCGGGTTTCCACGAAATATGATAAATTGGATACAATCCTATATGACAAATTGAGATATGGTCGTAATCTGCAATGGATTGTCATCTGAGTCGAAAACTGTTAAACTCGGTGTGCCACAGGGTTCTGTTCTAGGACCGTTACTGTTTCTCCTCTATGTCAATGGTCTTCCTCAACACATAATGGAAGGCTATGTTACAATGTTTGCTGATGATACTACGATAACTACACCGGGTGAAAACGCTGAGCAACTCATCAGCAAATCAGAACGCATTATTGATCAGTTCAGCACCTGGTGCCAAAGAAATAAGGTCATTCTAAATACTTCTGAATCGATCAGTGTTAATTTTCACTTCAGACGGAATATTCCGAATGGTCTATGCCCAAACTATGATATTCAAGCTTCTGAAGAAATAAAATTTTCAGGTACCTACTTAGACTACAATTTGAATTGGGAAAAATAAGTGGATCATATTTGTTCCGACTTGAATAAAGCATACTATGCCATAAAGCAGTTGAAATACAGTTTGGATAAACCTGGCTTACTCAACATATATTATGCCATGGTCTATTCTCATCTGAGTTTAAATGTCATGGCCTGAGGCAGGGCAAGGGATTTTTCCAGAATTTTCTCAGCGCAGAAACGCGTCATAAGGCTTATCTTCAATATGGTCTTCCGAAATAGCTGTCCCACGTTTTTATAGATAAAAAAATATTAACAGTCTCTCTTATCTTCATCCTCAAATGTATCATGTTTGTCAGGCAAAACCTCAAATTATATGAGAAGACTGCTACAGAACTCAGTCATAATACAAGAAATGGTGATCTTTTGAGAATCCCACAACATCAAATGTCAAATTATAAAAAATCCCCTCATTATATGCCATTACTTGCTTCAATAAGTTACCAAATGTAGTCAAAAGAATCAGAAGTGATAAGATATTCCATGATTGTATCAAACAATTTCTTTTAGAGAAATGCTGTTATAGTTATCAAGATTTCCTAACTGACAATCTCACAAATAATTTCAATCACTGTGTTCCCAATTTTAATTAGGATCAATTTTGTGAATGTTGTGGAATGCTCGCATACCTTTTATGTATGTGAGTATATATATGTATTTGTATATATATATATATATATATATAGGTAAACCTGTGCTCGTTTTATTTTTTTTGTATTTTTACTTAATTTTCTTAAAACTGACTTATCATATATACCAAGGGTATCAAAAACGGTGAATAAAAATTATTATTAGAAATGAAAGAAGCATTCTCAATTGAACATTGAATAGAAATATTTTTCTGAAAAATGAAAAATTTACGACAATGATGAAATTATTTTTTATAAATATCTAACAGAAAAAACGACTTCCCTGGCTAAAGCAACGCTGAACATTAAACTTGATCTGATAGATATTGTGAAAGGACCCTTACTGAAGAAATAATCTTGAAGTGAAAATTTGCATTTTTATTCAGACAGATATATGATTTTATATTGCAGTCTCAATTAATAACTCATATAGGTAGATGAATGAGGCAAATATGTTTCCACATTTGATTTTTTCAACATCCTGTTCATATTTTAAAACAATTTCACGAACTCTCATATTTTTTATTCCACCTCGAGACAGAATAGAAAACCAAATAACTATTTGAATGAAAATGCAAATTTTCAATTTCAGATTTTTTCTTTTGAGTTAGGGTTCTTTCAGAATATCTATAAGATGTAGTTCAATGTCCAGCGTGGCTTAAGCCGGGAAAGTTGTTGTTTTCTGTGAGACATTCACAAAAAATAACTTCATTTTTATTGTGGATTTTCCAATTCACAGAAAAATCTTTCTATTCCATATTCAATTGAGAATGTTTCTCTTTTCAACATAGAAATTCCTGTTATTTCTTCAAGGTTATAAATACAATTCCACCTAAACAGTGTCTGACACCCACCTACTGTTTGAATTGCATTAATGCAGAATTTTATAAGGATAGAGTTCTAAAATCTTGGAAAATGGACTATTTGTATTACTTTACAAACTTAGTTAAACTCTATTTCCGTGTATTATTCAACCATTTCAAAGTTTTTTGAGGAATACAAGTATGAGCAGTCGAATAATAGCTTGGCGGTATTGACGATTATAGGTAACAACATTCCATAGTTACTAATAACGGTATTTTCTCGTACGAGCTAATTTCGCATTTCAAGTGACTGTGTAGCGTAGTTTGATTGTGTCTTGGAACGCAAGGGTTCAATTAAGTAACAACGAAAAGCACGCCAATATCGCGTTTGTTTCCTTAAATTTTCCGTAACTCTCGCAAAGAATGAAAATTTATGCTGAATGAAACTAGAGTTGATGCCTTCGGTTTTCTCAATATTCCACAATTCAAGTGGAGAGCTGAAATTTCAAAACAGCAACGGTTTGAAGAATTATTGTCGCTTGTATATAGGAATACGAAAAGTGCGGTGATTCCTCACCTTCATTTATTATTATTCAGTGGAAGAACGACAACAAAATAACCCATTAATAAGGAAATTCAAAGTATTGTAAATCTTAGTGTTGTGTCAGTTAAAATTATTAATTGAGAAATCATAGTTTTGATTCTTTATGTAATTTAAAAACTGCATAGTTTTTCAAATAGCAATTAAAAAAAATCCCGGAGATATTCTTGAAAAAACTGTTTCTTCCAAACCATAATCTTGATATCAAAATTGATAATGTTCGAATGCGAACCTTCTAAGCATAAGAATAACACTTTTGTTGTGATCGACATTCAGGATTTCATTAACAAGCTAAAGTATTCAGATACCGTGCAATAACATTCACAAAATAAAATAATCAATAAAAAAAAACCTTTTAGGAGACAAGCTCTTATTCAAATGCGCTAAGAAGTGAAAAATAATTGCTTTGGATGTGCGACGTAGGTTATTCCGTGAGTTATAGATCCAAGAGCTTGTCGTGCAGTTTTCAGTTTGATAACGGGACTCCGCGACTCGACGCAACAGCAACTGATGCAGGTTTCAACGTGTATGGCACGGTATCGATACATTTGGTACCGCGTGTTTTCTTCGAAGATTGTTGGTATCTTGTGTTCACAATGGACCGTGAATTACTTATTGAAAAATGGAAGGGAAGCTACCCCACTGCAAATAAGGATTTTGTTGTGAAAAAAATTCATAGCCCAAGTAGCAAAGAGTCATAATATTAACATAATGACTTCTTATACCGTCTTAAAGACCACGTATTTGTATGTTTCAGAACCAAGAAGTCAATGTGCGTTTTATAACCTTCAGGCGTTGCTATGACGTCGTGTAGTAGATATAACGAGAGTACAATAAAGAATTCTCGAGATGAAGTGGTTTGTATGTAAATAAATTGTATGTGTCATTAAGTAGAACTCAAGACAGTTGCTGTGAGGTTATTATGACATGGAACATATGTGCTTCTAATGAATAGATTTTTGAAACGTTTCTACGACTACATATTGTACTCATGTAATGTAGTTTTATCAACTAATGAACTTTGGTCGTAATGATTACATTATGTCTCTTTGGTTAGATTATTTTTGTTGGTTATGTTATTTTTGTTGGATAGGTATATTGTGTTATGTATGTGGAATATTCAGTTCAGTATGAATTATTAAAATGCCAAAACAAAAATTCAATCTGTCTTACAAGAGAACTGGAGCGTATAGAAAAATATAAAGAGGAAGGATGAGTGCCTACCCCAAAATTAACATCTGAAATAATTAATCAGTCTATCGGGACACTGCAAAAAAATTAAGTTCATCCAGTTCCTTCAAATGTTTTCACAACAAGGAAAGACATAAATAATATGTACGTGCACTTCGAGTGATAAATAAAAAATATTTAAATATTAAACATCAACATAACCTCTATTGTGAATGTCAGTTATTTTTTGCGTTTTCCATTGGGCGGAACTAGCGGAATGCTTATGCACTCAGTGTATATCTTCTTAGGTTTTGATAGCGTTATGACGTCAGTACAACAAAACTTGCTACTTGTGGTCATAGCGACTACATTACAACTTTTTTATGTAAGATATAGGATGTCTTTGAGACACTCGTAAACTATTCTATGATAGTACATACCAAAGTAATTGATATTATATAAAATCTTTTGATATGGTATACATATTGTTATACTATATTAGAAAGATTATGACCTCCATGCATAATGATATAATGACTACACTAAGACCACAGAACGACCCTTTTGCGACTGGCTTATATAAGTCTATATTGGCAAGTCATTACCACTACTTTATAACGTCGATGTGACGTCGCGAGAGTGTGCCTTTTTGTCGTATTGGCATACATAGCGTCGTATTGGCATACATGACGTCTCAGCATATTACAAGACATAAGTCATGGACTTTTGCGAAAGGTCTAGTAGACGTATGTACAACCGAATTATGACCTCTGTGTGCTTCTTGGGAGCTTGAGATGTTCTTCCAGACGAAAATTGAAAAGAGTACTGGATCCATTCGCAAAAAAAGACAGGAAGTTTGGTAGATGACGTCTATACACGCAATTTATGGTATAACGACCTCCTTACTTTTACTATCGACTCTGAAACCCCTAGACAGGACAAATCAAATAATACTGACGAGGTGACGGAACATTCTACCGCTGTGGTATCAGTAAAACAATGGAACAATTTTAGTAGTTTATTTACTCGGGATACAAGATATGTGTTTCATGAAACCTCTGCATCGATACATGTATCACAACCTGTGTCTAAGTGTATGGACCCTCTATAAGGCATCTACAGATGATTAGACGCTATATGTTGCATGATACGTAGTATTGATACAAATTTCATCGTGTGTGTGGTTGTATCAGTATCACCGTTTCAATCGCTGTTGCGATACCACGTGCGTGCGAATGATGTTTCACGATTCTGTCTCACCGTGTGTGGAGACCGTGATACTTGATACAAATCTCATATACTTGTATCGCGACATGTTGCGATACAGATCTCACCGTCTGTGGGCACCTTTGGGAACTTGAAATTTGGTATCAAGGTAGATCTTCATGCATTGATAAAGGAGAACTATTAATATTCCAAATTATGAAAAAACATATTCAGTTATGATATGACATTCGAGTTAGAAGCGTCAAGAATGAATTTCAGACCACTTCTAGGTGAATCTCGAAATTTGACATCACGGGTTGGAATGCGACGAGACTCAGTTTCGGATAATGAAACAATTCCCTATTTGCTTGACATTTGCAATAACAATCCACAAATCATAAGGTCCCAGTCTTGACAGCGTCCTACTCGATATAAGTCTCTAAATATTCAGCAAACGGCGTATGTTGTACTTTTTCAAGTCAAAACCATTAACGGTGTTCATCTCATAAACTCAGATCCAAGCCACATAAAGACTCAAGAAAGATCTATAGTAGGGTGCTACCGCCTGCGAACATTACACCGCCCCGCCTTGCAACTATATTGATAAACCGAAAATTTTAAGAAAATAAATGGGCTATGCACTCTAACATTTCCACTCCAATAGAAAATGTAGAAATTGATACTGAAGAGAAAACAGTGCAGCATAAACACAAGGAAAAACATTGGAGGTTATGTATTTATTTGGATAAAAACTTTACAAAAATTAATTATATCTCACTAAAAATCTGACTTTGACAAAAAGTGGTCATGAGTTGTCAAATCAAGAGACGCTTATTGAATCTTCAAATGAACTCAAGTTACAGAGGGTTGAATTTGCATATTTGGAGCGTAAGCACCATACGTTTGAAGAAAAAAATAGAAACAGTTGATTGGCCACAACTAAGGCAAAAATGGTTTTTGGAAGGATCCAAAAACATTTTCATGTAAGGCAAGGACTGTGCTTTTACTCAGTACAGGAAAAAATTAGGGCAATTTTGGTCTTTGCACAAAAACTCAAGAAAAAGAAGAGATCTCAACAGAGAAATTACAATAGTTTTTTTAAATAAAATAATCATAAATACCTTTGTTTTAAAAATTCATCTTTCCTTTGAATACAATTTTTTGCATTCATATATAACAACCATATCAAAATAAAAAAACATTAAACATTTTTCTTATTTTGTTTTCTATTCCTCACCTGAAAAATCTACTGAGTAATAAAACTCATTGAAACCTGAAAGCAACATAATAACTATCTGTAGGGAAATGTTTATCAGTAAGTTTGTTATATCACGTGAATTTCAGTTATAGAATCCGGCTAAGTCTATGATAAACTTAAAAAAATTGGTTTAAGAAAATTACAATAACTTTTGGATTTTCAGAATTTCACAAATATCGTATTCTTTAACTGAAAAAAATATAGTTCAAAAAACTAAAAAAAACACGCCTCTTGAAATCCCTACTTGACTTCAATGTAATAAAGAAACCACTTTACTTTGTGAGCTTGAGCCTTATATAACTGGTGATTACTTGGCACATCATTATGGCTAGATATACATATTTTACTCACTCAGTGTATACTTTTCTGTGACTGGCTTGTACATTTTTGTAATGTCATGAGTGCAATATATTGATATCATTATAATAATAAATGAATGTTGAGAATGATACACCGCTATTCGTCATGAATATAAGATGCCAAATCTTAAAGCATTACTTTTCTCATAGCGCATCGCTCATAAAGTATTTTGAAATATTGAAAAAAAATTATACCGATACTGATAAAAAAATCTAACTTATCCACCATCTTGTGTTTGAAGAATGTTATAAATCTCTACTGATTTTTAAATCACAGTTAATAGTTTTCCATCCAAAAAAATTATCAAAATCTAATTTCTGGTTCAAAAACATAAGCAATTCAAAAAAGCGTTAATTTATTCTCAAAATATGTAACATCATATGTTGAAAGTTAGCCTAAGGCAATACCTATCCAAACCAAAAAACAGTTTCTTCCATCATTTCTATATTAACGAAAAAACAACTTTTGTCAAATCACTGTGCATCGCCGAGAAAAGAGTTGAGATCAGAATAAGTGCCAAGTTCCATGGCAAATTCCTAAAATTATAGCTAAAGAGAGGTATAATGGTCTTTAATTGATTCAAAAGAGAATGTTCCACGTTCTTTGATATTGAATTAGAAACTTGGCGAGTTTTACATCCAACTGAATTGTTCTTAGTATGAAATAGAACAACTAACAAAGTAGAATTTCAAACTTGTATTAAATATCATCACGTTAAACGTAATTTATTGACTATTCAATCTCAGTATTTCAACTAAATTATCTGCGGTATAAAATAAAACAACTAGCGAAGTTAAATTTTTGTCTCGTTTCAAATATCACATATTAAACGTAATTTATTGACTAATAATACCAAGTAATCCAACCAAATTATTTACGGTATAAGATAAAACAACTAGCAAAGTTGAATTTTTGGCTGGTTTTGAGTATCACATATCAAACGTGATTTATTGACTTTCAAAACTTGCTGAGTTATGTATTCGATATCAAAGAACAAATTTTCCTTTGAATCAATTGAACGTTGTACATTCCTATAGCTATGATTTAAGGATTTCAACTCTTTTCTCGCTTACGTCAAAAACCCCCAAAATCGTTAATATCGAACTTATGAGATATCAACTAAACAGACTTCTGAAGGGCGATATCATAGTTGCACAATACAAATTGACAAGTGTGCTATCACAATCTCTTTTATACCTAGGTACTATAAAATTTCTGTATTATTCATAATAATTTATATAATATAGATGAGAACACTGTGTATGCATGGTTGAGTGAACACAATCTTTTTGTGTCAGGTTGAAAATATTCTTAGTAACTTTGACAAATGGAAATGGTGTGGTAATGATGACAAAAAATATACATATTTGGTTCACAATTGAATAACATTACCTTGTGATGCATGAAGGGAGAAATAAATTGGGTTAAGACAACCTGCAATTTTTTAAATCGTTTATTTGTAAATTTTCTGTAGATGGTGGGGGCAGCATAAACTTTATATGATTACACTGATACATTCTCGACGTTGGTCAATTTTACAGAACTGATTCTAATGAAATTGAATTGAAAATCAACGATGAGAAACAAACGTTATTCATTTATATTATGAAAAGTAATTCCGATTAATTTCCACCCTTATGGAAACATTGAACGAAACTAAGATCCATAATGAAAAGCAATTTCGCATATATCGATTACCACTTCCATACCGTTATTTCAATTTGCACACCTGGATAAAACTCATCCATTCCTGTTTCTTTCGAATCCAAATCCACAATTGCAATCGTTCGCATAATACCAAAGGAAATTTTGCCGAAATCGAATCTCATTTCAATTTAATATAAACAAAACGGAACATATAATGCCAAAGGTCTGTTTGAATTTCGGTTCGATATGAAACCAATTTCGAGGGAAACACAAACTCCGTCAGCGCCAATATTTGATAACAGGTTTCTATCGGTTGAATTATTCGAAAATTTACATATTACGACATGAATTCGCAGATATTTTCAGTTGGAATGTGTGGCGGTTATTTTTAAGGTATTTTTAAATTGAAGAAATCTATTTTACAACCCAGCCGTGAATATAATGACATTTTTGTTTATTTGTTGAAAATATAAACAGGATGTTCATAAAATCAGATGTGGAATCATCTGCGACTGAAATATAAACTTTAGTCACTATCTTCCATCGTCAAGATAACCTCTTGTGGGGTATTTATGTTGAGAAGGGAAACATTCTCAATTGAATATTGATAGAAATATTTTTCTGTGAATTGAAAAATCCACGAATAAAATGAAGTTATTTTTTGTGAATGTCTAACAGAAAACAACTACTTCCCCGGCTAAAGCCACGCTGGACATTGAACTACATCTAATAGATATTCCGAAAAGGCCCCAGCTCAAAAGAAAAAATCTGAAATAAAAAATTTGCATTTTCATTCAGATAGTTGTTTGATTTTCTATCCAGTCTCAACAAAGAACTCATATGGCTTTAGCCAGGGAAGTAGTTGTTTTCTGTTAGACATTCACAAAAAATAACTTAATTTTAATCGTGGATTTTTCAATTCACAGAAAAATATTTCCATCAATATTCAATTGAGAATGTTTCCCTTTTCGACATTTTTGTTATTGAAAACCACGACTGTTTCAATTTCTAAGTTTTCCCATTAAATTCTATATAGCATGGTTTGTTAGTAAGTTAGTCAGAATATAGGATTATGTTTTGCATTATGGTGAACGAATAATACCAGAGCATTTTGACAGTTTCCCGGAAGTTTAAAAAATTCGAATTTGCATATTGCCACCCGTTACTTTGCCGCTCGCGACGCTATATTGGAAAAATTGCGCCCAAAAACATTTTCGACTCATGTTACGATGAAAATAGTTATGCAATGAAACTAAAACATTTCCTACGATTTATGTTCCGCTGTTTTTTTTTAACTAATAGTTTAGCGTACGAGGGCCGCAAAGTCTACGCCAATTCCCATCAAGTATCGCTTCAATTCAAAACTCGTGCTGATGATTCAGGGTAGATTTGTTGGTTTGCGTCACTCATACGCTGAAACTATTCACTTCACAAACGTTGAAACATGTATTGTAGAAAATGTTCTCTTGTTTGGTTTAGTACATAACAATTTTCATCGTAAAATGAGTCGAAAAAGAGATATTGTCAATAAACTGTTTTGGGCGCCATTTTTCCAATATGGCGGCGCAAACGGCAAAGATACAAGGTGGCAAATTCGGAAAGAGCACGTCGAAATCTATAGAATTATCAGTTTTCGAACCTCCCGGAAAACTTTCCAGGTAACCCCCGTTTGGAGCCCCAAGTATAATGAACAGGGTGATTCAAAAGTACTTTGACAAACTTCAGGAGATTCCTCACAATATTCTAATATGAATTTTCCAAATAAATATATGTCCGGAAACGCTTCGTTTCCAAGATGCAGGTTTTATTTTCGTTTTTTTTAAATAACTTTCGAAATACTGACCTTCAAATTCGAACCTTATGTTATTATTGCTCTTACAAAGTAGGGGGCGCCACTTACACGTTTTTATCTTCTTTGAAGTTTCATAAGTTCTTTGAGCGTACTTGTAGCACCTTTTTCAGTGTAAAAAATCAATTTATCTATCATATCTACTTAAAAAAGCTACCCTTGTTACAAGTCGCTATAAGTAACCGTTTTCTAGATATTTGGACTTGGAAATTTCAAGTCGATTATTTGATAATCGATCGGTGTTGAAGTTATTACCATTATTCTGCATTTTTCACGAGAATGCTTAGGAAATGAATTTGACGTTAAAGTAAGTGGTTTTGGTAATTACATATTATGTGACAGTTAAACGTTTTGTTGTTTTGTTGAAGTTTCTGTGAGTTTTAAAACATTTATTTTGGAGAAATTGATTAATTAAACAATAATGCTCATTTAGCCTATATGCATTTTGTTTATGGCCTTGCGGATGGCAATGCGCGCGAAGCAAGACGTATTTACCAGGAGCGATTTCCTAATCGAGTACTGCCTTCAGCTCCAACATTTACCAGTCTCCACCGTAGTTTGGCAGAAACAGGTAGCTTTAAGAGGGTAGCTGATATTATTGGAAGACCTCGAGCAGTCCAAACCCCAGAATTGAAAGAAGCTGTTTCGAACGCTCTCGAGGAGAATCCGGAAACAAGTACAAGAATATTTGCTGAAGCTCTCAATTCTACTCAGTCCACAGTTTGGAGAATTATCCACGATCAACAATTTTATCCATACCATATTCAAAGGGTACAAGCTCTTTTGCCACGAGACTTTTTCCCAACGCATTACTATGTGTCAGTGATTTTTGAGAAAATTGGCTGGAAATCCTCAATTTTTAAGATATGTACTTTTCACGGATGAGGCAAACTTCTCCTGAAGTGCCATCACAAACTTTCATAACAACCATGTTTGGGCTCTGGAAAATCCGCACGCAGTTAGTGAAAGACATTATCAGTATCAATTTTGCACCCTTGATACAAAAATAACTATTCCAAACGACTAAAAATAAATAGAATAGGTGGCGCCCCCTAAAAAAAAAAACAACTTACTTCAACGTCAAATTCATTTCCTACGCATTCTTGTGGAAAATGCAAAATAATGGTAATAACTTCAACACGCATCGATTATCAAATTATCATCTTGAAATTTTCAAGTCCAAATATCTAGAAAACGGTTGCTTATAGCGACTTGTAACACGAGTAGCTGTTTTACGTAGATATGATGTAGGAATTGATTTTTGTACTGAAACATGTGCTAGAAAAGTTATGAATCTTCAGAAAAGTTATGAATCTTCAAAAAAGGAAAAATGGGTAGATGACGCCCCCTACGAGTGAGAGCAATGATAACATCAACTCCGAATTCGTCACCTCAAAAAACTCCTCGAAACCAATTTTCGTTTGATTAAGGTCGTCAGTATTTCGGAAGTTATATAAAAAAAAACGAAAATAAAAATAAAACTTTAACACCCTGTATCTTGGAAACGAAGCGTTTCCGGACATTCATTTATTTGAACAATTCATATTAAAATATTGTGAGGAATCACCTCCTGAAGTTCTTCAGATTACTTTTGAATCACCCTGTATAAAGCAAATATGAATGCTATCGCTGCTTTTGACCTAAAATTGGAATTTCCAATTCACCAAGTCGAAATAAGTTCAAATTGATGCTCAATTTATTCTGTTTGTGTTTTCCAGTGATTAGATGTCCAATTTTTTATTTGTTAGCTTGATTGATGGCTTTTTCAGAATTAATATTCGAATTCTGAAATCTACCTTTCCGACTGGCCACGTCATAGTTTTTTGTTTTATTTTTTAGTTTTGAAGAATCATTCGACTGTGTTATTTTATGAAGATGAATTTAGTAAATTTTTTCAGTAATAGCAATAACATAAGGAATAACTTTAATAGTTGAAATCGTAAAATAAAATGCTCTCCTGGACTCAATGTTCTCGATTTAGCAGTAGTGATAACGGGACCATGAAGATCTCAACTTCAGAAGTCTCACTGGTCCCATGTCAATAGTCAATTACATCATATCCACGAATACTTCTTAGTTGGAATTAGAAATAGGTTTAATTTTACATTGTCATTGTTGTCATTCTTGAGGTTATTCCTGAAATTTGTTGTATGAAATAGCTTTCATTTAAAATTTTTCTCAAGCTCATATTTTTATTGGTATCACTAAACTGAAGTTAACTGAATGCACCTTCCAACTCCTGTTATAGTTTTCATCAAACTCTCAATTCAATACGCTGCTGATGAAATAATGTAATCAACCTGTAAGGACGATAAAATATCATAACTGAGTATGATACGTGAAAATTCACTGAATAGTTACCTCGGTTTTCGAGTCAATATCAAAAAATTGTTCATAGGGTCAGTCGCAAAATCAGTAGCTTGAAACTATTTATGTTACAAACACCATATATGAGATATTATATTCAAACTCCATAGATTTATTCTAAACATGTTTGAATTGGAGACATTTCCCACTATCCAGTTAAAAATATACCTAATGGTCGATCCCGGAATTTCCACCCATTTAGTGGTCCTTAGTCCTTAGAAATGCCATTTTTTTCATTTCCCCATATGAACTAATGGAAAAAAATGGGTACCACAACCGGACATTGTAATTTTTCTCAAATCGTCAAGCATCTTCCGCTGTCTTGAATCGTACACACTGTATACAGAATAGGACACCATAAACAATTTTCCGTAGATGTGTCCACTCAATATGTTTAGACAGCTATAATTTCATTGAAAATGGAAAACGTCTTATTCCTTGAGACTGACTACAAATACATATACAATAGGTGTATGTTGGTCGAATATACAGTGCTTTTCATTAATGTCTCCCCCTTTTATTTTTTGAACGGGTCTACTCAAAAAATTGAAATTTGGGATAATCAAATTGATGCATGAATACTATATTTTAGAGTAAAATTGACAGATGAAACTTTCAAGATGATGACTGGGCGCCATCTGGGAAAAAAAAATAACTGAAAGGGGGGTCTTGTGACACATTCTTTTGAAGCTCCTGACGAATACTTCACAACCCTAGAATATAAAGTCAATATCTTAACCTACTACAAAATGGCGGAACATTTAATAATTGCCTGCATACAAACACATTAATATCGATACATCTAGAAATATTTGTTTTTCTCTGCCATATGCCAACAACCCGATAAGGTTTGATAGGTTATTTTTCGTTTAAACAAAAAATGACAAGAAATGTTAGTACGACAACGAACATCATTGTTCAGTTGAAATATTCTCATTTAGTTTTCGGTTCTACTAGTAAATAGGTACCACGTGAACTACCTCTAAAATGGTCAATTCTCGTCCATTGGGAGAAAAAATTGAAGCGATTTTTATTTACGGTGCGACGCGTGACTTTCACGGAACCGAAAGAATTTTTAATGATCGTTTCCCGAATCGTCCTATATGTAGAAAATATTCAAGAGAACTTGTAACCAAATTTACAACTACCGGTAGTGTACAGAACAAAATGCCCCTAGGTCATCCGTCCATTCCGGAAGAACAGCCAGTTCAAATAATTGGTGAGATGATAGTAAATCCTCAACAGTCTACTTCCTCCGTCGCGAATGTTTGTGAGGTGTGTCCTTCTACTGTGTGGAGACTTTTGAAGAGGAATAAGTATCATCCATACAAAATCAAAATGGTACACAAGTTAACTGAAGATGACCCTGATCGAAGAACAGAATTCTGCGAAATTATGACGGCAACCATTGCAAGGCATCCTACTTATTTCCACAATATTTATTTCAGTGACGAATCTACATTTTATCTCAACGGCAATGTTTACAGACAAAATTGCCGTTATTGGAGTGACACCAATCCTCACATTTTCCGGGAAACTCATACTCAAAATCGACGTTACTGTGTTCGAAAATGTTCGGCGTGAAATATCGGATCGGATGTTTTTATGTCAAGCAGTTCGAAGCAACCATTTCGAACATCTTCTGAACTGAACTCAGCTTCTTTTCCCAAATTATGAAGTTAAACGTCGATGTATTCAGGCAATTATTAAATGTTCCGCCATTTTGTAGTAGGTGAAGATATTGACTTTATACTCTAGGGTTGTGAAGTATTCGTCAGGAGCTTCAAAAGGATGTGTCACAAAACGCCCAGTCGCCATCTTGGAAGTTTCATCTATCAATTTCACTCCAAAATATAGTATTCATGCATCAATTTCATTATCCCAAGTTTCAATTTTTCGAGTTGACCCGTTCAAAAAATAAAAGGGGGAGGAACCTTGAAGAAAAGCACCGTTATACAGGGCTTTTCACGATGAGCGTTAATTAGACGCTCCTGGCAAACCAGACAACGGATCAACCTGAAAATTCCACAGTATGCATTAATTAATATGATCTACATATTTCATACGATGTGGCGTTGCCGCTTCTACTATGAAGTAGCTGCTACTTTGATTTTTCAAATAGACCACCCAGTATATGATATCATATTATGATTTCTTATCACTTTGTCAACAACTTCATGTACTATTTCTCTGTACATATCTGTAACGTTTAGAAGATATAAATTAATTTCGATTTTTTTTTTACCATACATGTACTTTTATAAACGCTGATAATCTTGAACTCTCTGATACCAAGATGAAGAGGAGTGGAGTGATACCATGAGGATCTTCACGTCGAGTCATATTTTGATTTGCCTCATACAGGGTCTTTAAAAAATGCAGATAATTTGTTCACATGAAATAATGAGTGGAAGTCAATTTTTTCAAATGGAACACTTTGTTTATTTCCACATTTTTGAGCTCTACATCCGATTTTAGATTGACTTTGTTCAGATAATCCTATTTTGATTTCGAACCGTTTTCGAGATAAACTGTTTCAAACAGAAACTGACGTGGTTTCCTTGTATTCATCACTTATTTTTGAAATTTAACAGATTCCGTTCGATGTTCCTTCATCAGTCACAGATAATACAATGAATAAATGATTATTGAAATACTCTTCAACCATCAAATGAAACTACTCCTCAAACAATAGTTTTATTAACGCTGACACACGAACTGAAAATAATTTCATGAAATAGTAAGTTAATTCAATTGTCAGTGTATTTCAGAATATGTTCGGACACATCTCCACCTCTACTTGAACAAACATGTTATCTCTCCAAAAGATTTTCATATGTAGCGCTTCTGATTGAGTCTGGAGTTAAACTATTGAAAGCAGTTCTAACTCTCGATTTCATATTTTCCGTTGTTGTTACTGGGTTGGAGTAAACCATATTTTTAATGAAATCCCACACAATATAATCTAATGGATTGCCATCTGGTGTTCTAGGTGGCCAACGAAAAGGTCCATTATTACCAATCCATCTGTCTTCGAGGATTTCAGTTGAAGCTTCGCTTACTGAACGAGAATTATGAGGTGGAGCACCATCCATTTGGTACCATACACGTTCTCTTCCTGGCCTATTATTTAAAATCATTTGAATTCCATTTCTCAGTAAATCTTCATATTTTGTTGCATCCAAATTATCATCATAAAACTCGATATAAAAGATTGACCCATTCTTTATGACACAAAATACATTGAATTGCCATCTTCCTTGAAAACCCTTTTGGCGAACGACATGGGGATTTTCTGGCGCCCAATAATGACTGTTGTGTCTATTGAAAACTCCATTTTTTGTAAACTTGGCCTTAACTGTCCATATGATATTGTCAAGGAAATGGTCATCCTCTTGAGTCTTGACAAGTTACCATCCAAAGAATTCCACTCTACGAGGCAAATCAGTCTCTTCCAGATGTTGGACACAGTAGAATTTGAAGGAATGCCATTTGTGATTATTAAAAATGCGATAAACTGTCACGAAGGGTATACCTATCGCCCTTGCATTTGGGAATACATGTAAAAATTCCAAAACTGTTATGCCATTGTCATCATCATCCACTTCAGGCTTTCTACGTATGATTTTTGGACGAAAGGTTCCATTCAACCTACAGTTTTTTAGTAGTCGATTTACTACATCATTATTCGGCTTCGGAAGTTGTGGATATCTTTCATGAAATACTCGGCAAGTTCTACTTGTAATTCTATTGCACTCACCATGATTTATCAATAAATTCAAGTAATCTTCATTACTGTAACCTAATCTCGACATTTTTCTGTTATAATTGGTATCACAATCAGTCAAAACCACCAACGTGAGTATGACGTTTCAAAATTGGATCATTCATTTTTCCAAAGCACACTATTAAGAAATATTAATTCACAATGTTTTACGGTAGACACACTCAATACCTCAATGCCTACAAATTGTAACTTTTTCTAAGGTACATCATCAATTTCGAATTGACTGATTTGAGACTGTTGAGAAACTAAATCGAAAAGAAATATTATGTAGTATAAAATAGATGTTAAATTTCAAAAATAAGTATGAATACAAGGAAACCACGTCATTTTCTGTTTGAAACAGTTCATCTCGAAAACGGTTCGAAATCGAAATAGGATTATCTTGACAAGGTCAATCTAAAATTGCATGTATAGCTCAAAAATGTGGAAATATACAGGGTGTTCCATTTGAAAGAATTGACTTCCACTCATTTTTTCATGTGAACAAAGTATCTGCATTTTTCATAGACCCTGTATGCGGCAAATAAAAATATGACTCGAAGTTCAGATCCTCACGGTATCACTCCACTCCATTTCGAATTTGATCGGCTTAGTACCAAAGAGTTCAAGATTATCAGCGTTTATAAAAGTACATGTTTGGTAAAAAAAAAATCGAAATTAATTTATATCTTCTAAACGGTAGAAGATAGGTATAGGAAAATAGTACATGAAGTTGTTGACAAAGGATAAGAAATAATAATAAGAAATTATATACAGGGTGTTCCATTTGAAAAATCAAATTAGCCGCTACTTTATAGTAGAAGCGGCAACGCCGCATCGTCTGAAATACTTTAGGCGTGTAGACCATATTAATTTATGCATACTGTGAAATTTTCGGGTTGATCCGATGTCTGGTTTGCCAGAAACGTCTAATTAACGCTCATCGTGAAAAGCCCTGTATATATAAAAATATAACAACTTCTCTGGATTTTGCCTCGACGGATGTTGAATTACAACCGATGGATAGTCGTGCCAAGTTCTACATTGTTACCTTCCAACTGTTCAATCAATCAATCAATCGTTTATTCACACAAGATTTAACAAGACTGTACAATCTGTAAATAAACATTGGGAAACCCACAGAAGCACCAGATGTTTCTTGTATGTGGTGGAAAACGGTTTAATACATTTTATAACAATCAATTATCAAAAACATTTAAACGAAAAACTTGAAATATGAATCTACATACATAAAAGCTTTAGGAGCATAAAAGTAAGAAAAAAAAAGTATAAATAAAATCGCTAAATTGGGGATGAACAAATAAAATAATTCACATATAGTATAAATGAATTGAAAAAAACTATATAAATAAATCACAAAACTTTAGAGACGTTACTGCCATTTTGTTTTCTCTTTCATATCGGATGTGAACCCACACATTCCTGAGAAAGAAGAAGTAACCACCCGAGTAGAAATCACGAGCCTCTGTCAGATTTGAGCAGAAGGATGTTACGGTATCCCATATCCATTCCATAAGGCATAAAAATGGAGTCCGAGATGATGGAGGAGGCAAAGCAATGCTGAAAAATCCATCCAATTGTTATAACAATGTCAAATTGGTTCAAGAAAAGAGACGATGTCAATCCCATAGTCAAAACGGGATTCTGCCCAGAAAAAAGCATCAGCGGAAAATGTATCCAATTGCCATAACAATGCTGAACCAAATAAATCAAATTGATTCAGCAAACAAGTTTATTGACGTCAATCACATAGCATAACGGGATCCAGCCAGGGAAAAATCAACCAGAGAAAATCCCACCTGAGAGCCCGTTGTGAATTTTGGTAGCCATGGAAGAAGAAAATACCAACTATGACACCAACCTCACAAAAACAATTTCAGCAAGCTGAAACGATGCCTGTAGTTGTGGGGGAATTTGGAAACAGCATCCAGGGATGAACAGCCAGAAGACAATGCAACTATAAGCAGTGAGTCCAAGCAGCGATACATAATGTTCTTCCGAATCCAGTACAAGGGTGGCCCAAGGAGAAAAGCAGATGTATGGAGATTTCAATATGCACAATGAGCAGTTTGTCTTGTCTAGCTGTCGGATAGAAAAAACTTGGGAGATATCATAGAATTGTGTTGAGTTTCGAATCACTTTTTCAATTTATTAATTGTTAAATTATTCATTTTTCATTGCATAAATTTAAATAAAAATTAACGATGGGGACCATCGTTCAAAAGGGCATATGTCGGATATTGGAAATTCAGGAGAACCTTGCCCATGCTTATTCAGCCCAGGGTTATAAACACTGCGTTGTTTATCATATTTGATACGTTCGAACATTACTGAACCTTGAGTTGATCAGGTGCGGGCCACCTCTCCAAAACAGTTATTTGTTATCCGATTCAGAATTTATTTTCTCTCAGTAGAGAGAGCATTATAAGTTCTAGTTGAATGCCATGAATTCGAAATAAAAAGAAAAATTTCACGGCCTAACTAGAATTTTTTTCATAATCAAAAATTCAAAAAACACACTAGCGATTTAAAAAAAAAAAAATTATGATGCCACTGAATGCTTTCAAATGGGATGACCGCAATTTCACGATAAAATATTTTTTTTTCACTGAAATATGGCATAAGTAAAATGCATATCACTTTATCAAATTATTTCGAATAGTCGTCATATAAATCACAATCTTGTTAGAAATATCGTTCAAAATGCTCTTTTAGATCGTTAGCAGTCGAGTTTGAAAACAGCAGTTATTCAAAATGGCGTGAAATTATGTTTCTTCCAAACGTAACTCCATAGTATAGGAGAAAGTTATGTCCATCAGAACACTGCACTTTTTTGCCAAATAAATTGAATGTACATCTTTACATCAAATAGTTATCAATATTCAATAATCAATTATAACAAATATTGATAACATAAATGAACTACAACAGAAGAATGAAATGAGAATAACTACACATCAATCTTCGTATTTTTCAAGCAAATCCCGATTCAATTCGATACATTTATTCTTCCATTTTCTAATGCTAACTAAGCATAAGATTCGATCAACATCCGATCATTGGTCTGGGGTAATATCTGTGCAAGCCTGTCTTATTTTTTCACGCAGATCCTCTTTGGTGGTTGACAGTTATTCCAAATATCAACTTGGTTTCATTCAAACATGCTTGGGATCCCACATTTCAAAAATATTATTTTTATTAGGAGGCTGTGTAACTTGAGTTGCTATAGAGATGACAAGTCATCAGAACAATAGACGAAAAGACACAAATTTGTCAGTGTTAATAGTGAAGTTTATATAAGATGTCTAAAAACCCTGGTGAATGAACTCATTCGATATTGTTTAGATTTTCGAGGGGACACCACCTGTTACTTCAACAGAGCTTCTGTTTGTTTATATTCTCCCTTAGTCAGAACTCAATTTCTGACATCTGCAGCATCTTTTATGAAATAATGTTCAGTGTTTTGTAGGTATCTATGCGTTTTCCATCTCTTTGATTTGAAATCTTGCTCAGCTTATTCCTGAGTTTGTTCTTTGAAAAATCACTCGTTCATTAGTGCGTGAGGAATTGTTTATTTTCAGGTAGTGTAGTGTGTAAGGATACTTTTTGTAGAACGGGCCACATTTGTATTTTGTGTGGACAGTATGAAGCCGCAGATTCGAATATTCACCTGTATTCAGTACCAAAAGCAAATCTTGACAAATTTACTAATAATGATATTTTCATAGTTCATCATATTGTGTGCATTAAATTTTATATTTTCAATTCAATTCAAAATTCAATAATTCAATGGCAATTTAATGACAATTTCATTTCCAATTCTCCGTCTGTCAAAATGCAGTTAAACCAAAATTCAAATGGTACAAAATACGAAACACAACACGACAGTGCTTTCTTTGTGCATTGTTCGGGGGCTTCTAATTCTAGCTTTGCTATTGGTGGAGTTTGACAGATGTCTCTTTTCAACCAATAGCAAAGCTAGAATCAGAACCCGCGATCAGTTCCTCTCAAAAAGAAAGCTGAGACAATAAATATACCCTGTTATTGGATTGAAACTAAAACAAAATTGGCGACATCTGACACGCTAGTAATCTTTATTATCAAGTAGGCGAAGTGTCGCCAAGTCGAGTATAAGTGCAAGCACCAGGGTTTTTAGACATCTTCATAACTCCTCAAGGACCTACACTAATGAAGAAGTATGACTGATAATTTGACTTTGCAGGAGGAAATTGAAATAGTAAGACTTCGTGGTAACAACGACAGATCCGAAAAGGAAGTATGTAGAATTTTCAATATTATTCATCCGGAGCGTCGAAATATTAGCAGAGCTACAGTTTGCCGAATAAACCAAATCAGTATGGAGCTGTTTGTAAACATATTCTGGTGAATAGTTATATTGGACAAAGACAGAGACAAAATAATTCTGAACGAATTCGAAATTGTTTCAATAATAATCCGAGAACAAGTGTGAGAATTGCAACATCAACTTACCGCGTGAAACAATGAGGAGAAATCTTAGGTAATATAATAAGATGAAGCCCTTCAGACCTAAGTTTCTTCACACCTTAGGAGAAGGCGATAATGAAAAGAAGATGGAGAATAGTTTATGGGCTCAAGAAGAAGATCTAAATAACAGGAATTTTCTGAAAAAAATTTTGTTCAGTGACGAGGCAACATTTACAACCAATGGAACAGTTAATTCTCAAAGTACAAAGTATTGGACGGAAGAAAATCCACATTGGATAGACAGTTCTCAGAAAAAATAAATGTTTGGTGTGGAATATTACATTACCAAATTAATTGGCCCCTTTTTTTAAAGCAATTTGATTGGTCAAAATTTTTTGAATTTTTTGAAAAACAAATTTTCCAACGCTATGGATGAACTTCCACTGGCAGAAGAGGCTCATCTTCTATTTCAATTAGATGGCCGTTTCATCCACAATAGCAGAATTGTGGGAGATTGGTTGGAAGAAAATTTTCCTAATCGGTGGATAGGGCGAAATAGTGCATTGAACGAGTTTCCCCCTAGATCCCCGGACTTGACTCTATTGCATTTTTTTTATGGGGCTTCGTTAAAGAAAAAGTTTACAAAACTCGTCCAACGAGCAAAGAGGATTTGCGTGAAAGAATAGGACAGGCTTGCAGAGATATCACCCCAAACCAATTATCGAATGTTATGGTTAACATTAGAAAACGATACGATAAATGTATCGAATTGGATGGAGATTTGGTTGAAAAGTCCGAAATTTCATTTCACTGTCATGTCAATACATTCTTTTGTAGTGGTTCATTTATGTTATTGATATTGGTAATTATATTATTGGATGTAAAGATGTGTATTTCTGTTCATTGACAACAAACTGTAGTGTTATAAGAGACATAACATATCCCACATAGAGTTGCAATGTTCTGAAGGAGTATTTTAAACCATTTTATTCACAAAATTGTTATTTATATAACAACCATTCATATGAATATTTTATTTATGCTATATTTATATTAAAATAAAAAAAATTATTGTGAAATTTCGGTCACACCCATTTGAGAGCATCACAAATTCAGTGGCGTCGTCAAATTTTATATAAAAAAGATCGCTAGTATGTTTTTTGGATTTTTGACCTTGAAAAAAATTCCGTGAAATTTTTATTTTTATTTCGAATTCATGGCATTCAACTAGAACTATTGATACTTCATCTACTGGAAAAAGAAACTTCTGAATCGGATAATAAATAATAGTTTTAGAGAGGTGGCCCGCTTTCAAATGGGTCACTCCGTATAAGGACTGAGTTCGATATTCACGAGACAGTCCATATTTGCAGTAAGTTGTTTTACTCCTGAGCTGCCGTTCTGGCAGCGTTGAAATGATTCTAGGTGTAAGTATAGTTATTGTTGTATATATTCATTATCTCATGAAATGTTGTATGTTTGTTCTGTTGATTTTGAGTTCATAATCTGGTTAACACAAAAGTCATCGTGAGCTACCAACTCCTTTCAAGGCTCCTTAGGCAATACAGTTATGACATATGGTTCATTGATTTCATGTTTATATTGTTTATATAACAAATTGTTAAAGGAACCTGGAAAGTTCCAACGACTTTTATCGTCTTTATTTCATAACTCATCATCTTGACAATTCGGTTCATCCCTTTTCTTTTCTTCATACAGATGGATCCAGAATAAGATATAACATTTTTTCCCTCTGCTTCAAATATGAAATGTTAATTCAATTATACATTCTCATAACAAATTTGAAAAAAAAACAAAAAATGAACAAATCAATATCAAATGTGTTACATTCTTCTATCACCATTGCACTCAAAATCTTCAAGATATTTTGGTCTCGACGTTCGTCTCAAAGGTCGAGAACGTGATGTTTTTCCAATTTCTACCGTAGAAATAGGTTTGTTTGGAAGTTGATTATCACTAGGGAATGAGGGTGATTTCCATCTTGATATTTTATGTGAGTCTTTCCGAAATATTTTGGTGGGTAATCTGAATTTCTGGATGAATTAGCTCCATTGGCTTCCCTTTTTTTGCAAAATGATGAATTTTTTTGAATGAATTCTCTTCTCCTCTTTGCTGTTATTTTCGTACCACTGATTTCTGTAATAACGAAAGGATCGGGATCATAATATGGCGTCCAACAATTTCATTTCATTGGTTTACATAGTACACGATCTAAGATTTCAAAATCATTTCAAGCCATTAGTTCCATTTGAGATTCGAGCATCAACATATTTTTTTTGTTGCTCTTTCTTCTTTTTATCTTGTATTTTTAGTACTGAATTTTCCCCATTTTCTGATAACATTGGTAGAAAATTGTTGATTTTCCTTCCAAAAACCATTTCAAATGGAAATTTTCCCAAAGTTGGTAATTCCTCAAAAACTGGTTAATTTGAAAAATAAACTAACTCGTTTCCAGTTGGGCACATTTGAGAGATTTCTTGAATATTTTAACAAATCATTCTGCCATAGCATTCGCTTCTGGCCAATAGGGCATGTTTGATCCCGTATTCAGAAGGGAGTTCTGAAAACTCGAGTCCATTGGAAGGACGTCCATTGTCAGATTTTATCGATTTTGATATTCCAAATGTAGAAAATGTTTTCTCTAATATTTGTTTCAAATCCCCAAATTTTGTAGATGAAACTACTTCAGCTATTGGATATCTTGAGTGTTCATCGATCATTATAAATACATATAGTAGAGAAAGGACCTGCAGAATCTATGTCAAGACTTTGAAAAGAAAATTCCGGTATTTTTTCTTTCGCTCGGCGTAAGAGCTTGACAGACTATACAGCTATTTATGTACATTTCTGTCATAGAATCGATGTTTGCAAACCAAACTTATGTTCGTAATAGCTGTTTTGATTTGACATTACCTTGATGGCCCTTATGTGCTATTTCAACTGCTCTTCGTTGTAAAGATGTTGCTGATATCATTATTGTGCTTCTCAGTACTATGTTTCCTTGAAAACTCAGTTCTTCTTTGATTTTACGGTATGCGGTTAACCATATCCCATCCTCCTCGCCGAAATGTAATGTTTATGTTGTTTTTATAACAAACTGTAGAAGGAAACTAGAAAGCTCCAACGGCTTTCATCATCTCTATTCCACAACTAATTTCAACAATTCGGTTTTTCTCTTTTCTTTTCTTTATACAGAGGGATTCAGATTCAGATATTACAATTGGGACTGCATTAACACAATGGAAAACACCTTCAGATAACGTCATCTCAACTCAACTACTGCATTTAACATTACCAACTTCGACATGTATCCTGGATCTCAGAATAGAAATCTGTTATACGAGACAGAAGTCTGTTGAATATGAATAGCCACCTATAATTCCATTGAAACTGAAATACTTATTATTTCTAAAGACAGCTGATTACGAATACCGTGCAAAAAACAACAACAAAAACTAAGAGATGTATGGATTTTCTCGGGTTCGCAGACATTGGTAATTCGCCTGCTTGACCCACCCTAGACTGATGAGGGGCAACTACCTCGAAACCAGTCCACAGGTGGTCAGCCTGAGTGGAGTGGTTAATATTTAACAATTTCGCTTCGAGCATTCGCAAAGTAACCTTGTAGCCCTTTGCACAATTATCCATCGTATATAATCCAACGTCCGTCGAGGCATTAGCCAAGGAAGTGGTTATTTTTGTGTGTTGGATATTCTGCCAATATCCACTTATCGTATATGTTTTTGTTATCAGCCGTCTTGAGGTGTGGGACGTTTTTTATTTTCAATTTATTGAAGTTTGCAGAGTGTTAAGATTTATGGTTTCATGTGAGCTACCACGTACTGCTCTCGAGTTCCATTGTTGGAAATACTGTTTTCAGTCAAGAACGATATAACATGAACCGAAGTTGCTTTCGGCTATTGATTTCAATATTTCCCGTTTATCAACGATGACAAATACTTTATATTTTCCTGCTCTGAGGGATGGCAAGTTCAATAATATTTCAATTTATTTTGGAGTTATCTGCACCTAACTCAATAACTACACATTATTGGAAATACTAGGGGACTGTTGGAAATAGACCCATTGGAAGCCAAATACATATGGTTTTGAATGATTGTTATTATCATCCCGGAAGTATAGCACATAGAGAGGCACACATAAAATTAATCAGATGTATCTATTTTTACTTTCTAAGTATCAAACTAGATTGTTCAGGATGTTATAACTTATTGCAATTTTTTCTCTGGAGCGATATCGGATAGGAATTTGTCCATGCTTTGGTCTATTTATTTCGATATGATCTATGTTCAACATCACACAACATATTTATTGATAAATGAATTACATTCGCGAATAAATTGGAAGGAAAATATACAGTTAATAAATGCTTGAAATGTACCTTAGATTGAAAGCGGCAATATAGGTGCACTTTGTGAATACGGGGGACTGATAGAATAGTGACCTGTTAGGTCGTTGGAATGAGTACTACCATTGTTTGGAGGATATATTTCATGCAGCGCTGCTTGTTTATATTTGAACATGATGATGAAAATTATCAAATGCTGTTGTTATAATTTGAAAATGTATCTTATGTTAACATAACAAGGTCAGTTATTGTTGTAGGAAAATGTAATATCTATTTTGAATGAAATATTGACTTTTTCAAGATTCGTTGGGATTTACAGTTAACCGTGAAATTTTAACCAAACCGGGGTCAAAAAATGAGATATCAGCGAAACATATGTTATTCCAGCAAATATTATTGAAAGGGACCACTACCCAAATAATTTGTATGAGTGTATTTCCGTCACAGAGAATTGTGTTATAGTACAGTCAAAGTAGGATGAAATATTTCACAAAAAGTTATTTTTGATCTCCGGCAGATATGAGGAAAAGTTCAAAAATCGTCATGAAATGCAAATGAAAGTTTACAAAAGATTTTCCTGGAAAAATAACATGATCAGAATATATTGTTAATAATAAGAGAGTGTGGAATTATTTTTTCCCATGCAAATGGCTGTTTTTAACTTTCACGCTCATAAGTAATAAAATATTGTATTTTCACACGCTTTATATTAGCTTTACTTGTATGTTTGTTTGTAACCGACTTGATTTTCACCCACTTCGAGACGTCCGAATGATTTGAAATTTGGCAGGTGTACATAATTCCGGTGACAATGCATTAAAAAAAAATGTGTGAGAAAAAAACAAAATTGCGGCTCCATTATGGCGAACGAATTCTGTGATTATGATACGATTTGCTTCAAAATTGGTATCTGAGGATTTTTGTAGTCGGAGATTATGATTCACTTGTCAAAATTGAAAAATTCTAGATGGCGGCTTCAAAATGGTAGACGAGTTTTGTGATTATGGTCCGATTCTATTCAAAATTGGTATGTGGGAGTTTTTGGAGTCGAATATTATGATTCTTTCGTGAAAATTGGAAAATTCGGAATGGCGGCTCCAAAATGGTGGACGAGTTTTGTGATTATGGTCCGATTCCATTCAAAATTGGTATGTGGAGGTTTTTAGAGTCGAATATTATAATTCTTTCGTGAAAATTGAAAAATTCAAGATGGCTGCTCACTTTATATATTGACAACGTTATAATCTGTGAATGACTTCTAAAATCGAGATTTGACTATCAATGCAGCTGTACACATTAATGATTTGGAAAATAATTACAGTTACTAATAGTTATCACGGAATTAATAGAAGATTGGAACAAATAATAGTTTAAAAAAATGTAAAAAATATGCTTTTATAAATAAACCAAACTAAAAAGTAGAGAATGAATAATAGTTTGAAAAAAACAAAAAACACGCTTTTCATGAAAAACCAAAATAAAAAATTAATAAATGATAGTTTAAAAAACTAAAAAACACGCTTTCATAGAAAACCAAACTAAGAAGATAGAAAATGAATTTTATTAAATTTGAATTAAGAATGTTGTGAAAAAATTTAATAAATATAAAATAGTAAGAATATAAATGAGAATAAATTTTTTTTTATTCAAAAAAAAGCGTGGGGTGCATTTAAAGATTCAGATTGAGCACCCCTCGCTTTTTTTAAATGAAATATTTGTTTTTCTTATTTACACCATTATTAATTTATATTTATTGAAAATTTTTACACTATTCTCAATTCTAATTTATTTTCTTTTTTTTCAGTTCGGTTTTCTATAAAAGCGTGTTTTTTCGTTTTTTAAAAGTATGATTTATTTATTTTTTAATTCGGTTTTTTATAAAAAGCGTGTTTTTCAGTTTTTTCAAACTATTATTTATTCATGGATTAATCTGTGGTTGGGGAAAAAGATTGTCAAAAGTATATCGGTAATAGGAATAAATCTAAGAGAACTGGGGTATTGGTGGTATACGTTCGTAAGCTTTATTACTGGAAAATTCCATCCCCTTGAAATGGTCTTACCATGCTTGTATCAGGAAACCGTGAAATGTTTCACATATGTTCGGCAAATGGGTAAACGGGACAGTAAAGATATTCATGGATTGATCGGAGAAACCAGTTTGGTTCGAAGTCTTAGATGATACACACCTCTCTCATCGCATTAATTCTTTTTAGTGATATAGGTCTTGCCAGCCTCATTTTTACTTACTCAGAATAACTTCGATTTATAACAATTCATAACCATTCAAATACGCCAGCTTTTGGATCTGCTACCCACAGAATAACTTAGGTCAAACAATTAAAGAAATTATTTTGTCCTTTTCCGTGAATTTGTATAAAAGCTTGTCTTAAAAATATTTTTTGATCGTTTTTATTCAATCCGTTTCAGTCATTCATGAAATCCGTCATCTTATTGAATTCTGACAAAAATTTATAATCTCCGACCCCAAAAAAAACCCACATACCAATTTTGAATAAAATCGATCCATTTTGGAGCCGCCATCTTATATTCATGAATTTTGATAAAAACTTCATAATGTCCCACCCCAACCCCATAAAACAATTTCAATTGGAATCGGGCTATAACCACAAAATTCGTCACCATATTGAAACCGCCATCTTGAATTCATTAATTTCGACAGAAAAGTCGCAAACACCCACACACCAATTTCACGTTAACCAGACAACTAGAAGGGGGTCAAAATTCACTTGCAAGAATTGCACTGAACATACATACATACAGTGCTTCTCAAAAGTCCTCTCTCCCCCTCTTATTTTTGAAACGATTATACATAAACAAGTGAAATTTGGAAACTGAATATTAAAGGTTGTTAACTTCCCTACTAGTACTGATAGATGACGAAATTGTCAAAGATGACGTCACAAGGCCATTGTGACCAATAATTTCAAATGGAACCCTACGGCAAGCGACACCTCTTTTGGGGTATCGAAAAAACCTTTTCAATGATACTAATTTTGTTTGTGTTTATGGCAGTTTTAATGGCTCATTCGTGAACATTAAAATTTTTGAAAATGTGTTTCCCATTTCTTCCGGTCTTCCTGATGATCGTGGAAGCGTGAAATAGATTTTCGTCGACAAAAATGTATTGAAGACCTAGTGAATGCGATGTCTCTCCTGCTCAATGTTACGAATTATTACTCTCTTTTGGAAAACATTCTTCTTTGCCTCATTCATCTTTATGAGTTCTTAATTGAGACTGGAATAGAAAATCAAATAACTATCTGAATGAAAATGCAAATTTTCAATTTGAGATTTTTTCTTTTGAGTTAGGGCCTTTTCAGAATATCTATCAGATGTAGTTCAATGTCCAGCGTGGATTTAGCCGGGGAAGTAGTTGTTTTCTGTCAGACATTCACAAAAAATAACTTCATTTTAATTGTGGATTTTTCAATTTACAGAAAAATCTTTCTATCAATATTCAATTGAGAATGTTTCCCTTTTCAACATGAATACCCCACAAGAGGTTATCTTGACGATGGAAGATAGTGACTAAAGTTTATTTTTCAGTCGCAGATGATTCCACATCTGATTTTATGAACATCCTGTTTATATTTTCAACAAATCATTAAAATTTAAATCCCATTCAGTATGATATTGATTACAGATTTAAGAATCAGTATCTACTCAAAGAAATTGCTCGAAGTGACCTCCATTCACTTCCTGACAGTGAAATATCCTATTTTTAAACTTTTCTCGTACTTTTGCAAATGTGTCTGCGGAAACAGCTTCACATTCTGCAACAATACGTTGTTTTGAAACGTCAATATCGTCAGATTTAGTGGCGTAAACCTTCGATTTAAGGTACCTCCACAGAAAAAATCCAGAGGTGAGAGGTCCGGTGATCGAGTTGGCCATTCCGTTGAACCTCGTCGTCCAATCCATCTACCACGATACTCCTCATCCAAATACCGTCTCACTGCACCGTAATAGTATGGAGGAGCACCATCCTGTTGGAATGTCATTTCCAAATTGCCGAATTCATCTGGATTATTTTTCAAAATTTCAAGGATTAACGGTTCTATTGCGTTTTGCAACAGCTCCAGATGAACTTCACCAGTTAGATTAGTATTTAGAAGAAGAGGCCCAACGATGTGGTTTCCCAGGATACCTGCCCAAACATTCACCTTCTGGGGAAATTGGGTGTGTGTTTCACGAAACAGGTGAGGATTTGCGTCACTCCAATACCTCACATTCTGTGTATTTACATTTCCATTTAGATAGAAAGTACTTTCGTCACTAAAACGAATTGTTTTGACATAGTCCGGCTGTTGGTTAATTTTAGTTTCCATATTTTCACAAAATTCTAGTCTTCGGTCTGGGTCGTCGTCTGAGAGTTGATGAACCATTTTTGATTTGTATGGATGAAATTTGTTTTTTTTCAATACCCTGTGTACTGTACTACGACTGACTTCATAGATAGATGCAACGTAAGTTGTTGATCGTTTCGCATCATACTACCCGTTGTTTCTAACTTACGAAGAAGCTCCCTCAAATAAGAACTCGAAACGGGGTGATCGGGAAACCTCTCATTAAAAATGCGTTCTGCTGCATGAATATTTTGTCCAGTTTCACCAAGAATTAGGATCGCTGTCACTTCATCACCTGAAGCACGTATCATTTCGCATCTTGAAGCATTTGAACGTTCGGCTCACAACAGTTTAACAAACTATTAAAATGTACAAAAATATTAAAAGTACAAAAGGCTGCTAAAACAGTTAAACGTCCGATCAACAATACACAAATTATTAAAAGTACAGAAACTTGGACAATTACAAGAAAATCAGCTTATTTGACAGCTATCCAGAGGCGGAGCTTGAATTTGGAATTTTAGTTTTAACTGATTTAATTCATCACAGCTTTGCGTTTTTTAAAAGCAAGTTGCCAAAACTGCCATAAACACAAACAAAATTAGTATCATTGAATAGGTTTTTTCGATACCTTTTAAAAGAGGTGTCGCTTGCCGTAGGGTTCCATTTGAAATTATTGGTCACAATGGCCTTGTGACGTCATCTTTGACGATTTCGTTATCTAGCATCACTTTAATATTCAGTTTCCAAATTTGACTTGTTTATGTATAATCGTTCCAAAAATAAGAGGGGGCGAGAGGACTTTTGAGAAGCACTGTATATACAAGTTGGATGGAAGCTCGTGAAAAAATATTTTTCTATATAATGTTGGTTCAGATTACTTCTCATGCACATCGCGTACAGTTTTCTTGCTCGCTAAGTTATATATTCCATGCACCAGCCTATCAGAAAACAGTATTCGAATCTGAAAAACTTTATGTCGCTCATAGACAGATTTCAATTCCGTCACTAGAGGCGCATGCGAGAAGATTGACAAAACTACCTGCCAACGCTGTTTATCTGTCAAGTAAATTGCTAGGTCAGCATTGCACTTTTCTTGCCAAATGAAAGTGTATGTGTGTTTCCATAAATATTTTTTTTATTATTGTGATTTGTTGAGAGCTTCAAAGTATGCTGACCTCATCCACCAGTTTGCATATATCGAGGATCGTTTGTTCTCTTTGTTGTAAAATTTGCGTTAATTTAAATTTCAATACGTATCGCCGGTAGTCTGCAACGAATGTTAATAAGGATTCTCGGACTCTCTTTCTACATTTCTCTAACAATCAGTTCAAAATTCCACATTTTCAAATGTTTATTGCATTCGGCATTGGAGGCGTTTTATTACGGTTCGGATTAGTTTGGGCGGAAAGCGGTTCTCGAAATATGGTTGAATATGAGAGAAGTATAAAATAAAAAAAGGGAATTGCAACCAATGTTAAACACCAATCATTTACGGGAGTGCCACAAGTTACATCACACCGTGTATAGTTGATTTTTCAAAATAAGGATAATATCTACCTTCATCCAATGCCAACTGTACAATTGCTCCATTAGCCAAATGAACAGAATTCGAAACCCAGGAAGTTAGTTACTCTTATCAATATGAAATTATTTAAGTCATCATTCGGAGAGAATCTCCGAAACACTTTTTGAAAATCCTTCTAATGATTGGCAATTAAAATTTGCGTGAACATATTCTTATGTCACCAGTAAACACAATGGAATATAACAAAGAGTTCAATAGTATAGAAAAAAATATTTCTGAAGTTTATTCTATCAGGAGACTTTCATTTCATGAAAACCTCCCACAGGCTTCGCGGAAGCATCATAAACAATACGAATTTTCCTACCTTTCATAACTAGATATTGCGTTATGTGAAAAGACACTATTTTCAATTTAACCAGTTGAAACTAGTTCTGAATAATCATCTATCTATCTGAATATACATGAATTGTTCCAGAATATTTTTTATGAAGTTGCGAGTTGCCAGTTAGATGTTTCTCTAACGGAAAAAATTGTCGAAGTGCGAGAGCGCGAAATGAAATTTCGTTGAAACCGGAAAATTCTCTTTGAAATGCAAATTAATTATGTAGCGAACTGAAAAGGATCTCTAGAGTAGGTTTCGATAATAAATTATCACAAATTTTATTCTGAGGCGACAAAAAACTCGATTTGGGATTTCTTCAATCTTCCAGAGGTGCTTTATGAGCAAATTATTCAATTTTGCAATATATTCATCAGTAGCGGAAGGAAAAACGGAAGTACATTGTTGATTTTTCAAAAGGGCAGATTGTCTATGTTTAATAACATATATATAATACTTGACATAATTTTCTTAAATTTAGCCTTTGAAATATGAATATATGTTCCATCAATTTCAAGTAACACTTCACTAATTTTTCTAAACAACATGTCTGCGATGATTAAACACAGGGTTCTTGAAGTAAGTGAGATAATTGTCTCAAATTTCGATGACACTTCCTCGAATCATCCATTTCGTCGCACAAAATACACGGATTATATTTTTTTAAGTTTTTCATTCTGTTCCGAGTGTTTTGAATAATATTAATTGATGTATATGTCATGAGATACACCGTCAAAATAACATTAAAAAAATAAGGTTAATGTGATAATTCCATAGCCTCTTATTTATTTCAAACAGAAATATTCATCATTTTTAACGAATACCTGACAAACAAAAATTGTAAAAATGAAGCTTCTATCCACTTTAGTAACACAGATTTGTTGATAGCTAATAGCCTACATTATTTTTAACGAACAAAGATTCGTTTCATGTAACTAAAATCCTAGGAAGGTCTTTTTTGGATAAAGAAACCCAATATGATCACCAAATGGAATAAATATGTTTCTATCAGGATTATTTTGCAAAAGATATATTTTTAGCAAACTAAGTAGTAGAATTTGAATTGAAATGAACTCTTCGAAGTTCTGTTGAATAATTTTCAATAATTTCATGTAACTGAACTCCAAGGAAGGCGTTTCATTTGTGCCATGAATATCTAACGAATTCTTTGCAAAATATAGTCACCTGACAAACAAAAATTATGAAAATACAGCCTTTCTTTTACTGTAATAATACAGATTGGTTGATGGTTGATAGCTGATAGAATACATTATTTAAGACAAACAAATGTTTAAAAATAGAAAAATCGAAGTACACAGTCTCCTTTCACACAAAAGATTCAATATAAATTGAACCAGGAAATGGTAGATCACAGGGGAAAAACAACAACTTTCCTAGCAAATACCACGCAGAACGTTGAATGATATTCACCTGACGTTCTATGTGGTATTTGCTAGAAAAGTAGTTGTTTTCCTCTGTGACTACCATTCTGGTTCAATTATGAATCTTTATTTGAAAAATGTTATTCATTCTCCATTATTCCACTTCACATGGCGTTTATCTCTCGAACAAATGTTTATTCCATACTACTAAAATCCCAGGAGCATAGTCTTTGGGTATATATGGAGACTCAATATAATTATGATAAATTAAAAAAAAATGCTCTATCATCACGAATATTTGCAAATAATATATTTTCGGTGAATTTTAGTAGCAAAACTTGAATTGGAATGAACTGCTGAAGATTCTATTAATTTGTCTTCAATTATTTCATGTAACAATAATTCAAGGAACACATTTCTATTGTGCCATAAATATTTAACGAATTCTTTGTAAAATGAACATGTCTATATAACTAACAAAAAAAACGAGAAAAGAAACAACATAAATAGGTATTGAAAGTATTCATTGAACTATATTAAAATCAAAGTAAAATGCCTCATATCATGAAAAATAATTAATTTATGATCAATATTGTTTTTATTATTTTGATAATTATTATCAATGTTGAACACCCAGTTATTATAAACAATTCCTGGTTGGTTTTCTGAACCTAATGAGACACTGCGACTAGTACTGGGAATGTCTCTCACCGCTTGTATAACGCTTTTTCCCCACCTCGCCAGCCCAGTTCTCGGGAAAAATCGTGGGAAAAATTGCGTTGAAGACCGTCTGGCGTGTCCTCGTCCCACATGTCAAGAATTCTATTATAATCTACATTAGATAATGCTGCAGAAATTGATTTTCTCTTAGAAGGATCCGTTTGTAGTTGTCGACGTTCAGCATCACGTGCAGATCGAGCTTCTACAAATTCAATATCGGAAAATGGATCAAATTTCATCTGAAATTTGGTGAACATCATTTCTTGCAATTGTTTGACGGTAAGATTCCACATCAATTTAACGACGCTTTCCTTATAATCTGCTCCATTCCTTCTTTCCATATTAAATGCATAATCTTGCAATATATGAGCCAACTGTTCAATAGATGAATTTTCTATTATGTAAGATTTTTCGTTACAAAGTTCTATGAACCGTTTCCATACACTTGCCTTATTCCTTTGAGTATTATATGGTCTTGAATTCTGAACTTCTTGTCTTATAACTTCCACACTTTCTTTCCCGAAACGAGACATTCTGCAAAAATGCCACAAAACTAAAGCGAAAAATGTGAAATTGTCAATGACACATAATTCACCTGTTGACTGGCACAGAGCCTACTTGGTAATTTTAGTTCCCTACTTCTGAAGGAAAATGTCATGTTATAATTTTTTATATTGTGAAATTTTCTTACCGAATCTCCCGCGTTCTTGAATTACTACCTGGAAATATCTCCTCGAGCATGAATTTAGACAAAAATCATGCTCTCGGAAATATTGCCGATAGTAATTCAAGCACCAGGGATTACTAGTGATTATTTTCCGAATCACATTTGGAACTGGATAAAACTACCAGAATTCATGTTATATTCCAATTTTCAACGTGGAAAGTTACATGAATTATTCGAAGAAATCGTTTTACAGATTCATCCATCCATACCGATTATTCACTGCTCTTGAACTCACTCAAAATTCAAAAATATATATAATTCTTTCACTATGATATGAAATATTGTTCTAGCTGGAACGGATTTTGACAAAAAAAAGATCCACTGCTAGGAATCGAATCCAAGCCTTTCGCTTGACAGTCTGGAAAAAAGGTATGTTTGAAAGTGGTTCTCAATGATTATCGAAATTTTAAATAAATAAAAATTTGATCTATGATTATTGAAAAAAATGGCATAAAGGATGCGATGACACGCGGTGTTCTCAAGCGGTCACCCATCAAAGAACGATCCGTGGCCGACGTTGCTTGACTCCGCGTGACAGTATCAATCAATCACGCCCGTATGCACCGTAGGCTAATTTGGCGGATTAGTTACGGATACCTGGATTAGATTGTTGTTTATTATGCACCGCAAGAAAAATCTGGTTTAAGCTTCAGATTTTCTGATCGGTCAACGAAGCGTGGTTTAGCGAATGACTTCTATTTTATTTTGACAACAATTTTTTGAGTGTTGAGTTTTTTTGCATGTTTTTCATTATTTTTGGATAAAATGGAGGACGAAATATTCATTGATGATGACCTAGATATCCTCGATATCATCAACTTTGGTTTTTCTCGCAGAGTCTACGAAAGGAGTGATTATTTCGACACAATGGACAATTATTCATTTTTTGAAAGATTTCGACTTACAAAACCTATAGTTCTCAGTTTCCTGGAAAACATAGGAGACGAAATTGAATTCCAAAATGATTTGAAAGTTTCTCTTTGGGTTGCGTTGGCTAGTAGATTACCCCATCTCATGCAACTTCACCCGACATAACTTATATCATGGATATTACTCTTTGGCTACATAAATACATTTTCGGTGATTTGAGGTCTGGTGGTATAACGGCTACTCGCAGGTATCTATCTACTTGTTCATTTTCAGCAAGTTTTTTCTTTTTATTTTCATTTTCGTAGAGCCTTTTTAACTACTCGACGGTCGTATAGCAGAGTATAGGTGCAGTGCTGTTGAATTGTTCCGTAACTCGCTTCAAAGCTTGAGATTTATCATCATTGGAATCTTTGTTTGTTTTTTTGTCTTCGATAATATTAGCGTGCTTTGAGAGTATATCCTCATGACTCTGCTTTTCTTCCGGGTAAAAATTGGGTATTTTTTTGTGTTTTCACCATCAGTCATTTTGAAAATGAAAAATCGAAACTGACAATTTTGACGTTTCATCGTCTTTAACTGTCAAAAAATCTTGCGAAACCAACGTTGTCACATTTTCAATCTGGATTATGCAATCTGCAGATTACAGAAACGGGATTGGGAATCTAGAATTAGAATTGACAAATGGTGCATTCAGGCGTCAATCAATCAAAAGATGTTTTTTCGATGAAATGGTTACAGTTAACTAATACTACTATATACTACTTATACTACCATATACAATGCATAATTGATGTGTTCAAGGCTTTATACAGTGCTTTTCAAAAGTCTGCTCCCCCCCCTCTTATTTTTGGAACTATTATACATGAACAAGTGAAACTTGGAAACTGAATATTAAAGGTTGTAGTGTGTCTGATGATAGATGACGAAATCGTCAGAGATGACGTCACAAGGCCATTGTGACCAATAATTTCAAATGGAACCCTATGGCAAGCGACATTTCCTTCAAAAGGTATCGAAAAAACCTATTCAATGATAGTTATTTTGTTTGTGTTTATGGCAGTTTTTATGGCTCATTAGTGAACATTACAATTTAAATTCCATTCAGTATGATATTGATTACAGATCTAAGAATCAGTATCTACTTGAAGGAATTGCTCGAAGTGACCTCCATTTACTTCCTGACAGTGAAATATCCTATTTTTAAACTCTTCTCGTACTTTTGCAAATGTATCCGCGGAAACAGCCCCACATTCTGCACCAATACGTTGTTTTAAAACGTCAATATTGTCAGGTTAAGTGGCGTAAACCTTCGATTTTAGAACTACAGAAAAAAATCCAAAGGTGTGAGGTCCGGTGATTGAGCTGGCCATACCGTTGAACCTCGTCGTCCAATCCATCTACCACGATACTCATCCAAATACCGTCTTACTGCACCGTAATAGTGTGGAGGAGCACCATCCTGTTATTTCCAAATTGCCGAATTCATCTGGATTATCTTCCAAAATTTCAAGGATTAACGGTTCTATTGCGTTTTGCAACAGCTCCAGATGAACCTCACTAGTTGAATTAGTATTTGAAGAAAGAGGCCCAACGATGTGGTTTCCCAGGATACCTGCCCAAACATTCACCGTCTGGGGAAATTGGGTATGTGTTTCACGAAACAGGTGAGGATTTGCGTCACTCCAATACCTCACATTCTGTCTATTTACATTTCCAACTAGATAGAAAGTACTTTCGTCACTGAAACAAATCATTTTGACATAGTCTAGCTGTTGGTTAATTTTAGTTTCCATATTTTCACAGAATTCTAGTCTTCGGTCTGGGTCGTCGTCTGAGAGTTGATGAAGCATTTTCAATTTGTGAGGATGAATTTTTTTTTTCAACACCCTGTATACTGTACTTCGATTGACTTCACAGGTAGATGCAACGTGAGTTGTTGAAGAAGTAGGATTAACTATTACTTCTGCCAGTATATCATTTTTTTTCTCATCAGAAATTTGTGGTCTGCCAGATCGTTTCGCATCATTAATACTACCCGTTGTTTCAAACTTACGAAGAAGCTCCCTTGAATAAGTCTTCGAAACGGGGTGATCAGGAAACCTCTCATTAAAAATGCGTGCTACTGCATGAATATTTTGTCCAGTTTCACCAAGAATTAGGATCGCTGCTACTTTATCACCTAAAGCACGTACCATTTCGCTTCTTGAAGCACTTAAGCGTTCAGCTCACAGCAGTCTAACAAATTATTAAATTGTACAAGAATATCAAAAGTACCAAATGCTGCCAAAACAATTAAACGTTCGATCAACAATACACAAATTATTAAATATACAAAAACTTGGACAATTACAAAAACGTCGAATTAGGGAGACTAACAAAAACGTCAGCTTCTTTAACAACTATCCAGAGACGGAGCTTGAATTTTGAATTTCAGTATTGATTGATTCAATTCATCACAGCTTTGCGTTTTTTTAAAGCGAGTTGCCAGAACTGCCATAAGCACAAACAAAATTAGTATCATGAAATAGGTTTTTTCGATACCTTTTAAAAGAGGTGTCGCTTGCCGTAGGGTTCCATTCAAAATTATTGGTCACAATGGCCTTCTGAAGTCATCTTTGACGATTTCGTCATCTATCATCACTAGTAGGGAAGTTGACAACCTTCAATGAACAGTTTCCAAATTCACTTGTTTATGTATAATCGTTCCAAAAATAAGAGGGTGGGAGGGGACTTTTGAGAAGCACTGTAGATATCTTCTCTGTTCAATTTGATAGGGGCGCAGAAGCCATCCCTGCTGGTGGTGACAGTCTAGGAAGAAATATGTGGGATATGGTTTTATTTTTGCTTGTTTCCTCCAATTATACGAGCACTCTGGGATGATTACTTTAAAATAATTGGAATGAGTAGGAATTTGGCTTTTGATTTTTTTTTCGAAAAAATTAAAAACCCAAAAAATGCGGTTTAGGAAGTTGATATTGTGAAAATTGATAAAAGAAAATTCCCTGTTGATCTAATATCTATTTGTTATTTATTTATTGCATTTTTGTTGTTAATGCAAATATTTCAAAATTTAAACTTTGCTGTCGCTAGGATTCGAACCCCAGACATATCGCACTGTGGGCTGGCATTATACGCCAACACCACTCGATGGTTTATTTATGGCATATGAATTCATACTCACCTATTTTGCGTGTAAAATTTGATTTTATTATAACATCATCGTTCTTCTTGGAATAGATCTAATTTTTGATGATAGATAAAACCCCCATGTTTCGTGGGTTGGTTACCTACACACTCGTCCACAACACCTATTGATTGTATGAGAATATGGAAGTTATATAATTTACAGCCTTACTTGGCTCATTTAACAATCTGAAAAAAGTATATATTTGAATTCCAATTTCAGATCACTGTATGTAGTGAGCTCAAAATCCCTATGAAATCAATTTGGCTTTTCTGTTTCCTTATAGGAATTGAATTTGATATAGGTAATATATGAATTGAATGTGTTGAGATATAATGACAGGGCATCGTGTGGTTTCATCGAAAAACAACATCAAATCTACTAGTGGATTTATCAACAGTAAAAACACAAGAGCTTTTTTTAATCGGATACATTTCTTTTTGTAACGAAATAATTTTGCAAATTAGTAATTTTACGAGAAAAACTGACAATATCGCGAGATCGAAGGTCGAGTGATTTTGTCAAATGTCAGTTTCTCGAGCAAAATTACTGATGGAAAAATTTTGAGTTAAAAAGAAATGTATCCTTAAAAGAAAAGCTCGAGTGTTTTTTGGCAAGATAAATTAACGACCGAATATATGAATGAACAACAACAATAATTATATATATTGATACAATTAAATTATTTAAATGAACAGAAATACACAATTGTTATAAATTGTTTGGTTTGGTGTACTGATTTCAAAATTTTTTTTGCTGGTATTCACACATGTAGAATATTCATTTCGATTTTTCTCACTCGAGGCTCGTAAGGAACTAATAAGATTTTCGTGATGTTCAGGATCAATTTGGAGGTAGGGTTTAATAGAAGATGATGATAAGTGTCCCGTTATCTTTATAAGTTGTTGGTCACTTACTCCTGCTTTGGCTAACTGGGAAACTGTACCAGCAAGGTTCGAATGATTGGTAATTTTATTATTTGTAATGTCGAGTCCAATTTTAGTTGCAGAATATTTGGTCCAAGTAGAAATCGTATTAATACCCAGTGGAACATTTTTGTACCAACCTTTAGAATTTTTGTTTTCCAAAAGGATTTGGAGTTTAAAAAAGTCGTTCAGATGTTATGTTTTCATTTCTTTTTTGTAACAGTAATTTTAACATTACAACGGGACAAATACCTTCATCCATTTCATTTTTTGTTATCCATTTGCTGTCTGCCAATTTTTTCGACCCACCCTGTGTCGTCTTTGAAAATATTGTATTGTATTCAAATCTTCTTGTTGAAGTTCCCTCTTGATTTTTTTCTTCTTTAAAATGGTAAATTTTACAGTTTGCAGCTCCTCTTTCCCTCCAAGCTAATTCATAAGAAGCCATATGAAACAATCTTTTTTGTAATCCCTCTGGGTTGTCTATATTCCACAATTTTGCCATTTTCACTATATCTTTCTTGTTCAATTCTACAGAACTTACTTTTCCTTCCTCTGGAATAACTTGTAATTCTTTCCGTTTACTATTTCTTGCATCACGAGCTTCTTTGAAAGTTATGTCGGTAAAAAGATCAAATTTAATATTGTATTCATTGAAATATTTTTCTTGAATCATCTTCGCAGTTGAATTCCAAATTGATTCAACTGCATATTCTTTATAATCTTCTTCATTCCTCTTTTTTATATTATAGGCCCAATCCTTCACTATATCTGCTACTTTTTGTAACGGAGTTATTTTCGACAGTTCGTAATTTCGTACTTGACAAAACTCCATAAATTGTCTCCACATGGACGCTTCAGTATTTTTTGTGGATTGCGGGATTGCTTTTTCTATATTTTCTGTTATTTGTTGAGTCGGAACTTCCCCAAAACGGCTCATGTTGTGATGTTTCAGTACCAGTTATCAACAATACTTAAATAACTGACAAGGCCCAAATTCAAATTAGCAGTTCTTTCGTCCGATACTTGACTGTACCAAATTGTCCAACTGAATCTTGAAAAGAGAGGGAACATAATGCATGAAAAAGCCACGTAGTATTCGAAAAAACTTTCTAACAGAAAACAAACCGACGAAAAAAGAAACTGAAAACAAAAAAATTAAATAAACAATTTTAGTTTTAAGAACTCAGCTTCTGAACTAATCGTGGTCGTGCGGAGAGCGGATCGTTATTAGAATGTTATTGTTAATTGCTGGAAATTTCACGTTGCATTTTTATCTTATTTTGTTTTGAATATTTCTTCGAAGTAATCTAATGATTATTGAATGAATGTGGATTTTTGTGGAGGAACAACGTTTCTTGACATGTTTTTTGGGTAACCTTCCACAGTCTGAAAATGGAAATATAATCAGGAAAATCTATACAAGTGCAGAAAGGGCAAACTAATTAGTTCACCCAGATAAGTTATTGCGTTCGCCAAATTATATTTCCTATAGAAAAATGATTCAATTTGTCAATAACTTGTTGTTTTCTGAATTTGCCTATAAAAAAAAAATTAAAAGATACTTCTCTATATAGTTTTTGCTTGACGTTTCGGGGACTATATCTGCCCCCGTTCTCAAAATCTTTTTTCTATAGGAAATATAATTTGGTGAACGCAATAACTTATCGGGGTGAACTAATTAGTTTGCCCCTTCTGCACTTGTATAGATTTTCCTGATTATATAATTTAATGATCTTCGTTGATTGTTTGTTTGGCGCCATTTCAAAATAAATTGGTCACTTAAATTAGTTTGGGAGCTCAGTTATTGAGACTGAGAAGGTTTTTGTTTTCTTGCCAGCTTCTTTTGTTCAAGTCTGTTTGATTTTTTGTAAAAAAAAATATTTTTCTTGGCTGAAATCTACTTATTACTACCAACTTTTTCATCACTTTCAAACTACCCACTTGACTATCTCTCTTCAACTATTAACTGTTAAATAATATAATTACCTACTTCAACTATTCATTGTTATATAATATGAAAAAATACTTTTAAACCAACAATCTTTCTATACCAACCAACATGGGTAGGCCCGCAAAAAATTCAGCTCGAATGGGAAAATGATATTTATAAGAATGGAATAAGGAAGAAAAAAAAAGTTGAGAGCAAATTAGAAGCGGAGTAGAGTAACAGATTCACAGGAGAGTGTAGGTCAGCGCGATAAAATAGTTTCGATGATGAGAACCCACAATAATAATCAATTATCGCGAGATAATGGGATAACCAACCCTCTACAAAGTAATGCGTAGTAGAATCGATAAACACGTGAAAATTCAGTGGGTGAACCATCAATAATCCCCTATTTACCTATTCTTGAGGTGGATTTTTTATACCATATGCAATAAAAAAAGAATCATCAAAATCGGACCACTATGTGAAACGTTATGCGTGGTGATACATAAAAATCCTCCTTTTTTCATCGGTTGAAAAATAACCGATGATGATTTTCATCTGAATTAAATTATTAAATAATAGAAAATATTTTATTCAAATGCCCCAAAAAGTGAAAAATAATTGCTTTGGATGTGTGACGTAGGTTATTTTGTAAGTTCCAGATCCAAGAGCTTCTCGCGCAAAGTTTTCAGTTCGAATACAGAAGCGACAAGCTTTTGAATCTGTAACTCGCGAAATGAAACTACGTCACACATCCAAAGCAAAAAATATTTCTAGCTTGTTAGGGCATTTGATTAAAATCTAGACTTGGAAAATGTTTTTTAATAATTATATTATTTTGTGCTCTTTAGTTGGTCGCCTCAATCGATGCACTTTTGTTGCAGCATTGTTATTATGAGGCCTTTTTCATGTAAGTTTTGAACTCTAGTTTTTCAATGAGGAGACCATCTAAAAATTAACTCGTCCGCCATCCTAGAGCTGCCATCTTCAATTTATGAATTTGGACAAAAAATCAAATAATCTCCGAATAAATTCATAATTTCCAATCCTAAAAACCAGTACATAACAATTCTGAATAGAAACGGTCCATAATCACAAAACTCGTCCTTCATTTTGGAACCGTAATCTTGAATTTTTTAATATCGACATAAAATTCATGATCTCCCACCTCTAAAACCCTCACATACCAATTTTGAATAAAATCGGATCATAATCACAGAGATCGTTGGCCATCTTGGAGCCACCATTTTGATTTTATGAATTTTGGAAAAACATTCAGGATTTTCAACCCCGAAAACCCACACACACACACCAATTCTCAATCGAATCGGACCATAAACACAAATCTCTAACAAAAATTGAATAATGCATTGCCACCGGAATTATGAAGACCTGCCACATTTCATGTTAAACGGGCAACTAGGGGTCAAAGTTTGTGTTTTGTGCGAACTCAACATGCGAATGTAAAGTTGACGTTAATATAGAGCTTGTAAAGAGGACATTTAGTTGGTCTGCCCCTTCGCCCAAATTTCAACTATTAGATCCTTCGCCAAATATTTGAGTATTTTGACAAATAAAATCAAGAGATGTAGTACCGGTTTACTCACCATAAATTTACCACCGCTTATCATCGTTATTATTGCCTATAGAAAAAAAACTCAATGTAAAATTTCTGTGTTTATGACTGAATTTTGATAAAATACAATGCAAATTTCAAGGGATTTTTTTAATTGTTGTTATTGAATTTTGACTTATATTTCTCAGAGAGTTTTGTAAAATAAGCGAGAAGGACATTTTCCGAGAATGAATGTGCCTGGTTCAAGTTTCGTCAATCCATGAACCCTGCATATGCCATCGAATGTTGCTTTTTTTATTTTTCGGCAATAAGTTTAGAGTTGACGTTTTCGCCGTTTCCAATAAATCCGGTGGTGTACAGATCTCATTATTCTCACTATCACTGCTTCCCCAATCACAATTATTCATTTTATATTTTGATCGTCAAAGTTAAAACTAAGAAAACAGTCAATCGAATATTCGCGGAAGCCAAGCCGTGACACGTCGAATGAAGCAAAGCCTTCTTGAGAAATTTGCTGTTATGTCATTAGTTCCCGTGGATCCTGAAAATTCTGAATCTGTGATCGGTCGAGTGCCGTTGAATAATGAGTTAGGATCCACGGTGTCTTGAAATCATCTTCATTCATCAATTAATAACCAATATGTAATCAATGTAGAATACGATAATCATAAAAAAATAATTTCTTTAATTGTTTGACCCAAGTTATTCGGTGAGTAGCAGATTCAAAATCAAGAATACCTACTTTCTATTTACAATACAATACAATACAATTTTTTTATTTCCTGAGACTTTACAAGAATGGAAATCGTCAAATACAAAAAAGTTATTCAAAATAAAATGGCAGTTCTAATTGAGTCATACAAATTAGATGTACATGTAACAATTCAACAGGAGTGGTAAAAGAAAATCACATAAAACAAGTAAAAAACAGTATAAACAATGAAATAGTACACAAGCAAATATTCAAGCCGCCGCCAGATCAGTTTGAGAATATTCATCTAATGAGTAAAAGGCATTTTTGTAGAGAAAAAACAATATTTTTGATATTAATTAGATTACAAATTTTCTTAATGACTATTGAAAATTAATTTTATAATTTTATAGACATGATATGGGGTCCGTTAGCTACAGAAGTTAATTTGTGAATAGGAACTATTGAATTATAATTTTGTCTTAAGAGTATAACTAGCAGCAAGACGCATAGTATCTCTTTGCTGGGACTCGTGAAAGAGTTTCTGAATGTAGGTAACACAATCCAAAATATACATGGTTATCACAGTTAGAATCCGTATTTCAATAAATAACTTCTTACAAGAATCACTATATTTTTTTAAACACATGGTCCTTAATATTTCATTCAATCTACTACAGTTACCGTAGCAGATTAAGCAATAATTGAGACTTGAGTGAACATAGGCGTAGTAATAGCTCAGTAAGATATTGATGGGGACAAAATTTCTATGATTCCAAATAACGAAACAATGTTTGGATAATTTTTGGAAATAGAGTCAATATGGTCATTCAAGGATAATTGAGAGTCAATGTTCAACCCTAGAAAGTTAACTGACTTTTGCTGTACGATAGATTTAGTATTGGTTCTTACCAATATACCGCAGTCCATTTCTCTAGGAGAGAAAATAGAGGTATTGTAACAGTAGATTATTTCGTCAAAGAAGTTAGCTTAGGTACGTAGGGATCAATTTGAGCAATTATACGAAACGCAAAACGGGTTACTGTAATAGCTTTCAAAAATCATTTCGGCATCAGAAATCAATTCAAAAATATTTGCCCACCTTGTAGGTAGGAGAAATCGATATTTCATTTACAACCTCATAAGGAGTCGCCGCCGAGAAAAAAGATCCCAAATTGTTTTTTTTCGGTAGAGCCGATACCGAAGTTTTCGAACGAAATTTGGCGAATCGCGCGACTCGATCATTTTCTGTTGAACGTCGTCGAAGCTATGTGTCCCCATAAATGTAAATGTGAATGTGTGAAAATGGCCATTCAATTGTTGAAGGTGGGAACTTTCGTTTTGCCTTAATCTTGAGCAGCCCCATTTGAGAAGTTGAACTTTGTGAACTCATTGAAGAACTGATAATAATGCAGCTAAACTTTAATTTTGGATTTGTCGGCCATTTTGCTCAACCCTATCTCAAATTTCATATTGAGAAGAGTTACGTAGGTCACGCTTCCAGTTCATATTCGATTGCTGAAAACTTCCTACGGGATAGGATCCCACACACGTTGGAAAATTATTTGGGGAAGAAATAAAAACTGTCATGACCCATAAACGGGCCCCAAAGCAATAGTCTTCGCACATCATACTAGTCAATAGAAACAGAGGGGCGGCAAAAGCCCATAAGGTTAGATCTTTCCATTGAATGTCACCAAAGTGCCAGTCCTACCAGTCAATAATTTCGCGGCGACATATCAAGACGGTCCAGTATTATAATTTTTCCTATCAATCTTCGTAACATAGTTTAGCTGAGCTTCAGCTGAAACTATATTTTAGTACAAACAAAAGTGTAAACCAAATATAGCTATATATGTGTACCAAAAGTAAATTGTAAATAAACTTTGACTTTGAAACTCAAATAATACCACTCATCTGTATCTGTATGAAAATTCATAGTAGTGCATCATTGAACCAATCATATAGTTTAATTTATAACATTTTGGATATTTCCTTCCGGTTCTTAGTTCTGCCTTAAACTAAGTGGCGCCCAAATAGAAACAAAAATCCATATATTCAAATCTAGTAATATCATGCCTATGAGGACCACGCCCGCTCCCGAACTATGAAGGAAAGCCGCCGCAATTGTGTCCTGTGACGAAAAAAAAAGCAGGATTAGTTTTCTTACTATTTAGTACAAGGCCATACCTGGAACAGTAATTTTGCATATTTGCAACTGCAATACCAGCCTGATCAGACAGCCCTTCACAAAAAGCAGAACTGAATATGAAGGATGTCATCAGTACAATTTGGTTGATTGATATTAGAGATGTCATTTACAAATAAAATAAAGAGAGAGGGACCCAGGACACTACCTAGGGGGACACCTGTTGAGATATTACAATTCTCAGAGGAATATGTGCCCGACATGAGCCTAAACTTAACAGATTGAGTTCTGCCAGTTGTATAAGTTTCAATCCATTGAAGACATTGACCACGAACACCAAAGTCGTAAAGTTTATCAAGGAGAAGTTGATGACTGATGGTGTTAAATACACAAGACAAATCAAAAAGAATACTAAACGTTTTTTCACCCTTATCAAATTTGGACAACTAATCTTGAGTTGATAAACCAGCTTGGAATCCATATTGCCTCTCAGAGAGTAAGTTATACTCATTACAGAAGAATACAAGTCTGTTCAGAAAGGATTTTTCGAACAATTTAGAGAATGAAGACAGCAATGCAATACCCCTGTAGTTGGAGATTGAGTGCTTATCCATTTATTTTTTGAACAGGAACAACAATGGCGTATTTGAGACATGAGGGAAATTAACCCCCAAGAAATGATAAATTCACTAAATATGTAAGTGGTTCGATGATTAGTTCAGCAACAGTCAACAAAACTTCTCCAGGCAATTCATCAATGCCGCTAGAGTTCCAAGACGATGTAGACTTAATAATCGAGAAGTTCAATTTCGTCAAATGGACGAAGGAAAAAAGAGTTTGTTTTTATGTCGTGATGAACTTCACTAACATTCTTAGTATCATTGATTAGTAATTTGACAGAGTCAACAAAAAAATCGTTGAAGACTTGAGGAATTACGGGATATGAACCCGAATTCCATTATCAGTTTCAAAATAAGTCGGTGAACAATTGTCTATAGTAAAGGATGGCGAATTCCGTTTCATTATATTCCAGGCAACTTTGGATTTGTTCTGAGCTGCAAGAAATTTGTCGCTGAAATACTCTTTTTTGGGATGGTCAATTTTCATTCCATAATTCTTCAAGAGAAATTTATATTGCTTATTAATGGTTTCATCAAATTGTATTCTGCTCAGATTGAAAATATCACAAAGTAGTATAACTTCATTGATGATTTCACTGGTAATCCAGGGTTTACCCTTCTGAAGTAACGTGTTTTTGATTATACGTGAAACAGGCGGAAACGCTTTGTCAAATAGTTCAAGGAATAAGGTGTAGAATTTGGAAAATTTTGTATCGAAGTCGATGTCGTTGAGATATACAAAGTCTCAAGATTCACGTGACAGTAAAATTTCGAAATAATAAATGTTTTGATCACTAAACGTACGCTTGCGAGTGAAATGGGGCTCATTGATAGTGCAAGATTTAATTGGAAGTTTGATAATTTGGAGTGCATGGTCAGAAAAATCAGGATGAAATTTGGCAAGAAGTGGACGAGAAAATATTATCGAGTATCGACAATCAAAAATACATTGATTCGATCCGTATGGAATAAGTAGATTACGAAGAGAGTGTGCGTTGGTGTCATTGTAATTTTCGTAAAAATTCAAATTGAAGTCATCACAGATGAGTTTTTCCAAGAAATAAATCAGAAAATTCTTCTATTTCCGACAGGAATATTTTACTGTCAGTGAAGGGAGGTTTATAATGACAGCTGATGAGGAATTCAGTAGCACTCTGAGCAGTTACTTCGGTGGCGGCATATTCGAAAGTATCTTGGACTTTATCAATATTTAAGCGAGATATTTTGAAGTTATGATAATATTTTACGTATATGGCAACGCCACCACTATCTTTTTCCTTTCTACAAAAATAATCAGTGAGAATATATGAATTCACTGAAATGATTTCGTGATCACTGCACTAGGTCTCAGTTATACAAACTACGTCTGGATAATCGAGTGATTGCAATAAGAAGTCCAGTTTGTCTAAGTTGGGTCTACTAGCTGAGTTTAGACAGGGATCATGAGTTTAGACAGGGATCATGAGACGTATCGTATTTTGGATCATCACGGCAAAAACATGAATTTCTTAATTAACACATTTTCAGGCCATAGGTCACTAATCAGGATCAACTGCTTCAGAGACTCTGGGACACCAAGTTTGAATTGACTGTTTGAATCAACCTTGAAGCACTTGATATCTTCAATGGGAAAAGACTCATTTAGGAAAGAACGCACCACTTCATAATCAATGATACCTTTGATTTTTTCCAAGTAATATTTTGGTATTATTCACTGGTCTATCAATTATTCGCGGCAAGCTTTTCAATCTGCTAGTCACAGAATAACCTAGGTCAAACAATTGAAGGAATAATGTTCACCTTTCTAGTGCATTTGTATAAAAGCTTGTCTTGAAAATGTTTTTGAATAATTTTCATTCAATTATTTTTAGCTATTCATGAAATACGTCATCCTATTGAATTCTGACAGAAATTGATGATCTCCAATCCCCAAAAAAACACATACCAATTCTGAATGGTATCGGGCCATAATAACAAACCACGTCGCCAGAAAACCCCGTACACCAATTTTGAATGGAATCGGGTTTTAATAACAAAACTCATTGCTATCTTGGAGCCGCCATCTCGTATTCGTGGATTTGGAAATCAGGATCTACGACCCCAAAAACCCCCACATTCCAATTTCTATTGGAATCGGGCTATAATCTCAATTTCATGAATTTTGCAAAAAATTCATTGATTCTGTTCTTGGAAACCCCCACATACCAATTTTGAATAGAATCGAACAATAATCACAAAAATCGTCCGTCATATTGAAGCCGCCATTCTGGTTTTTTTTCTCTAGTAGTGCATTGTCACCGGAATCATGAACACCTGCTGAATTCCACGTTCATCGAACAACTAGAAGTGGGTAAAATTTAACATGTAAGATTTGACATCGGGACAGGTGAAACTATATGAAAGTTTGTAAAAATTAAAAAAACAGATACATAAAAAACTGAAACCCGGCTACTGCAATGTTTCCCCTTGAGGAAGTTTGAAAGGAATACACTACCAAATATCCTCTAAGGAAGAAAACTTCATTCATTGCCAAAAAAAAAGAAATTACCAAAAACATTAAACGAATTATGCGATAAAAATACCATTTTAATTTGTTTATTGAGAAGTAATATAGTGATTACACACACACACACCTTATCCACACCAAGAAGTGATTTCCATGACGATTCATAATATTCACGTATATGGAATATGAACAATCAGGTGAATGTATGTGATTTTTCATGCAATAACAATCGAGGAAAATTAAATGTTGAAATCGTAAACTATTCCGAAGTAAAAAAACATGTTATGTTCTCCAATTCTTTCCCCATATTCCTAACTCAACAGAATACAAGTGAATTTGATAAACTTCCAAAACAGAATCCTACCCACGAAACGTCCTGCATTCATAATGCTTTTTAATTGGTCCAGCACAAATACGGACGCATATTTTGTATGCGACGAAAGAACTTAAATACGAGAGACTAGCAACCTTGCAACTGGCTGTTACGACATTATTTTTTAAGGAACTATTAGAAGCTATACCGGGTGACAATGGGACCAGGGCCATGCCTATATCTCCTTCACTTATCAACCGATCTGAATGAAATTTTGTACATAGATATGAGACAATATCGGAATAACAGACATATGAAAACAAAAAAAGCTGACTTCTGGTTTTACCAGAATAGCCACCAACTTACATTTTTCAAATGGAATACCCTGTATTTCGTATTCTATGGCTCACATACGATAGTGTTGCCAAATTTTAATTTTACAATAGAAAAAAAAGAATTTTTCAATTTTTGTTGACCCCAGGATGAAATCTATACTAATTTACATCAGTAACTCATAGTACTAGTCATTCCATCGATAAGATCAATAACAAATCCTAGACCAGAAATTGAAATTTTTTGAACGCATTTTTAACGAAAAAATCGTTTTTCTCAAATGGTACCTATCGAGGGCCATCTTGCCATTCGATAGAGAATTTAATTACCAATTCAACGATATACATTCGTACAAAACGTAAACCACCAACAAAATGAAATCAACTGAAAAAATTGGTAGGTAACATGACATCTATTCATTCTTTCAAACTCTACCTCAGAATGGTAACAATGAATTACCAAAAATGATCGATTCGACAATATGTAATGATAAAAAACCCTTTACAGTAAAGATAACTTCAATATAATCAAACTGTTTGAATAAATCCAACGACTGAAACAATGGAACATTCAACGTACAAATTATTACTCACAATACCATTAACCTGTTTTCAGTAGAAGAATTTCACAACCATCGAGGAGCCATTTTATTAATTAATTACCAATGATAGGTTCGAAGTGTTGCCCGTTCTCCCTAACACATAGACAAGTACTATTTATTGTACACCGCATCACATTTATCAGTTCGTGAGCAGGAATTTCCATAAATGCGCGCTCAACTCTATCTCTCAAGTCCTCCAAAGAAGTTGGTCTCCTCGAGTATACTTGTGACCCTATAAATGAAAACCTATGAATGAAAATCAATAGGGGTTGAATCGGGCGATCGGCTGGCCATCTGATTGAACCATTTGTTCCAATCCATCTCTGCCCATAGGTATCACTAAGATATTGCCGAACAATAGTACCATTATATGGTCCTGCGCCATCCTGCTGAAAAAACATATTTTCTCTAATGTTCTCAGGTTGATCGTTGATATTATTTTGAATATCGTTCTCTAGGAATTGATGATATCTTCGGCCTGACAAAGGCCCGTCGAAAAGAATTGGTCCAATGATTCTTGTCCCCATGATTCCTACCCAGACGTTGAATCCAAATCTTTCTTGAAAATTACTTTCTCTCAGCAACCTAGGATTTTCTTAAGACCAATAACTATTATTATTCCTATTGAACTTACCATTATTCTCCGTATATCAATATCATATCAATTTGTTAATTTCGAAAATAACGATTGATATTTTCCATTTCAAAAAAACTTTTTACAAACGCAACGAGATAACAAGTAAAATTGGTATTTCACTTTTGACATGACATTAATCACCTACTTTTTGCCATGGTACCACGGCTACCTTTCATTCTATCAAACCTAAACTTAATTTATAAAATTTGAAAAAATTCAATAATTGACCGTTTTTAGTTTTGAACAGAAAGAAATTGGTACATAATGTATATCTTTGCATTGGTAATTAAATTCTCTATCGAATGGCAAGATTGCTCTCGGTAGGTACCATTTGGAAAAAACGATTTTTTCGTTTAAAATGCGTTCAGAAAATTTCAATTCCTACTGTAGGATTTGTTATTGATCTTATCGATGAAATGACTATTACTATGAGTGACTGATGTGAATTAGTATAGATTTTAACCTAATCAAGCCCCTGTGCCTACAAAAAAAAATTGAGAAGTTATTTTTTTTCCATTGTAAAATGAAAATTTGGCAACACTGTCGTATGTAATTTGAGCTAGAATCCGAAAAACATCAAACATACAGGGTGTTCCATTTGAAAAATTGAAGTTAGTGGCTATTCTGGCGAAACCGGAAGTCGGCCATTTTGTTTCCATATGTCTGTCAACCCGAAATATCTGAGTACAGAATTTCATTTAAATCGGTTTATAAGTAAAGGAGATATAGGCATGGCCCTAGTCCCATCGTCACCCGGTATATACTTCTCGAGATGGTGATGAGGATCCCTTGAAATTATTTCGAAATGAACGATTCATTCCAAACGCAGATAATAAATGTCACTCAATTCCAACAATCCTATATATATACAGGGTGAGACAACAGGATTCCCTCGGTTCATTGCTCCTTAATGTATCACTATTTCGATTTCTTATATTTTTTTTGTCAAAGAGACCATCTAAGACCACCTTCTAAAATTATTTTCATTCATACAGGGTGCATCATTGATGCGTGGCTAACCAAAGTTGTTCTTTTTCAAATGAAACACCCGGTATATTTTCATATATTTTGAACGGCTGTTCCATTGGCTGCTCAACGATTTTTTCAATTTTGAATTCCGTTGCGGCGTTGCCGACATTGAGATGTCCGTTGATAAAAAAGGGCCCAATTACACGCCGTCCAATGATACCTCCCCAAACATTCAGTGACCAACGTTGTTGGTGATTAACAGGTCTAACAAAATGAGGATTTTCAGTTGCATAATAGTGCATATTATGCCGATTCACATGGCCATTGTTGTGAAACGTGGCTTCGTCCGAAAATAGAACATACTCAAAAAAATCAGGTTCTTGGTTGATTTTATCTACACCCCATTGGCAAAACCGCATTCGCTTTGGAAAATATCTTCCAGCCAGCTCTTGCATTAACTGCATATGATATGGATGGTAATTGCATTTTCTCACCATCCGAGAAACACTACTTTGAGATATTCCCAACTCCCTACTCAAAATACGTGTACTCACATGGGGATTCTCGGTAATATGCAATGCAATATCAAGAGCATTTTCATCATTCGTTACAGGACAAGCACATTCAAACTTTTCGTAAAATACTTTTCCGGTTTCCTCAAATCTTGTTTTGAGGTCTCGAAATGCTCGCTGGTCTGGATGTCTTCTCTCAGGAAACTTTTGTTCGTATAATCTAGATGCCAGTAAGCAATTGCCATCACTTTCCCCCAAAGCATACATCATTTTAACCATGTTCTCTAAACGATAATTCATAATGCCACAATAATTTTTAACACAACTGGATTGTAGTTTGACAGTTACCCCTATTTACAAATTCCGATAGTCATTTTTTCAGCGGTAGTCATGGATAATTAAACTAGAAAAAATAGTTACATTTAAAAATTTCTCTTGCTATGATAGTTATTCATGAGTTGCCAAGAATGCTTTTGGAGATGGAAAAAAATAATTGAAACATCATTCAGTATAAGTATTTTCTAAGAAAAAACATGTAGACAAAAAAATCTATAGAATTGTTGATTTGATATTGAACAATTCCTTTAAACCAGAATATCTCGGAAACAGGTTGTTTAAGGTACATGACGTCGGGGATGAAAAGCGTAGAGTCATTAAAAATGAGTTGATTTAAATGAAAATATACAGGGTGTTCCATTTGGAAAAATCGAAACTCAGATGTTTGAAAATGGCTAAGTTTGTGTTGTTGTGTCGAACATCCTGTTCAATTTATTGCAAATTCTTGGTATTCTCAATGAACATCATCTCATCGACCAACGATTCCCCAATTATCTTTACTAAATGTTTCAAAATGTGAAATAGTTAATTTTTCGAAAAGAAGTCTACAAAATAGATTTTTTTAATAACTCGGCAACGCCGCAACGGATTTTAAAATTGAAAAAATCGTTGAGCAGCCAATGGAACAGTCGATCGGAATATATGAAAATATACCGGGTGTTCCATTTGAAAAAGAACAACTTTGGTTAGCCACGCATCAATGGTGCACCCTGTATGCATGAAAATAATTTTAGAAGGTGGTCTTAGATGGTCTCTTTGACAAAAAAAATATAAGAAATCGAAATAGTGATAAATTAAAGAGCAATCAACCGAGGGAATCCTGTTGACTCACCCTGTATATACAAAAATGGAATTTGTTAGTTGCTGCCATGAAACGGTACTATTCCAATAGAAACCGTAAGCGCACTGTATTTTACTGTTATATGCTATATGCTTATGAATGGATGTCGTTTTGACCTTGTTATCTTGACATGGAAGATTCGTTTGTGAGCCGCTGTAACCCGGATTCTAAGAGGAGGAATAAGTTACGAGTATTGAAGAAAGAACACTTTTCGAATAGAATGATGAATTACATAAACGAATAGATCTCATATGTGTGAAAATAAACAGAGCAGACAAAAAATATGGATTCATTGAAAAACATTAATGATATTCAATAAAAACAATACATTTCCATGCAACTGTATGCGAAATGAGTTGGTTAAGCCTACTCATTTGGAGAACTGAGAATCCGAGGATGGTTGTGCAGTATTCATCCTAGGTGATGTTAATCAGACGGAAATATGGGCAAGGCTTGGTTTGGCGGGTGGGCAGTGGCGTAGCTAGGTTACCAAGACCCCGGTGAAATTGATAATGACGCCTAGATATTTGAACGTTTCCACCTATTCAATTGAATTATTGTTCACTTTTATCTTACAATAATTTTCCTCAAACTTCTTATACTCCTTGTTATTACCAATCACCATGAATTTAATTTTGTTTGTATTTATCTTAAGTTTGTTTGCACAACACCATTTGTTACTTTTTCTTCACTATGTCTACCACAGCCAAAGAATCTGGATTTGTGTAGTGGATCAGAAATAATAAAGGACTGAGTACACTACCCTGTGGGACTCTCTGTTCAGTTGACATTCCATCAGTCAAAATATTATTCAATATGTTTCTGTCTCCTGTTCTCCAAGGAATCTGTCAGCCATGCCAATGCATTTCCAACAACGCCAATGTTTTTTATGTTCCAATAAGCTTCATACATCAGATCCAGATACCTAGCAGGATAAAGAAGATCAGAATATCTGTCGATTACTCTGACATTTAAAATATTATTCAGGTGTTGTCTCACATCCTCATACTATGGCAAAGTGACAATTGAAACTGAGATATAGTTTTCAGTCCTAAGTAACATTTTATTGATTTGTTTTGCTCTGAAATAATAATTAGGGCTACTACCCTTTTGGGCCGATTATACATTTTTTCATTTTGTGACCACGCTATTTCAAGTTTTTTTTTATTGTCAATGATGGTATAAGTTAGAATATTCCTACGAAAATCTACTGAAATGAATTATTCTCAAATCATTGGACCATTTTTCTTACGTTAACATCGATTTTGTTGTGGAATTTCATTCAGGAATATCTGCAAAATATACAGGGTGTTAGTGAATAAGTGCGACAAACTCCAGAGGGTGATTCTGCATGGAGAAATGATGACAGTTTGCCATATAACTTTTGTACGCAAATGCTCCGTTTTCCGAGATACGGGGTGTTGATATTTTTCTCAAAAACTGACTATTTATTTATTGCTCTGAAACCGTTCGAGATATGCGAATGGAATTTGATGAGTTTCAAGAAGTAGTTATTGCACATTTTTCGACCTTCAATCAAGAATTTTATGATCATCATTGGCGCGCATACAAGTAATGATCTCAATTTTTTTAAGGAAAAAATGATACGTTACTGAGATATTTTGAATCAAAAAACCTTTTTGAATTCCTCGTTTGAATTTTGACAAAAACTCTTCCTTCTTTTCGTATGGGGAGCAGTGTTTATGTGAAAAATAAAACATCCTAACGCGTATTTGTCATTACTTTAATACATTATCTAGTAGCGATGCTAGTAGGCTACTGTCAACATTCTGTTAAATACAAATATTTCAACGAAATGTCAAATTAGCGTTCCTTCATTTTCAAGCTTTCAGTTTGGTATAACATTAATGATAATGAGTGAATAATTTTTTTTATCGAAAATAATGGAAATTATACAAATGCGGAATTGTCAGACATGCATTTTGTCTTGGTCGAAGTAATGGAAATGGTCGGCAAGCTCGACGATTGTATGTTGTATCCATGACGTAGGGTACCCATCACACAATATTTGCTCGTCTTCACCCACGTTTGCGCGAAAATGGTACATTCAAGAAACAAACGGCCGACTGCGGGCGCCCTCGAGAAGTACTAACTGTGCAACTAGGAGGAGCAGTTCTCGAGTTAATTGCGGAGTCACCTGAAACAAGTACTCGAAAAATTGCCAACAAACTGAATGTTAGCAACTTCACTGTATTTGAAATTCTTGAAGAACAGCAATTGTATCCGTTTCATATTCAACGTGTGCAAGCTCTACTACCTAGAGACTTTTTTCCGCGCCAATTTTTTTGCCATTGTATTCTTCATCAAATCGCTCAAATTCCTAATTTTTCAATTGGCGTTTTGTTTACCGATGATGTTTACTGGTGTATGTTAGACTAGCTGGAAACCGCGACTTCGTCCGCGTAGAATCTGTATTTTTCCTATGTTTTTTTTTGCTTTGCCCGCTTTCCGTTATGAAGTTTTCCTTTATCCCATTCCATGTTATCTCGGTCATCTCGTTATCCCGTTGTCCCGTTATCTCGTTTCCCGTTATCTTATTTAGGTGGCATAATTGATTTGACAGCGAAAGTTATGTATTTTGACGACTTCACAACTTCAGTAACCCCTCATCACCCCTTCAGGGACGGAATTTTCAAATAAGGTTGTACACGATTCATTCATTTGTAACAGAGACCTAAAGCACCAATTTTAATGACCCTAACTTAAAAACTAACGGAACCTCCATACAAACTTCCACCTCCAATCTCACCCGTTTAAAGATTGAATTCATAAAAATACTGGAACACGTATTTTTTTATTCGTTACGAAGACCTCAAATACCAATGTTTATGACTCTAACTTGAAAACCAACGGATCGCCCCATACAAACTTTCACCCCCTTCCCCATTTCGCCCCTTTGAGGGTTGAATTTCTGAAAACACTGACACACATATTTTTTTATTTGAAACAAAGATCTCAAATACCAAATTTCATGACCCTAATTCGGAATCTAACGGAACCAAAAAATTTCCCCCCTTTCCCCCCTTTGGGTTGAATTTCTGAAAACCTGAAACACATATTTTTTCGTTGGATCTCGTATCCCAATTTTATGACCCTAACTTGAAAACTTACGGAACCCCCATACCAACTTCCAATCCCCATTCAACCCTCCATTTTCACTCTTTGGGGGTTGACTTTCCATAAATACTCCAATAAGTGTTCTTCATTTGTAACAAAGCCCTCAAATACCAATTTTCATCAAATCGAATCTATAGAAACTTTCAACACCCCTTTTAACCTTTAGGGTTGAATGATCTAAACCCCTGAAATACGTGTTCCTTTATCTGGAAAGAGATGTCCGAATACCAATTTCCATCACAATTTCTTCAAAATTAACGGTACTTTTTCTTTGACCATCCACCTTTTCACCCCTTTAGAGTTGAAATATCAAAAATCTCTGTGGTTACCTATGTCTCAAAATTCCAGCTCTTTGGGTCCAGCGGTTTAAACTGTGCCTACCGAGTTTGAACGTGAGAAATGTATATTATGTCCAACAATAGGAACGAGACTTCCAATGTTCGAATCCTTCAGCCTCAGACTTGAACTTTTCCAAAAAATATGTGTGAGGAGTGCGTCCAATAAATGCTATCAAATGCTTGGAAACATTTCAGAATTCAATACTTGAAATTATCTTAGAATGAACCCGACGTTTCCCCACATAGCAAATAAACAATAACATAGTCGACTATATAGCTATCAGTGTCTGATATGGATCTTTTCGAAAAACACATGAATATTGTCGTTTCAGACAGAACTAATAGATTGATTGAAAATTAAAAGTCAAAACTTTTCCAAAAGGGCTAAATACATGAATTCGTTTTTCTCTTTGGACTGAAACTATACAATTTACAACACCATATTATAGTCTACTCGACAAGTTGAAAATGGTCTAAAATAGAGATACTGCTCTTGAAATTATGTGTGATAGCTCATTGGATCCGGAATAACGCCTAGAAAAATGTGCCAAAAGCGTGTATTAGCACATAAAAAATTGCAAAAGTTATAAACCATTGAAGATGACAAAAAAAATGGCTGTTCGTTTTTTGCCAATATTTCATAAACTAGCGATATTTAAGAAATTTCAAAAAAAGATTCTGAAAGAGGAGAAGATTTCTGAGAAAAAGACTTCCGGGACTCTATCTCCATTATTTATAATTTTAATTTAACGCTGAAAATGGGTCTCCGAGCGACATTTTTAGGTTGCGCGCGCGGCGTCAAAAGCGAGTACGACACATTAATTAATTTATTTAAGGTATTAAATATTTTTTTCTAAATTTGAAAAAAAATGGTTTATTTGGAACACTATAAATAATTTATTCCCGTTGGAAATTTTACTTAAAGTTAATTTTTCAACAAGTTAAACGATGTTGAACTAACAAAATTTCCTCGAACATCTGTCTTAATTGTAAATGAAAAAAAATTTTTAAATAATTGTCGTAAAAATGTTTCGCTTCGTGGAGCCTTCTCATATACATACTCAACAGATCACGCCATGAAAGTTAAAAAAATATTCAAACTTTGTTTATAATAATTTTTGTACTTGAACAAAAACAAAAAAATCCAAGTAATGTTGTTAAAAAAATTTTTTTCTTATTCATCATATTATCGTTTTTTTAACAATACAAGAATAAATTGATCTGCAAAAAAAAAATTCCTGCCATTTGCTGATAAATTTTTTATAAACAAATTGATTATTTCAATATTTTTGAAAAAATTTTTTCACAACCTGATTTTTGAAAAAAAAATGTTTTTAATAACAATTTTTAATTGTTTATAATAATTTTTTATATTTCTATTGTTTGAATAATCAGTTAATTTTTTTTTTCAAATCATAATTGACAGTCCTCTATAAAGTAACAAAAACATTTTTTTTAACAACAATTCCATTGTTTATTAACTTACCAATTTGTTATAAACAAATTTATAACTTTGTTAGATTTTTTTTCTGAAACTTCTAAAAATCACAGAAACAACCATATATAACAAAGATAAGAAAAAAAGTTTTTCCAATTTTTCCCAATTCCAATTCCCAAAGTACAATAAAAAATTGATTTTTTTTTCTATACTTTGTTATATATGGTTGTTTTTGTAAATTCAAGAAGTTTCAGGAAAAAATGTAACAAAGCTAAGAATTTGTTTATAACAAATTGGTACGTTAATAAACAATGGAATTGTTGATAAAAAAATATTTTTTGTTACTTTCTAGAGGACTGTCAATCATGATTTTCAGAAAAAAAAAATCCTAACTAATAAAAATTAAAAATTAAAATTTTATTAAGGAAATTTTTTTTTTAAAAATAAAATTTTAATACAATGAAGTTGTGGAAAAAAATTTTTTATAATATTGAAATAATCAATTTGTTTATAAAAAATTTATCAACAAATGGCGAGAAAAATTTTTTTTTGCAAATCAATTCATATCCTGTATTAATAAAAACGATAATATGATGATTAAAAAAAAATATTTTTTTTTTAACAACATTACTTGGATTTTTTAGGTTTTGTTCAAGTACAAAAATTATTATAAACAAAGTATGAATATTTTCTCAACTTTTATGGCGTGATCTTGTTGAGTATGTAAAAAGGAAAAAAAATTTACGACAATTATTTAAACATTTTCTTCATTTACAATTAAGACAGAAGTTCGAGAAAATTTTGTTAGTTAACAATCGTTTAACTTGTTGAAAAATCAACTTTGAGTGAAATTTTCTACGGGAATGAATTACTTATAGTGTTCCGAATACACCCTAAATTTTTCAAATTGAAAAAAAAATATTTAATACCTTAAATAAATTAATCAATGTGTCGTACTCGCTTTTGACGCCGCGCGCGCATCCTAAAAATGTCGCTCAGAGACCCATTTTCAGCGTTAAATTAAAATTCATAAATAATGGAGATAGAGTTCCGGAAGCCTTGGAGTTTTTCATTGGAAATTTCCTCCTCTTTTAGAATTTTGTTTTGAAATTTATCATATATCAATAGTTTATGAAATATTGGCAAAAAACGAAATGCATTTTTTTTTTCATCTTCAATTGTTTATAACTTTTGCAATTTTTTATGTGCTGATACACGCTTTTGGCACATTTTTCTAGGCGTTATTTCGGATCCAATGAGCTATCACACATAATTTTAAGAGCAGTATATCTATTTGAGTCCATTTTCAACTTGTCGAGTAGACTATTATTTGAATGGAAGCTTGCCTTCAAAATTTTTTATTATCAACTTTTTTGAAATTGTAAAAAAATATCAAAAAGTTCAACTACATTCTCAGAGATCATCTAATCGAGATTCCGATGACAATCTATATATCCTATATAGACAAAAAAAAAAAACATAAAAGTTTCCAATTCAAAATTCCCACTCGATGGAAAATAAGTGTTTCAAAATCATATTTCCAATTCATTCTATGATTTTTACATTTTATAATTAATTTTATAATTATTTTAATAATTTTTTTCAACATTTAATTATATTCCTTTCACTTTTCAGAATTCTCCTGATGATGATCTGATGATCGAAAACGTTAGAGAATAGCTTGTGATTTTATTTATTTTTATGCACTATAGCCCAAAGGCTTCCTAGCCTCAACCAATAAATATACGATTTTTAGATTCGATATTTATTGAAACCAAATTTTATAATATGTTACGCATATGACTTGTCAACTATTTAATCTTTATCACAACCATCACTGTTTTCCAGCCAAAAAATATTCAAACCCATTCTTGAAATTATCAATCTTAGTGGGTGAAAGGAATGCACATTTATAAGTGATTTCATGCTCGCTAGTTCCCAAATATTGATGAAAATCTCCGTTAATACAATTGATGATATTAAAAAATTAGTGCTATATATTTTTTTGTTACATTTTCTTATCGTATGTTTTTCCGTTTGAGAAAAAAGTGCTATTCGGTCTGAAAATTTGTTTCAGTGGGTCAGAAGCTTGCGTTCTCTAGAAGTCGTCTGTCAGTATTCCAATTCTCCACAAAAAGCTCCCTTCTCTTCCTGTAATGAAATATACTTCGTGATCTTGATGAAATGGAATAATCAATGGAAAAACCTTTCAAAAGACAAGCTTTCATTCAATTGCACTGAAAAGTAAGGAATAATTGCTTTGGATGTGCGACATACGTTATTCCGTGAGTTATAGATTTAGGAGCTTGTCGCGCAAAGTTTTCAGTTCGAATACAAGAGCGACATGATTTTAAATCTATAACTCACGGAATAACCTACGTCGCACATCCAAAGCAAATATTTTAGCGCAAGTGAATGGAAGCTTGTCTTTAAAAAGGTATTTTTTCATTAATTATTTTATTTTGTGCTTTCTAGTAAGTACGCCTTGATCTATGCATTTTTGTTGATGCATCGTCATTGTAAGGCTTTTTTTCTGTAAGTTTTCCTCATTGAAGAACTAGATAGTTCTTCAATGAGGAGACCATCTAAAGATTAACTCGTACGCCATCCTGGAGCTGCCATCTTCAATTTATTAATTCATACAAAGAATTCATAATCTTCGACTAGATTCGTGATCTCCGTCTTCAAAAACCCCGACAATTTTGAATAGAAACTGTCCATTATCTCAAAACTTGTCCACTATCTTGGAGCCGCCATGTTGAATTTATGAATTTTGACATTATGATCTCCAACCCTCAAATACCAATTTTGAATAGAATCGGACCAAAATCACAGAGATCGTCCGCCCTCTTGGAGCCGCCATTTTGGTTTCATGAATTTAGACGAAAAGTTCATAATCTTCGACCCCGAAAACCCCCACATACCAATTTTGAATCGAATGGGACCATTATTACAAAACTTGTACGCCATCATGGAGCCGCCATCTCGAATTCGTGAATTTTGAATGAAAATTCATAATCACCGACCCCGAAAACCCCCACATACCAATTTTGAATAGAATCGTACCATAATCACAGAGATCGTCGGCCATCTTGGTGTCGCCATTCCATTCTATGAATTTTGACAAAAAATTCATGATTTTTGGCCTCAAAAACCCCCACATACCAATTTTGATTCGAATCGGACCATAAACACGAATCTCGTCCGCCATCTTAGAGCCACCATTTTGTTTTTTTTCTCCAACAAATTATGTAATGCATTGTCACGGAAACTATGGATACCTGCCAAATTTCACGTTAATCAGGCAACTAGAAATGGGTCAAATTTAACTTGCAAGATTTGATTACAGACAGACAGACACCGGGACCGGTGAAACTAAATAAAAACTTGTAAAATATCTATCTTCACCTACATTGAAAACAAATGAATTCAGGTATGTAGTGTTTTCAGTAAATTTAACAATAGGTAATGGTCTCACCTGCTGTCTGTCTATGTCATTATCTATCACAACATTGTAGCGTAGATGCATTTGGCATAGAGTTTTGATTTTGTACCAACTAAATATTGAAAATATACACTCGTATCATTGAAACCACATCGGAACGCAGCTTTGAAAGAAATGAATTCTTCCGATTGTTTTGAATGAATAAATGTATCATTCATAAAATCAGATGTGTTCATATGAACATATTTTCCATATATTTTTGTAATTTTTTTGGGATTTTATTATTCTTATTAATTTATTGTTGTGTCCAAAATCAACTATCTTTTTTGTTTCATTAATCGGTTTGTGGAAATCACTCAAAATTTGAATTTCAGGATACCAAATTTGTAAGAAAAGGTTTGGTGGATATGACAAACAATGAATGGAGTTGTTTGTTTTTCTCCTTCTGAAAATACTTGGAAACAAACAGAAAAAATTGAAATCAAATTCATAAATTAAATATTACAGAAATACGGTACACCGAGCATAACTATAATCAGCAATGACTCGTGACTACTTTTGTTAGTACGGATGTGTGAAAAATTACATATTTTGAGATTTTCCTTGGCTGTCATCGACAGGAGAGTGTATTCATTATAACGGTATTGGTTTCGTTTACGATAATGTGGTTTTTCCATGTTTGAAACTCGTCGATACCCTTGAAATTCTGAAATTCATATATTCCAGGATGTCATCCAGATAAATCAAAACTGAACTTACATTTTCCTGGGATTCTTCAACAACAAAAACACGACGCACCGCTACAATATTTACTTCCTATTCTCAACACAATACACGAAAATCCAACAAATTTCCTGTTCGACCCCGAATTCAAGTATGAATTACATCTTCCGACCCTTGTTTGAAAAAATGTCTCAGAAAATTCTCGAACGAAACTTTGTTGCCCTCTTGCCTGTGTAAACATAACGTGGTACTCCGTATGACCGGTGAAAGCATTCAAAGTCAAAGCTCATTGTGAGCTGCCGGCTTTGAGTCCCGTCGCGCAACAGTTTCGCGCAACCTATCGGGAGCTTTACGGATCGAAACTCCGACATGGGCGGAGATATAGATGAACTTTACGCAAATTTTGAAAAAAGGTGAGTTTCCTCAGGAACAATTATCGAATTTGCACTTTCAATTTGCCTAATTCGCTTACAGATAATCTATTTTATTTTACAGATAAAAGGTATTTATGGTGAAATTGAAAATATAAAATTCAAATCTTCAACCGAAATAAATGTTCTTGAGTAATTGACGAAAATTCCTGAACTCTCTTCATTATACCCACATCAACCTCATCGCAAATGGAATGTATTGTGAAATTGCAGGACCACATATCTAAAAAAGTATAGGAAGTCGAATAACTCGACCGGGAAACACACAGCGCTCAGAGCGTTTTTTTTTAATGTTGAGGTAGCCTAACCTATGCGCTGTGAATCTCCCATCATTTGAAAATGTCAATTATAATCCGCAGCGGATTCCAAGAAGTTAATGCGGATGTTTTTCGAAAAGAAAGCCTTTCAAAAGGGGCAGGTTTATTGAAAAGATGCCACATAGACAATGTCTACGAACGAGCTGATGGCAATTTTGTGATCATTTGTGGAAGAGTTTTGCGGGAAACTCCAGGAGCTCAAAATTCAAAAACGAATACGAATTATTATATTTCTAGTTTCCATTATTTTGAAATTAGAATATATTTTTTAATTTAATGTTTATTGTTACTGAACATCAATACTTACTCTTGCCTGCAAATAGCGGCTATCACGATATATCAAATTGGATAGTCAAGGCAGGTAGTAGCAATTATATGAATCTCATTGAGAATATTGATAATATAAAGGATTATTCATTATTATAAGGAATGATATCAACTAGAACGGAGATTACCTGTTTAATTTTCAATAGAACGAATTCAACACAGTTTTGCATTTATTAATTTCTAGACTTTCTAGAAGTTCGAGTTCATAACATTCATTTTATGTATGTAATATTTCGAAATCGTGAACAAAACAAAGTTTTTCAGTCAAGAGATGAGTAGCAAAAGTTGAATTTGTTTTTCCATTGACGAAACAGTTCCTCTGTACTGATAATCGTTTTTTAATATTCTACCTGTTTGGCCTATGTGAAAACAAGAGCCACAAATTGATTCATTTACTCCAGATTCACCAGAATTCTCAGTTTTATCTTTATTGTTCTTCAAAAAATTATCAGTTTAGTTTTATGAGTCTCTTTTGTTTACTTCATTTTTCATTAGGTTGCTAGGTGTTTATTATGATATTCATGATTTTCCATTCTCTATCTAATGAAAAAAAATTATTTCTATAAATAATGTATTTGTTTATCAATTTAACAATTAGTTACAATCAAACTGTTATTTTCATGAAAATATATTATTGATAAAAATGTATTTTTTTATCAGATAGAGAATAACCAATGATGGATTTTAAAGAAAAAATTGTATTATTCAAATTATTAGAAATTTAAAGAAACTATTATAAACAATTTAAAAAAATGTAGGCAAATATTTTTTTTTTAATATCATAATGAACTCTTAGCAACCTAATGCAAAAAAAATACAACTCATCCATTTATTTATAAATATTTTATCAACAAATGGAATAATTTAAAAAAACTTTTGAATATTTTTTTTATTTATTCCATTCTTCATATTTTGTTAAATTGAGAAATTAATAATTAACAAAAGAAACAACTTCATTGTCATTCTGTTAACGATTATTCGATTCTCAATGAAATCGGCGGTTCCAAAAAACTACTCAGTTAACAATAGCCTCATTATCAAAATTCAATGTCTTTTTTCCCAACAGAATTTTATCCTTTCAAATGTTCAGATGATCCTATAATTTTTTGAATTTTGAATAAATAATTGAGATAGAGTACCATGATTAGGGACTTTTTCAAGGAAAATTTTCTCCTCTTAAATAATTTTATTTTTCATTTTTCCTATCATCAATAGTTTTTGGGAAATTCCCAAAAACCCGAAGTCGTTGTTTTTCGTTAATAACAATAGCAAATTATCGTCGATGGGAAAATCGAACAATGGTCAGAATGACAGTTGTGTGCGTTTTTTCATAGCGATGTTTTGACTTCTCTGATATTATGGAGCAATATTCTATTTCCCACGATTGTTCAATGTCTATATTTTCTTCGCCCTTGGAACTACTCATAATTCAATCAGTTGGAGATAATTTGTTAACAGCTTGTCACGCTATTCTGACAATAACATGGCATTGAGAAATATAATTATAAACGTATCCATAATAACAAATTCGAAACATTGTCAAAAGTATGTTACAGCTACAAAATCTGCCCTTGTTTTCTTCAAACCAGTTCTTGAAAGTTGTATGCCTCTTTTCATAGAGATATTTTGACTTCTCTGGCATTATGGAGGTACATTCTTCCTTCCACGATTATTCAAAGACTGTATTTTCATCGCTCTAGGAATCATTAATAATTTAATAATTTGGAAATCATTTCTAACAGTTTGTCACGCGCATTTGACAATAACAAGACAAAAAAATTTTTCACTTAAATGTTTTGTCCTCTTGCCACTATCTTGTATATTGTTTTATATTTAGAATAATAAACATAATAGAAACTATTACTTCTAGAGCAGGACCATAACCATTTAGGTACTACCTAACTTTCGTTAGCGAACTACCTAAGATTTTTCAAGGAAACAATATAAATTTTTTCATTTATTGAATTATTTGAGAAAATCAGGAAGATGCCAAAACCCAAGTTTTTATAATACTATCTGAAACCTGGAATCAGTAGATGACTTCAATATATGAAATTTCAAAGCTCATTGCAAATCTAAAATTAATCAAAATGGCGACTTAGTGATTTTTACCAAAAATGATAAATACTGGTATACGTATAATACCCCTGACAGAAACAAAATTACTGAGACTCGCCCGTAAATCCGCAAATGGAGTCATAGGACAGACCGGCAGCAAACGGGTAGCATCCCGCAGGTAAGTGCCGTTGCACTCATTTGATAACTGCCGCTGAAGGCGAAGATTAAATCCGGCAATATCGCCGGACGCTCACTAGTATACAGGATGAGAGCAAACTATACAAAACGGATGCTACCTAGTGGGAGTTCATAAATATATTGGAAGTTCAGAGGTGAGTGCATGGAAAGAAGCCTATATGTGGAATTAAACTTCCAAATATGTATCGGCAGAAAATACAGCTTGAACACCATTTATGACATCCAATGTCAAAAGCTTAAAAACAATCATCTGTGAAACTAGAGGTTCTTTGAGAACTACGCGGCGGACGCTCAGTGTTGTGAAAGGACGCCCGGAAGATAGCGGGATGTATATATATGTATATATATATATATATATATATATATATATATATATATATTCACATTTATCAAGGTTCGTCGATCTCCAACCACTTACAAGATTTTGCTAAATATTCAGTGCGGCATTTTATATTCCCCCCTGTTAACTTCTGAATGGTTCGACGTAGAATACTGGAACAAACACCATTACAACGTTTTGCAATGAAAGACATTATAATTGCTTGACAGATGGCGCGGAGGGGCACTTCAACTTTTAAAATTTCAAATAGCATGGGGGTCAAGTGGCACATCGTTGAAAAGATGACTGAATTATCTGTTCAGCCATCTTTTCTTTCAACAGGGAGGAGGAGACATTGCACTCGCAATTGTGATTCCGTAGAACAACCATAGTTGAAAGAAGAATTGAATTACCTTTTCAACGATGTGCAACTCGACCTCTATGCCTTTTGAAATTGTCAAATTGTTGTGCCCTCTGTCGAGTACTTAACATTTCAAATGCATATTGTGAAGAAACGTTTGAATAACATTCGAAAAAAATGGTATGGTCTCTAGTCATATGCTCTACTAACTGAGCTATTGAGGACATATGTTCGGTCTGCATATTTGTCAGTAGCTATCAAGACCAATTAACCTTTCACCCTAACATCTCCATCGACGTTACAGTTTCAATCAAGGTTTTTTCTTTGGTTTAATAATTTGTCTGATATGCCACAATTTTTCATTTCATGTATTTTTCACAGACGCAATTTTCCACTTCATATTATATATTTGGCATGATCTTGTCACTGGTTAGAGATCGATTTCCTGAATTTTGATTGAAACCGTCACGTCGATGGTGATGTTAGGGAGGAAGATTAATTCGTCTTGATGGCCACTGATGAGTACTCAAGATCTTTTCTACCTTTCTAACACTAACCTCAAATTACGGGAAAAAGCGGTCCAGAAATATGCAGAAGGAACCTATGTTTTCAATAGCTCAGTTGGTGGAGCATCTTACTAGAGATTTAGAGGTCGTGGGTTCGAATCCTCCGTGAAGATGGTTTCTTCTTTAATTTAATAATCCATTTAGACACATACTCAGAATGAGTCAGCTAACTGTCATTTGATTTTCACTCCTTGATAACAAATTTTTCAGTTACATTTTCATGCATAGATATAAATTATCGCAGTAATTTCATATGATCCGTTTGTGCTGTGAAAAATGTAAATGAAAATAATTTTGATAATACATTTCCAATTGCTTTGATCATAATCCATGTCAAATTTCATAATTTGAAAGGAAATATTTCACATTAGTTATCATTTTAAAGAAAAATTCGAAATGTAATGAGTATTTCTCTGAAGATCATTTCAAATCTTGGAATTCCATTGAAATATAAGAAGTTATGACCATATCATGGTATGATTCCGAAAGTATTGCAAATTTGGTCCCAGTTTCCTCGAAGATTGATCATATTACTGCTCCCCCGGAAAAAAACATTCAAATTTCATCTGTGAAACGATCTCAGCCACCAACGACCTCATTGGTCTTTGCATGGAAAATTAAAATAAGAATAAAGTAAAAATCTTTCTGGAAACAATGCAAAAGGTCCTATGAAAATTGCATGACGAAAACTATAAACTTATGAGACCGGACTGAAACCAGTTTCAATATAAAGTTCATGAAAGCATTGTTCCATGTTCCTACCATCTACCAAAATTAAATTTCGACATTCTCCTCCCCAACATATATGTTATGTTTGTAATCGCATACTGTTCGTGGCCAGGGCTCCAAAATTCCTCTTTGGTGAATTATTGCAGATTCCTCGATTTTCAGTTATTTGCAATGAAAACCGATTGAACACTCCACTCTTGCTTTATACGGTGGATCAAATCGGATTGAGTGAACAATCCACTGATATTTTCAACTATCCGCTCAGCTGTATTTCATTTTACCACATTTTAATCGAATAAGTGGAAGTTTTTCCGTGCGCTGTGAATAGAAAGTGATATTTGATTACCCATTGCGAGCAGTTTCCGGAATTGATTCATTAGAAACGTCAATAGCATATCCATATCTCCAGCAAAAACTACCCAATCGAAATCTGATTAGAATTTCATATGGGCAGAGGTCCATTCGTATATCATTCGAATTGCTGACACATAAATTCAAATTATATACCAGTTTGCGTAAAATAAAAACTATTCGACTGAAATTCAAATCAATATTGAAGGAGAGGCTGTGAATTATTGAACAATAATCAAGGACCCAAACGTATCCAGAAGTGCCATATATCCGTATCAGATCATTACCGATTCCAATAATTCTAGCTTGATAAGAGTGCTTTTTTCTCTTCACCGACTCTCAGCTGAAGGAGTATTATTCAAAACCAGCTTCGTCATTGTTCAGGAAGGAGTGAGTTTTGGAGTTCGAGTTGGTAATCAAAAATTATTTATCTGGAACAATTTTTTTCATAATTATTTAATTTCCAGTTTTGAAGATGTTGCTGGAAATGTGCGTTGAAACCTTATTTCCACTGTCTTTTAAAACTGAAGTTTTTTGAAATACCTATAACTATCTTACAACTTTTTTTTCCTGAAATTAGAGAAGAAATATAGATTTTTCGTAGGTACAATGACTTGATCACAGCCAACTACGACTCCTTTGGTAAAAAATGACCCCTTCATTCGTGGAATTATGATCCACAACGGAACCCCTGGCCGCAGAGGCGTATTTCAAGAGTTGATGCTCTAGGTCTATAAGGTTTGCCGCCCCATAAATTGACAAAAAAAGCAAAAATATCTTCATTACGAAAATATGCCATACAAAAGGATAAACACCATTTTTTTTTTCTCGCGATGCACAAATTGGTTGACGAATTCGTCAACAACACTGTCATAATTAACGAATTTTATTAGATTTCCTTCTATATTGAGGATGGATGAGCTGTTCTAACGTTCTTCACTTATCCGAGAATGTAGATGATTTTTTTATTCTCTTGAGAACTGAAAAAAAAAATCTGCACTGCGATTCATGACTGCAGTGTACAGAAACCATTTTTATTTTTTATTGTTTTTGCAAATGGCCAGAATTAATTAGATCCGTTTGGGCATTTCATCAGTTTGGATCATATTCTGGGTTATGGTATTGTGTGCCTCTTCCGATGGTTTCATTGACGTGTTGCGTGGAATTGTTGCTTCGATATAGTCTTTCTCTCTCCCAGGCATAGATCTTTTGGCCAGCGACAGAATATTTTTCGATCTGTTTTTTCAACTCTCAAGCAGCTGTTGTTGAGTTGATGTTTTTCAGAGACATGAGTCATGCCGCTATACTGTATGTAGATTTTCATTCCCTGTGAATTAGTATCTAACATCGATTGAAAGTACTGAGAGATTTGTTTTCACTTTGAGGGATTGGAAAACATAACCTTCAGAAACACGAATACTTGTGTTTGTTTTAAAATAAATCAGTACACTCTTGAGCTGGTTGAAAGTCCTTGCTATACCTAGACTTGATAATATGATTTCCAGTGGTGGCATATTACTCATCTATACTCCATAAGTCACTTCAGGTACTTGCACCCAACATTAAATTTACTCCTGTTCCAGTGTTCCTCACTGGAGATTTGGCAACCATCAACGTCCCAACTGAAACAGGCAAGGGGCAGATTGTTATGGCCTCGGCCTACTTTCCAGGGGACTTGCTGGCACTTCCACTACCGAAGGAATTACAAAGCCTCCTCAGATAGTGTCAAAGAGAAAACTGGTACTCAATTCCGCGCTGCGACGCGAACGCGCACCATCTCACTTGGGGAAGCATGGACACAAACGCACGGGGTGAGTACCCTTTAGAATATCTGTTACTGATATAGTGATTGTCATGAAAGGTAACAAACTCACCTGCATGAATGCGATTAGAAGAGAGATTCTTGACCTCACCTTTGCTGATCAATTTTAAACAAACCATATACTCAACTGCCGGGTATCTGATGACTTTTCGGATCACCAACAAATCAGATTCGACCTGGAATCACCATAAACACGCTTCGAAGAATACAAGATATCCGCTGACCAACTGGGATGCTCACAGAGAGCTTCTCGAGCTGGGGGACCAAAAATTATCTATCGACTCAGCAGAGAAATTCAACAAAGCCTCTTTACAGCTCCGAAATGATATAATGAAAGGATATGGGGAGTTGCTGTTCAGAAAAACAGAAGGCACTCAGCCGAGACGTGCCTCGGGGAAACAAAGAGCTATCCAAACTCAGAAAGAAAGTCAGAAAACTCTCCAATAGAGCTGAAAGTCTGGAATATCGAGAAGACTACAGAGTGGTTCTTCCTGAGTACAACAAGGAACTCAATTTTTTCTAGGATAAACATGAAGGCAGATGTTTCCCAGCTCAACGCCTCCAGGAAGTTATATCCGGAGAACATACCAACTGTATCGGTCTGATCGAAAAGCCAAACGGTGGATGTGCAAAGGACCAGAAGGAAAGCATAAGTGTATTCATTCAGACACACTTCACTGGATTCAAGGTTGTTGAAGACGAATTGCGAAGTGTTCAGCTGGAAGGGGTTGTCACTAACTCGAACGAATCCAGCAGGAGCTTAGCGGGAAGTATCTTCACCACCCGGAAGATCAAATTGGCCATTGAGGTCTTCAAACCTTCTCAATCAACCAGCAAGGCCTTACTACAAAATGGCTTCGAGATAACAGAGCCTTTCCTGAAAAGGCTGTTTGAAGCCAGTTTCATTTTTGGTCACATACCCAAAACCTGGAGAAAAGCTGCAATGGTGTTCATGCCAAAGACTGGGGGGCGTCCAGCAGACGAACCGAACTCTTATCGCCCCATCAGTTCAACCACTTTTCTCCTGAAAATAATGAAGAAACCTATATACTGTTATATAAGAGGTGAAATCCTCTTGGACAAACGGCTTCACAAAAAACAGTGCGCCTACAATTAATGCCTGGTTGAAGGCATTGAAAAGACATACTCGGACAAAGAAATGGATCTATGTGCATTCATAGAGAAGAGGGCGCTTCCAATAATACCTCACATAACTACAACTAGAAAAAAGAAATATATAAAAATTTATATATGCAGGGTGTCCCTGGACTTCCTCTTTTCCTTTCGGGAATGTATAAATGGGGTCAAAATATCACCAGTACTTCATATAACTTTTGTTCCTGAAAGCCTACGTTACGAAGTAACGGGCCGTCAATATGAATATTCAAAATCATCTGAATTCTGGTGATTGACTAAACAAATGAATTCCTTCAATGCAGGAGTCAGTTGTTCTGCTACAAAGTCAGGAACGGACTACCCCCGATGGTCCACACCCCAAAACTTTGAAATGACAGATAATTTTTCGAAAGTTTTCAACAAAATAAGGTCACGTAGATAATTTTCTGAATAAAAGTACTCGTGTGGAAAGTCGATCGGAGCAACGATTCTTATAAAAATGCAGTTTTACTCACGACATCAAACTCGATCGTCCACCATTATTTGAAATGAAAAATTTTCGCAGTAGAAATACCAATGTTAACGTTAATTCAACAACATTTATAACAACAAAAAGTACAGTACCTGGTTGAAAGTTTCATTCACAATGTAGATATTTTTTCAAATGAAATATCAAGTTATGTAGATTCGTGGTGTTTTTGAATTAACAAGCTACTCCACTATGAAATTTCGAATTCAGTCCATATTTTGTATGTACGCGTGAAATAAGCACCTTTCTTATTGTGTTATCTGAATCTCATGAAACTCAACATTTGCATATCGCAAATTCGTATTCACAGCTTAAATGTTTCACTGATAAGTATAATTTCATGGGAGAAAATCTTTAACCCGAAGATAAATTCAGCTGGAAGAACGCACATCGGAAGACATAACTAATAAAAAGCAAATGAATGAACTACAAAAACGGCCGCACATGAATAGGTAAAAATATCCGGTGAATAAATTTATGTTCCATTTCTTCCACAGATGTTGACAAAAACACCTTCTAGAAAGAAATGAAATTAGTGTGGATAAAAAATAACAACTGGAATGCGATTTTAATTTGTTGATTGGTGCGTTGTCATTGTATTGTCAATATTCTAATAGACAGTTTGAAGTGTTTTGATATGGCCGAACAATTTACATTCAACGAATATGCAGATATGCATGCATTGTATGGACGAGCATTTCGTAATGCTGCAGAAGCCCGTCGTCTCTATGCCGAGAATTTTTCCAATCGAACGTTGCCGGCAAGAGAAACGTTCGAGCGTGTCGATCGCAGCTTGAGGGAGACAGGTATGTCTAATGAATAATTAATTGGAACCTGTTGTTTTATTTCGATATTATTGTAGGTTGAGTTTTGCCAAAACGAGGTGGTGAAGGCGCCCCCAGGGCTGTGCGTACCGTTGTATTGGAGGAAAATATTTCGGAAGCTGTCGCTGATGATCCTTCAATGAGCATCAGAAACCTATCAGAACACTTCCATACATCCAAGTCCACTATTCATAGAATAATTAGGGAACAACTGCTTCACCCATATGACATCCAGAAGGTACATGCCATGAACCCTGGAGATTTTCCAGCACGACTGGAATATGCCAATTGGTTCCTGGATAAGCAAAGAGAGGATATGACTTCTATTACTCGAGTTTTATTCACAGGTTTCAGTAGAGATGGAGTAATCAACTCTCATAATCTCCACATATGGGCCGAAGAAAATCAGCATGGGATATTGCAAACCAAACTCCAAGGGAGATTCAACGTGAATGTTTGGGCTGGTATCATAGAAAACCATCTTATAGGACCATTTGTTCTACATGACCCATTGAATGGAGAACGTTATTTGGAGTTCATTCAGAACGATTTGAATGGACTTTTGGAACATGTTCCATTGCAAACCCGAAGAGATATGTGGTTTATGCGTGATGGCGCTCCTCCTCATTTTACTTTGATTGTGCGGGACCATCTGAACCAGATTTTCCCCAATAGATGGATTGGTAGAGGTGGGCCATATTCATGGCCACCGTGGTCTGCGGATTTAAATTCATTGGATTTCTTCCTGTAGAGGCATCTGGAAAGTCTCGTCTACGCTACACCTATTCACACCAGAGATGCCTTGTTGAAAATAATTACATTACATTTCAAGTGCACAGAGGGTGTTTGCGCCGACTAAGAAAATGTATTGAGAGAGACGGGGGTCATATCGAGCAGTTTTTGTAGCGGATTTTGCATTTCTGTTTGCTCTTGAGGCTTGCGATCGATTATTTACACCATGAGTTTTGTAAGGTAAACGTGTTCGCATGATAAAAATTTGTTATGAACATTGTACCTATCATTTCTATTTTCATTAAAATTTAGTCTTTTCGAATAATGGTAGACAGCTCAGGTTGGATGTCGTCGAACAAAAATGCATTTTTATCAAAAATCGTTGCTCCAATCAATTTTCCACACCAGTACTTCTATTCAGAAAATTGTCCAGGTAACCTTGTTCCGTTAAAACATATCGACAAATCCCAGTCATTTCAAAGTTTTGGGATGTGGACCATCGGACGTAGTCCGTTCCTGACTTTGTAGCAGAACAACTGACTCCTGCATGAAAGCTCATCGAAGGAATTCATTTGTTTAGTCAATCACCAGAATTTAGATGATTTTGAATATTCACTTCGAAAGTTATCAAAAAAAAACATTTTTCATTTTGTAAGTTTGAGCGCCCGTAACTTGGTAAAGAACGCTTTTAGGAACAAAAGTTATATGAAGTTTTGGTAATATTTTGACCCCATCTATACATTCCCGAAAGGAAAAGAGGAAGTCCAGGGATATATATATATATATATATATATATATATATATATATATATATATATATATATATATATATATATATATATATATATATATATATATATATACAGGGTGGCCCACCACATTCGCCTCGGTATTTCTACGAGAAATGGAGAGAGTTAGGGAAAAACTTTTAGCACAGTTATATGTGGGTCCATGAGGAGCATATTCCAAAATCATTTTGAAATATATAGGGTGATCCCCAAAAAAATTACATACCAAAGTTATATTTTTTTTTATGGAACACCCCATATTTTTTTATATTTTTAGATACTATAGACAAAATAAAGGTGAGTTACTATTATATTTCCCGTACTTAAAACTGACCGTTTCTGAGAAATTTTGAAAAATTTAAAAATACAGACCATAATTTGAAAACTGTTTTCACCCTGTAACGTGTAACGAGCTACTCGTGATTCAATGTACTGCCTAGCTCAAAGGTTGAAGTTAACTACTATATGAAATTTTTAATGCAATATTATACAGAGTGGCGAAAAAAATTGCCTCAAAATTTGGACACACATTTAATTAAATAACTTGGAACACTCCGTATCAAGTGGCGTTATTTGACGCAGAATTGGATTCCCTTCAAAACTATATTCGGGTTTACTATACCTATCTCTTCTGCTTTCTACACAAAAGGCGTTTTTATATTTTACTTATGAGTAATTTTTTTATCTTAAAAATGAAACACACTGAGTTGTAATGAAAAGCTTAAAAAGCGTTCTGAAAACCTTTTCATTAAGGAATACGTAGATTCGCTAGAAGCAGAAGTTTAAATTTTTTTAAATACGGTGTATCTAAAGTAAAATGCAGGCAAATTTGAAAACTCAAATTTATTGCCATTTCTGACATATTAAAGCATTCTTCAAAATAAGAAGATGCACGTGTCTTAATTATTGAGGCAAAATATGTTGAATTCGCTTGTTTCTTAGCAAATTAGACTTCATTTTGAAATAAATACCAAAATTACAATATGGGGTCAATAAAAACATACATTTACGATTTCCTATAAAACCTATTATACTATTTTTTTAATAATAGTAGGCTCTGGCCTAGATGACGTTAATTATTATTATGAAACAAAAAGTATTTGACAGTGACACAACTTGTTAATCAAACCATTATCATTGTTTTAACTAGTTTTAAATTATTGTCTTTTTGAGCATTTATTAAAATAATAAACTATTCAAAAATTTTCGATAAAATAACTTCAAAAATGCTTTTCGAACTTTTTATTACAATACAGTGTGTTTCATTTTTAAGATAAAAAAATTACTCATAAGTAAAATATAAAAACGCCTTTTGTGTAAAAAACAGAAGAGATAGGTATAGGGAACCCTAATATAGTATCGAAGGGAATCTAATTCTGCGTCAAATTACGCCATTCAACTTCAAGATGTTATTTAATTAAATGTGTGTCCAAATTTTGAGGCAATTTTTTTCGCCACTCTGTATAATATTGCATTGAAAATTCCATGTAGTAGTTAACTTCAACCTTTGAGCTAAGCAGTACATTTAATCAGGAGTAGCTCGTTACACGTTACAGGGTGAAAACAATTTTCAAATTATGGTCTGTATTTTTAAATTTCTCAAAATTTCTAAGAAACGGTCAGTTTTAAGTATGGGAAATATGATAGTAACTCACCTTTATTTTGTCTATAGTATCTAAAATTATAAAAAAATATAGGGTGTTCCATAAGAAAAAATTTAACTTTGGAAGGTCTGTATTTTTAAATTTATATATTTCAAAATAATTTTAGAATATGCTCCTCATGGACCCACATATGACTGTGCTAAATGTTTTTCCCTAACTCTCTTCATTTCTCGTAGAAATACCGAGGCGAATGTGGTGGGCCACCCTGTATATATATATATATATATATATATATATATATATATATATATATATATATATAAATATATAACTCCAGAATGACAGCGGAAAGGTTGTCTCCAAAGCGGAGTCCTATCGCCTTTGCTGTGGTCACTGACCGTGGATAATCTGATAGTAAAGCCACATGAATCTGGAAAGACGACTTAAAGTTACGCCAACTAACATGGAATAGTCACATCAATCTCATTATTTCTAAGGCTGGAGCGGCAGCCAAAAATGATATATTGGTCATACCAAACAATTATCAAACCCATGGTAACCTAAGCATTATTAGAATGGTGGCCAAAAATTCAACAGTGGATACCTCAGAGTGCTGGACATTCATCTAGATGGTACCCTGGTTCTCTCCCGATCCTATAGTACGCTCGGAATTGTATCTTCTTCAGTATCCTGAAAAGGACACCGGTTTCTTGACAATAAGCAAATCTTCGGACACATTCCTCTTGTACTCCGAGAGTTTGCCCTATTTCTTGAATACTCCTTTGCGGCAACGTTTTTTTGAGACCCTGGAGCTTCCAGGAAACAGATACACATCGTGCATCGAATCCGTAATCTATATATTCATATCTGTTCTGGTGATAAATCAAACGCTCTACCACCGCGACTTGACTGAAGTATCAAGTTCCGACCCAAAATCCACTCGATTTCGATGCACATTAGTGTTACGGAAATCACGAAAATTCCCTGGGTACGCCCCTGTGCTGGTTGCCGATTACATCATGCTTCACATGTTCGATAACCGCCATTGGAAAATTCGAGAACCGGCCGTTACCGATGATGTCATGCTCCAAATGTTCGATAACTACCATTCAAAGACTCGAGAAGAAATCCGACCATTGACGATGGCGTTATGGAACATTTCCAATCGACACTGTTCAGGAATTTTCGGCCGTCTTATATATAGCGGGTCGTTTACGATAGGAGGCATTCAGAAGTCGGCAGTCAGTCAGAAATCAGTCTTGTGAATATTTTTATGCATTCTAATTGTGAAAAAGTATTGTATTGTTAGGTATAGTATCGAGTTGTGATTCAAAGTGTGATAAACCAATTGAATTTATCGGATTTTTGAACCCCAGTATCGTTACAATTGGAGTCAGAAGTAGGATTTTCAGTGAATTTTCAAGGACAATCAATGGTGAATACGAGAAATACACCCTCCACGAGATGGAGGCCATGATGTAAATGATAAAACAACAGTTTGCCGAGCAGGATGAAAGAATGCTGGAAGAAAAACGATAAGAAAAACAAGAGGAAGAGGAACGTCGATTGAAAAGAATACAAGAGCAAAAGGAAAGACGAAACAGTGAAGAACAGAAGGAGGAGGAGAAACGTCGGAAGGAGGAGGAGGAACGACGAAAAAGAGAGGATCAAGAGGAGAAGGAACAACGAGAGCAAATTATCATTCGAACAGATGTTCCAAAGAACCGAGGGGCAAATTGCAGGGCTGAAGGAAGAAGTTGATGCGGTACGAGAAGAGGCGGAGAAAGAAATTTTGGTGGCACGTGAAGGAGCAAAACAAGAAGTGTGGGCGGTCCGAGAAGAACTAGAAAATAAAATTGCTCCACTGAAAATCCAAGACCATCGCGACAGGATTTCCACATTGCACAATTCCGTTAAACCACCGACTTTTCATGGACAGTCGCCATGGTCCCTATATCGGAAACAGTTTGAAGCGGCGGCATCGGCCAATAGACCGGATGTCAAAGAAAAGGCAACGGCACTTGTAGTGGCTTTGAGCCCTGCTTCAGCAATGTTACAGACCATCCCAGGAGACCAAAATCGCAGAAATCGAGTGGGAGTCTGCAGGAGTTTGGAGCAGACGTGCAAAGATCTAGCTTGTTTATACAGATGCCCCCCGAAGATTTCAAAGTAGAGTTGGCAGTGTAGATATTCATCGATTGATTGAGGGACACACTTCGAGAAATGTGGTGAAGCTTTGGTTCGTTCCTTGGAAGTGGAAGCGGCTTTCAACACTTCGAAGCCAAAAGTGAGGACAGTATCAATCAAGAAGCTACCTCAGGAAGATACACAAGGTGACAAAATAATGCACATGCTGGACAGAACAATAGAAAAATTGGAACCCAGAAATAACAGCCCTACCAACCAACCAAGAGAAAACTGCTTGAGATATGGAAGGAGTGGACATTTCATGAGAGATTGTAGGGTGAGGATACCACCACGATCGTATCATCTGCCAGGACACCCCCACGTTCTCACCCACCTGCGAGGACAGGACCATCTAGAGAGTCATCGGACAGATACCAGAAAAACTAAAAGTAGCCAGCATATCAGGGCGCATGTTGGCTAGCGATAATGAAGCCCCTAGGATCAACCACGTCAATAGGATAAGAAGAACCACCGATAGCTTGACCATCAGAAAAAAGGTGACCCAAAGAGACGTCATATTCACTATTGACAATGGTGCCTCAGTTTCCCGGGAACGCAGCGATATCCTAGAATTGAACAGCGTGAGGCCGCTTACATACAATTTCGTCCTAGGAGCGGTCACTGGATGCACCTATACGAGGAGAAGCGGACATCACATTGACTCACCACACCTCGCCCTCACCCCCGCACAACCCTTCATTAACTCCCCATTACACACTTTCAAGGTTGAAGATTCTTCAATTGTTTTATTTCAATCTTTTGAAGCTTCTATTATATATATAAAATAATAATAATATTTATTCAGTTTGGTATGTTCACAGGAAGTTTACATGAGTTAACCAATCAAATGTGTGAATAAATATGGTGATGTTCCCATAAAAGGTTTATACCTCGTACATGGGTAAATGAATTAAAGGTAATTGAATAGAATAATGATGATGATGAGTGAGTATGATAATAGAACTTTGAATAATCGTATTATCTCTCACAGAAGTGATATAAGACTCAACAAGAAATCATGTGCATTAGCTCAACATGCTATTGAAACAGGCCATAAGATATCATTCGAGGAAGCACAAGTTTTACATTCAGAAAAAAATTTCTCTAAAAGATTATTTCTTGAAATGATTGAAATTAATAAATCCAATCAAAATATGAACAAAAAAACAGATATCGAAAATCTTGGCAATATCTATAATTATCTTTTACAAATGGATTAAAACTGATGATTCTCAAAGAATAAATAAAAAAAATCAACACACCCACTACATATTTTATATTTTTTTGACGATTAATCATAGGTTGTCACTTCAAATCCTTCAATGTCAGTCGAAACGTCAAAGATATAACACCATTCCGACAAATATTTACATATTTTACCTTTTTTTTAAAAGTTAATGTTCAATAATCAACCACTCAGATTACTGTGAGTACTTCCTTCATTTTAAGTATTTTTTTTTCTCAATAATGTAATTTACATAATTTAGGACCCTGAAGAAGTTTCGAAATTGAAACGAAAGCTCGGTCCAACGTATTAAAGAGTTTTTCATAGTTCAACATTTGTGCTGACTGAAGATCCCTGCTATTCCCCACTGTTTATATATATATATATATATATATATATATATAATAAAAGCTTCAAAAGATTGAATTGCAACAATTAAAGAACCTTTAACTTTGAAATTGTGTAATGGGGCACTAATGAAGGGTTGGGTGGACGTGTGGGGCTGAGGGCGAGGTGTGGTGAGGATAGAATGTAGGATTTGGTTGAAGAAAGGGGTGGGAAGTGAAAGGAAACGCTTTGAGGATGAATTCAAACTGTTATGCATTAACACACCGAAAAATGTACTTTGGGGGCTGTAGGGGGTCTGGGGTTGAAAATGGAGGGTTGTGCCCATACAGACTTTTTATCAGCATACCGAATACTATCTTTCTGCAGAGTTTCAGCGAATTTAGCCAAGAGCAATTTTCCATAAGGATTTTGCGGGGTCCTTTGAAGGAGAAGAATTTATTTTGACAACACCATATGGAAGGGGGCATTCTGTGAAATTGTGGGTAGCCAAAACTATCAGGATACCTGGTTCATCTGCGAATATCGTTGAGGCCCGATTGGAGGAAGACCCTGGGTGCTGCGTTAAAATTGTACAGCCATGTGAAGAATCCTCCAGCAAATTATCACTTGCACGAGCTCTTATCAGCACAAAACAAGATATCCCTGTGAGAATTGCCATGGTTTCCCCTGATGAAATAACAGTCCACAAAGGAGACATTATAGGAGTATGCGAGCCAGTTGAGTGGGTTGCAGATTGCAAAACGAGCGGATATCCGGACAGAGAAGGCTCATCTGATAACATACTGAGAACCATCTAGAAATCCTCGGAACATTTGTCACCGAATGAGTACAGAGCCGCCATGAAATTCATTGTCAGGGAATGTGACGTATTCGAGTCCGCAAGGATCACCAACAGGGCAAACTAATCTAGTACAGCACATCCGACAACTACCAAGAAGATTACCATTTGCCAAGCAACGGGAGGTGGAAGAGCTTGTCGAGAAAATGACCAAAGATGACGTTATTGAAGAATCATCAATCCCGCCCCGGTGGTACTAGTTTTCAAAAAGGATAGATCTACAAGATTTTGTGTGTACTGTAGGAAACTGAATGATGTCATGAAGAAGGACAGCTACCCATTACCCAGAATAGACGACACCCTGGCCACATTAGCAGGCTAACAATGGTTTTCAACGCTAGACCTGGAGAGCGGATACTGGCAGGTGGTCATACATGGAGACGACAAGGAAAAGACTGCGATTACTACTGGTAGCGGACTGTATCAGTTTACCGTTATGCATTTCGGTCTCTGTAATGCTCCGGCAACCTTCGAGAGATTGATATTGCGTGGACTCACTTGGAAAACTTGCCTGGTGTATCTGAATGATGTCATGGTTATGGGAAGGAATTCCGGAGAACATCTGGCCAATCTGCGTGGAGTTTTCGGACGTTCGAGGAATGCAAATCTCAAGCTGAATCTTCAGAAATGTTTCTTTTTCCAGAAGAAAGTGGATTTTTCGGGCCACACAGTTTCGGAAGAAGGAATTCAAAGTAATGAATGAAAAATACAGGCTATTCGAGACCAGCCGAGACCAAAAGATAAGCACCAAATGCGATTCAGCTTTCCGCGAGATGAAGGCCGCGCTTTGTTCCAGTCCAATCTTAGCATTCCCACATCAAAAAGGCCTGTTTATACTGGATACAGATGCAAACAACACCGGACTTGGAGCTGCGTTATCACAGGTGCAGGATGGTCAGGAAAATATCATCGAATACTACAGCAGGGTGATGTCTAAGCCCAAGAGGAATTACTGTCACCAGGAAAGAGCTTCTAGCGATAGTCAGGGCAGTAGATCACTTCCACAGATACCTATGTGGAAGGTAGTTGTCCATTGGGACCGATCACGCGGCCCTGAAATGGCTTCTGGAGATGAAAAATCCAGAAGGACAAATAGCCAGATGGATAGAAAAGCTGAATCAGTACCATCTTAAAATCAAACATCGCCCAGAACCACTACATAGTAATGCGGATGCCTTATCTAGAAGACCGTGCCCAGAAGCATGTTACCACTGCCAGCGTATTGAATGCCATGGAGGAGTCACCGGAACTGTTAACTGAAGATCAATGGACTAACGCACACATGAAACAGGACCAGGAAATCGATCCAAACATTAAGGACACTTTCTACATTGGAAAGAGGACGGAACCGGCTGACCCTCTTGGGGAGATATTTCGGAAAGGGATCAGATCTCTGAGGCAATGTGGGCACAATGGAATTCCCTGGTTGTGGAAAATGGACTACTCAAACCGGCATGGGAATTAACATATGAGAGGTCATCAATTTTCCAATTGGTTCCGCCCAGGAAGAGGATAAGTAAAGTCTTGAAAGAAATTCACGAAGAAAAATCAGAAGGACATCTGGGAGTCAATCAGACCTTGAACAAGATCAGGCAGAGGTTTTGCTGGGTTGAATGTCGAAACGATGTGGAGAACTGGTGCCGAAGATGTCTAGAATGCAGTGCCCAAAGGTCCCAAGACAAGGTCCAGGGGTGAGATGAATAAATACAATGTAGGCGCGCCATTCGAACAGATTTCCGTTGATGTAGCTGAACCCTATCCTGTGACGGACGATGGCAACAAATACATCCTTGTTGCTATGGACTATTTCAGTAAATGGGTGGAAGCGTATAATATTCCAGACCAGGAAGCATCCACTGTAGCCAGGACATTGGTGGATAACAGACACCTTCCACTTTTTATGATGACATACAACTCAACCAAGCTCACCCCGGCTAGCATTGACTTCGGAAGGGAACTTCGATTGCCCTGTAACTTGGTGTTCGGATCACTAGGCACTCAAGAGGTAGAAGTACACGACTACGTGGATGAACTGAGGGGCAGCCTGCTGAAAATCCACGAAATAGCTCAAAAGAGGTTGATACTGGCCAGTGACAGGATGAAAGCTCGTTATGATTCAAAAGCTAATTCAGGAGGATTCAAAGAAGATAACCAGGTTCGGCTAATCAACCCACGCCGGCAATGAGGTGTATCCCCCATACTTACACCGTTTTGGGAAAGACCGTACGAGGCCCTAGGACTAAGATGAAGGTTGTTCACCTCGACAGACTGAAGCCCTATCATGGTGAACGAATTATTTTGATCGGGATCAGGGAGAGAAGGCAGTGATACGGATATCACGAGTATTTTCTGGGTAAGCCCCTGTGCTGATTGCCGGTGACATCATGCTTCACAAGTTCGATAACCATCATTGGAAAATTCGAGAACCCGCCGTTACCGATGATGTCATGCTCCAAATGTTTGGTTACTGCCATTCGAAGACTCGAGAAGAAATCCGACCGTTAGCGACGACGTTATGGAATATTTCCGATCGACATTGTTTTGGAATTTTGGCCGTCCTTCATATAGCATTAGCGGGTCATATGCGATAGGAGGCAGTCAGAAGTCGACAGTCAGACAGAAATCAGTCTTCTGAATATTTTCATGCATGTAATCGTAAACAAGTATTGTATTGAGTTGTGATTCAAAGTGTAATAAACGGATTGAATTCATCGGACTATATTTTTGAACCCCAGTTTCGTAACATTACTTTTCATATGTTTCAACATAATATGACACCCAACTGGGAATTAAACTTCCTTTGAACCCGAATCTCTCAGTTTCCTGAAAACTTCTGTAATTTATAAGAAAAGTTGACCTTCCACATGAAATATTTGAGGTCATCAAGAACAGTGAACCGTCAAAAAGTTTTCACTTCGCTAGAGTTTAAACTGAAAGAAATAAACTCGGTTTCAAATCTTAGGGTGGAAAATATATGACGAATGTGAAAGATGGTTTTCCACTTTCTTTCAATTACTTTGCTCGCGATATTTCAATAAGACCTCACTAGCGACACGTTTTCCATTCTTTCGCGGTTTTGAAATGTCTGCAGTTGATCAGTTTCATTTTCTTGTAATAGGAGACGGGAAAACAGTTTCCAATATTTGGAAACAGCTGCTGGATGTGGGAATATAAGGAAAATTTCATTTTGCAATGTAAATAGATCGACAGGTAATCTAGTGAGAATATCATCGGGATGAAAATGGATTGGAACCGCCGCAACGACAGGTTGAGAGTGCATATGGATGAGATAACATTTCAGTAGGACGTGATTTGCTGATGTCCTGAATTAACAGGGCTTCAATTTTTTCATTTGTTTGGCTATGAGAGTTTGAAATATTGATTCACTTTGACTGTAGCAATGCTGGTGTGATGAAATAAAAGGGTTCAATGAACTATTCATGTTGATTAAAAAAATAGAATTATAATTGTTCATCAGTTCTTCACTATGAAATTTCAATTATATATTTCATTCATTTAGGAAGATTGAAAAGTAAGGGTTCAGTTCTTTTTCCACCAGATAGAGAGAGACTGCTCTTCTCACCCCTAAAACTTAAACCTACTGAACTATTGATGAGTATGATATGAGCTGAAAATTAAAAAAACGATGGCGTGGTTAGTCGGGAAGGTAGATCCCAAAATGTATTTATTTATTCTGAAATCGCCATCAATCATCAAATTATGTGTCGGAAATAATTTGAAATTTTCATTGAAATCAGAAACAGCATTTTTATTTTTGTGTAATCCTGGAACTTTTCAATAAAAAATTGGAGAAGGATTCAAATCTCCCTAAATGCTTCCTGATATGTCTATGTAATGTGACTCGAATCAAAAGTATTACCATCACACAAGGAACCCTACTTGGGTTTCAATATTGATATCGCTTAGAAAAATAACTTATATAGTTCAACCTTGAAATCGAGAAATGTTAATAAACAATTCTGTTCTGTTTTTCAGCGGAAAAAGAACTTAAATAGCATCCGATTGACATGAGTGAATAAACCCCAAATGGAAGGAACATACAGGGGAAACAAAATTCTCAAGAATGGTAATTTGCAAATTTTTATTTATGTGTACAACTACTTTTCGGGTGCAAGTTGTGGAGCTCTATCAAAAGACCTATAGTTTGCTAATATTGGTATTAAAATTTGTTTTTTTTTTTTCAATGGCCGCCATTTTGTTTCTACTGAATCGATTTGGCTCATCTTTGAACTTATACTGAGTCAATGATTAAAAGTATTTTTATGCCGAAGGTTTGTTTGAAGGTTGTAGACGATGTGGTAACTTGATTACTATCGTTTCGGACGTCCATCGTCTTAATGTATTTAATGGGTTTTCACGACGTTTCGAATGCTTGTATCTGCAATCGTCTTCAGGTGAATACTGACAAGTTTAGGTGCTACTTACCAATTTATATAACTGTCGGCGCAATGATGCGTGCAATTCCGCCATGTGCAGCGGTGCGTGTAGTTTCGCGCGGTGTGGTGGTGCGTGAAGTTTCGCGCCTCTGCAGCCCGCCAGAAAGAGCAATCAGGGGTTTCCATACGTGCTTGATCTCAACGCTTGGTTGACTAAAGGCGTTATTGGCTTCGATGTAGGCGGCCCCTTTGAACTTTCATTTGAACCAATGCTCCTCTCTATGTAGAAGGTTGTTACATTCGGTTGAAGAATGTGGCCTCCACTTTGTTAACGAATTTTGTTATATGCCATATTTATAAATAGATATAGAAACATTCGGACCGACGATATTAGGTAGATTTCAATAGGAAAACTACCTATTGATCCCGTCATCACAACAAGACTTTCAATAAATCTTCACCTAATGGTCCTCAGAACCCAAAAATACCATCAGTTCAAATCTTTATATATATATATATATATATATATATATATATATATATATATATATATATATATATATATATATATATATATATATATATATATATATATATATATATATATATATATATATATATATATATATATATATATATATATATATATACATATATATATATACAAAACTTGGGTTATTATGGTGAGCAGCAATGGAAAAGTAACCTCTTTAAGATTTATCCGAGCTTTCAGAAATGTTTATTTTTATCATCAGGGAGACTACAATAGATGGAAAAAACCAAAAGTAATACATTTTCAAGTGCGAAACACTACGCTACTCACAACTTTGTTGGGGTTGGTTTCAATGATGTTAAACATATTCATCTAACATAGTGGTACAAAAGAAATAAAACGTAATCAAGGAATTGAACGAAGTTCAAAGTTACTACAACCACATTAGCGTTGTTTAAGATCATATAACTATAAATGTGAACTTTATGTGATGTGACAAGTAGAACTGACAGGTTAGGAATCAATCTCGCGATTATATTCAAGCCAACGATACCTGACGGGTGTCACTTGGAAATAGTTATAGTGATGCCAACTGTTAGATTAGTACCAACTGATATTACCAGGTGCCCGTAATGATAAAAAGAACTATTATTTTGTATAACATTGTTGTCAATTTTGATTGATATCTAAAGACAATGAATAAAAGTAGATCTCACTCAAATGGTTAATATCTGTTTTTTTGATCATACAATTGTTTTCTTGTGAAATGAGAGCCATTTCTATGAATGTTCTCTTAGATGTGTGTGACTCTGTCGCCAGCACTTTCAATGGCGGTCAAATTTATTCACATGCCAAAGCATATCTTTCAGAATGCAATATGCAGTCACTTTCAAGATCAATTATGAATGACACGAATATTATTTGTATTACTATAAAATGTTCCCTCAACAAGTAGTCCTAGGCCAAATGTCACAACTATCATATAAATTTAATATTGTCAATTTTCAAATTCATGCAGCATGTAATATGTAACTTGAATATGTTTAAACAAAATTCAACAAATCTCAACTTTAAACAATGATGTAAATCTTCAATCCCAATGTTGGTTCCTGCCCTCAACCATCAAATTTCAATATGTGACATTTTGTAAGAATTAATGTTAATGTGAATGTTGTCGGCTTCTTTCATAACCTCACTCTTCGTGAGTATCTATAAGTTAATTCTACAACTGATTGTAATACTCATTTTCTTCTTTTTATTCCAGTGTTCCTGATGGAGAAAAAATAAAATTCCGAAAGCTAGAACTGAAAAAAAGAGTTTACCATAATTATTTTATCTCCGACTGCAATACCTGACAATCCTGTTTTTCATTCCTTAATCAGCCAGTCGAGCTAACCTTCCACAGAAATATATAATTATATATATATATATATATATATATATATATACGTTGAGATGAGATTCAATCATAAAACATGGAATGAAATAATGAAAGAATAATAGTTGAATTATATTTTTACCTGAAGGTGACATAAACAATGTCGAAACGTCGAATGAAATGAAAAATATATAGACTGACTGAGGCCCTCATTCCGAGAAATTAAAGAATATAAACATATGTGGTCAAGAAATTAAGCAAAATATATAGATATATATATATATATATATATATATATATATATATATATATATAAATTAGTTAACAAAGTAGACGCCGCATTTTTCCACCTTATGGAATGAAATTTGCCATAAAAATACTCTTCGTCAATGCCTCGGACGAGTTTGTAGGTGGGCCAAATTTGACCAGAAAGCTTGAAAATGGCGGCTCATTGAAAGAAATTCTCAATATTTTTGTATACCAATATCGGAAAACTATCGATCTTCTGATAGAGCTTTATGAGTTCCACAACTTTTATACGAAAAGTTTTTCTCTAAGATGAACACCCAAATGAAAAATAGCTATAAATTACCATTCATTAGAATTAATAATTTTTGTTCATCTTGTTTGCTCCTTTCATTTGAGGATCATTCGCTCATGTCAATCAGATACCATTTGAATTTTTTTTCACCGATTCATTCAACTGTTCTCAATTTCAAAGTTAAACTATATAAATAAATATTATTTTATTAAGATATATCAAGATTGAAAGTAATGTCTATATTCCTGTATGCTGTTTATATTTTTCAATTAGAGTCAGATCACATTGAAATATCAGGAAGCATCAAGGGAGATTTGAATCCTTCACCAACTTTTGATTGAAAAGTTTGAAGTTTATACAAAAATAGAAATGGTGTTCGTTTCCAATAAAAATTTAAATTTCTTTCTAACACATAACTTGCTTGGGTCAAACCAAAAAAAATCCTACTCATCAAATGTATCCCCTACTCATCAAATGTATGTTACTTAATGAGTGGCATATCATATATTATTGAAAGAGTGAAAAAGTATCACACGGTAAAAAGACTGAAGATATTCTGAATGCGAAAAGAAATGCTGATAAAGCTGATTCTGCTTCTGATATATATTTGTAATTTGAAATATATTTCTAAGAAGCCAAGGGGGATTGAAAACACAAATTAATTTGTCACAATCCAGTTTCCACCACAGAGAGGTGGAAATTATAATCACGAAAGGATATAGGTCGTAGCCAACTATAAACAGCAAACTCGACAAATTTGAAAGACTCGGGGATTTTTCTTTAATATCACTTGAAGATTGTTTTGGAGCTGGGTGAAAGGTAAACAATCATAAAAGACGGAACAACTTGTATTTGCCTCAAAACAATATGGAAATTTCAAATAATGCAGAGCTTCTACAAAATGAATCTTATGTACCAGAAAACATAATCGAAAATATCCTGTTTTCGAAATGGAAAGAGGTAACAATGATGACGAATGTAGAGCAGCAGAGAAAAGTTATATCAGGTATTCATTGTATCTAGCATGGTGGTATTACACATATCGTAAGGGTACATTTCGAAGGGAAGGGAGAACAGTTAGATTATTATTGGATTCGGGTTATCAAAGATCGTATAATTTATCAGAAGGCGCAGATGGAATTGAATGATTAAAGAAAAAACTATAATGAAAGGTATTTTTGGTGGACGCCCTTCTAAACCACAAATCTGAGGCGATTGAGTCGACATATTATTGAAAGCAGGTTGAACTACATCCGATAGATATTCTGAAGAGAATATCTATCAGATGTTGTTCAATGTCCAGCGTGGCTTTAGCCGGGGAAGTAGTTGTTTTCTGTTAGACATTCACAAACAATAACTTCATTTTTATCGTGGATTTTACAATTCACAGAAAAATATTTCTATCAATATTCAATTGAGAATGTTTCCCTTTTCAACATGAATAGCCCACAAGAAGTTATCTTGATGATGGAAGATAGTGACTCAAGTTTATCTTTCAGTCGCAGATGATTCCACATCTGATTTTATGAACATCCTGTTCATATTTTCAACAAATCATTCTTTTGTGCTTCTCAATATTTTTTTAACTCAATATTTTTTTAACTTGTGATTCTCAATATTTCTTTCGAAATTGTTTTGGTTTTCACTTAGCTTATGTTCAGACTGGTTCTGAATGTTTACAATTTCAGGGTTTTCAAAGTGGCAGGAACATAGTCAATCATTTCAAATTTGGTAACTGTAGGAGCGTTTGAAAAATTTAGTTTTGGAAGGTGGTGTTGGAAGTCCTCTGAACCGTTCGATGATTTTATGTACATCGGTTCTGAATTTAAATTTATTATACACATAAGGAGGACTCCATTCATGGAAAATGTATGATAGAGACATGACGAATGTATCCTTTTATTTTCCATGGTCAGCCAGCCAGTTTCTTTAAGTTTATGAGATATTATTTCTCGTTTTTTTATACGTTGTATGAGACTCAGACAAGAGTTCTGTACTTTCTGTATTTTTTGTTTGAAAAGAGTGCCAACATTCCTAATGTGAATGTTGGTTCAAAAGTCAAATTTTTTTTTCATTAACATCATATAAAATACGTACCCTCTATTTGTCGGCACTTCTTCGGCACAAACGAATTATTATTTTTTTCCGATAGCACAGTTTCAAACTGTCATCTGGTTTTTCATATGGGCTTCAGGTTCAATTCTCCTGAATTTTGATTCATATAATCTACTTTTCCGCTTTTATATACCCATCTTCTTTTAATAATTTCATTTGACAATATTCAATATAGTTCCGAAGTTTTTTTTCTGACTGATAATAAATTATCTTGAATATGGTACATACCGAAACATACTATGTACTCACTGTTATCTCTTCACCACAAGTGAAGAAGCAATCATATCATCAATTTTGGTTGCTTTCAGTGATTCTTTAGATTTTGCCAATAAGTCGAATGTTCTACTACAATAGCACAATGCCTCAAACTTCAGTTGAACCTCCAATCTCCTTCTTCCTAAAAACTTGTGTGATATATGAAAAAGTTGACCATCCACATAAAATATTCGACCCATTAAGAACTGCGAACCGTCCAAAAGTTCACACTTCAAATTCAGAAGTGGAAGAAATAGACTCTGTATCCAATCTCTTGGTGGCAAATGAAAGACGAATGTGAAAGATGGTTTGTGCTTCCTTTCAATAACGCTTTTGTTAGGAATATTTCAATAAAGCTTCACCAATGACACTTTTCCAATTCTTCTCGCGGAATTGGTAAATCTGCAGTTGATCAGTTTTATTCTCTCGCAATAAGTCACGAGTGAAAATATTTTTAAATATTTGAGAATGACTACTGGATGGGGCAAAATAAGAAAATTTAGATTCAATGCAGGATAGAATATCCAGTGAGTGCTTGAAAGATTTCGTGTAATATACGAAGACAGGGAATAATTGATGACTAACAAAACATTTCCAAGGCTAATTAAAGCACGTCCGGTATTCGATAAGGAAATTCCACAATGAAAACAAGCCTTATACTATCAATTGATATTAGTTTACCCTCATCTTTTTTTTCTGATTGAGTTAGCTTGTAAATTTTTTTCGTCAACATATATATTCTAGAAACTCATTTGCAAACTAACAAAATTGGAATTTGCATGCTTCAGCGCAAGTGGTTGTGGAATATAGTCATAACAGTGGACAAACGATATACAACCTTCATTTCATTCAAATGCAAATTAGATTCGCTTACATTATTTTCCTGAAAAATAACATTACAAGGATCCTGTGAAATACCTCGAATGTACATTTACAAAAAAATGCACTCGAGGATGAAAAAAGGGCTATTTAATCAGCTGCAAAGAAGAATGTACCTATTGTAATGAAAAGTGATTGACGCTCGTACTGTATCAAAAAAGGTTTATATATATATATATATATATATATATATATATATATATATATATATATATATATATATATATATATATATATATATATATATATATATATATATAATATAAACATATATTATTATGATGACTCTTTATATTTATTTATTATTGGCCCGCGTTGGTCGCCAATCATTATGATGGTACTAGTTTGTTATAATGATTGTTATAACTAGTCATTATAATAAAATATTTGTTATGATATTTTCAAATAATTGATTTCTTCTTTATTTGATAATTTTGAAAAATAAATACCTATCATCACAGTAATAAATATCCGGCTATGCTTACTCTTTTTCAAATACTCTTTCACCTGTATTATTTTACCTTATCCCAGCTCTATCGGTACAACTATGGAGATCGCCCTTTCTCAAGTTAGGATTCAGTGGTGCCACCTTGTTGTTCTGCTTGAAGTCAATTTGGAATGTACTGTTTTGTGAAATGTTGGTTATGTGATCAAACAGATAATTAATGAATTCAGAATATGGTCACATAATGTTTTTTTTATTCAAGTGAATCCTTGAAAACGACCCAACCTGCGTTATCTAACTTAATTCAATGAACAGTGAAATAATAATGTCAAATTCTTGCTCATGCGCCAATAAATAACTAACGAATATGAGTTCTTGGGTTATATTCAATTTATAAGCATAAATAAAAAGTTATGTTCAAAACTCGTGGATAAAAGTCATCAAGAAGTGCCCGAAATAAGTGACTGATATGAATACATTCACTTGGTTTATATTTGGGTTTGAAATTACCTGAAATTTGTTTGTGTTGAGTATTCTCGAGAATCCTGGAAGCGTTCTTCGTTTGCAGCTCCTCTGTGGAAGGCCCCCTTCATTGTAGCAGCGTCACAGCTTGGACTTCGACTATATTTCAAAAGGTGAGCGGTTTCTTCTTTGTAATTTCTCCGCCTGTTTGTCTCTGAATGTTTTAAATAGTATACTGGTTGATTTGCTCACTTTCTTGTAGTATTTTCACATTTTTTGCTGATCAAATTTTTGTACGGCTTCTTTCTTCAAAAATTTTTACATCACTCCAAGCTTGTTATTTTTCTTTCTGGTAACCATCACTCTTTGTTTAATCTCACATAATTCAGGTTTGTTGCTCACTTTCTAGGATTTTTTTTTTATTCTACACTATTTTCATCTATAATTTATAATTATATAGCTTATATTATATATATATATATACAAAGTTTGTTGAAATTCATCTTTGACAGTAGATATGCTATGCCGGTACGAGCGCAACCCCTATTTTGGGGTGGGTTTTGGCGAGCGGTTGAGGGGGTGGTTTTCGGGTGGGGGTAGGGATGATGGTGGCGGTCATGGGCGGTTCGTTGTGGGAGGGGTTTGTGAAAAAGATGGCGGTGAGAGGGGTGGGGGTGGTTGTATGTGGGTAGGGGTGGGGGGGATGAGTGGGCTGTGATTGGTCGGAATGGTGGCAGCCATGTTGTGTATGGGAGTGTGTGATTGAGAGTGGGAGGTGGGGAGAGCTGTGATAGGTCGTGGGCGTGGTGATAGCCGCCGGCCGTTATCCAATAGCCGAGCAGCATATTGAAATGGGGGTGTCAACCAATATCCGTCAACGGCATTGGTTGGGAGGAAGTGTCACGTGATCAGTGAATGGCGGCGGCCATTTTGGAAAGTGGG
>JAFIRS010002657.1:0-194582 GCA_018342105.1 Gonioctena quinquepunctata | reverse complement strand
ATCCAGCGCAATTTTTTCTCTTTACTGTTTTATTTTGCTATTAGTAACAAAATATTGTCATTCGTATAAGTACAAAAAATGGGTGTTTGCACAATCATGAGGTTTTATTCACCAAAACAAAGAAATGTTTTGTACTAGTGAAAGAAATAAATATTTCCACATAAGTCGCTCATTTTCCACTTTAGGAAGAAAAGTGATATGAGCTTTGTTGTTGAGAATGTTATTACGAATCGAAATGGATGAAAAAATATAGGGTGTTCCATTGAAAAAAATATCATTATATGAAATATTATGACAACGCGACTGTCAATTTTTCGAGAAGGCCACTAAAAATGCTACCAGTTTGCCCATTTAACCGAAATCGTAGCATCAATAATAACGGAGTTGGCAATGGTGCCGACTTAATTTGGAACACCCTGTACACTCCTTCACAAGTGAGAATTGAGGATGATCCTCCTCATTTGCTAAGAATTAGAGTCTCATATTTGGATTGATTTATTTACTGGTATTTACTCTCGTAGCCCTCGTAAAGGCACTTGTCAAATCTGAACAATTTATTTCACTTTTCCAGTTTTTTCACGGCTACTGACCGCCAATCGACGGAAACTAATGGAAATATATTGCACAAGACGAAACAGCTGACATTTTCATTCAACTCCGGTCTGTATTAAGAAAATGCGCAGGAAAGACAAGCTGATACCGTTTGATCTCAAAGAAAGCGAACAAAAACCTGGCACCATTTATTTCAGTCTCACAGCTCGACAACAATGATGCTTTCACCCTCGGGGAGGAAAATTTCAAAGCGTTTCCAGTTCACAGATGCCGAAAAAAAAAGCCCAGGACTCGGAAAAACTGAAAAGTATCTCATGAATATCGGAAATAACGGAGTAGGACTGGGAAATGTCATAAATTCTCTTGTTTTCGAGGTAGAGCGATGTTCATATGGATCTCGATTGCCAAGGCCATCAAAGATAGCTCAGGAGACTCGCTTGTTTTCCATGCTTCCGAAAACAGTCGAGGACGGGATGATTTAAGGCTCGACTGTCTGGAACGCAGCGTTCTTTAAACGGGTTATATTAATGTTTTTCCGGGGATGAAAGGGAATAGTGCTAATGCGATCAGGAGCGATATTTCCTTGAATACGTCACTCCGGAATATCGTGCTGTTGAAAACACTGGTGGGTGGATCACTGGAGAATTTATTGTATTTCGGATCTTGCCTACGGAATAATTCTATGAGCTCCATTGAAAGATATTTGTTAAAGCAAGGCTTCAATATGTCTCGATTAATCACCAGGATGAAGATTCAATTCGAACTGTCCTCTCATCTAGACTTAAAATTGACCTAGGAGTCCCGCAGGGCTCGATATTGGGCCCTATTCTTTTCATTTTATATGTCAACGAGATAAGTAATATCCTACCAGATATAAAAGTCACAAGTTATGCTGACGATACAACCTTCTTACTCTCTGGTAAAGACAGTGTCAGCCAAAAGGAAACCTGTGAAAATGCAATGGATAAACTGAGTCAATGGTTCCAAGATCACTATCTATATTTCAATACAGATAAAACTAAATTAATGCATTTTCACATGTTGAGTTTCATGAAAATGAAAGATTTTTGGGTCTAAATATCGACTCCTGCTTAAACTGGAACAAACATTGCACCGTGTTAGGTGCCAAACTTGCATCTCTGCACTATATGTTCAGAAATATTACATCTATATTGGAAAAGCATCAACTGGTACAGTTGTATTATGCTGAAGTTGAGAGTCGGTTGAGATATGGAGTGTGCATCTGGGGAGACTCATCATTTTCTCAAAATGTTTTTGTCAAACAAACAAAAATTCTAAGAATCATAGATGGTCTGAAAGAAGATGAATCTTGTCGAGAGTCTTTAAAAAAACTGAGAATTCTCAGCTTGACTGTACTTTATATCTTTGAGATATGTGTTTTCGTCAAAAAGAACGGAATCATGTTTTGTAAAAATAAGGATCTACACCAGTATAATACCCGAAATCAAAATGATCTGCATCTGCCCAAGAGCCGTGTGATTATCACATATAACGCTCCTGAACGAATTGGCCCAAAAATTTTCAATCATATACCACTATCTATAAAAAATATTGAAGGTGAAAAGACGTTCAAATATCAGTTGAAAAGGTATCTAACAAACTTATGTCCATATAACATGAATGAATTTTTCATTGGAAAGCAGTGATTTTCTTTTTTGTCTTTTTTTTTCAACAGATTTGACAATATTGTATTTGTCTTTTTATATATGTATTAGTAATCAGTAATTTACTCGCCTATATACACTTCTACACTGACTTTTTCTTATTCAATGTATATTATCCAAAAAGAAATAAAAAAACTTTTGACTTCGACTTTTGATATGAGATATGAAACTTGTGAAAGTACCGTCACATTTTCTTGAGGTTTCCTTGGAGAGCGTTGAAAACCCTGGGATAAATTAATTTTTTCATTTATTTTTAGGTACGGCAATTTTTGGAAGATTTCAATAGAAGAACTACCTATTGGTCCCGTCATCACAAGACTTTCGGAAAATTCTGATATCTTCGCCGACCATGGTCCCCAGAACCCAAAAATACCATCAGTTCGAAAGTTCCTACATTTTTATATACCGGATGACAATGGGACTAGGGCCATGCCTATATCTCCTTCACTTATCAACCGATTTGAATGAAATTCTGTATACAAATATGAGACACAATTTCGGATTGACAGACATATGAAAACAAAATAGCCGACTCCTGGTTTCGCCAGACTAACCACCAACTTTGATTTTTCAAATAGAACACCCTGTATGTTTGATGTTTTTTGGATTCTACGGCTCAAATTACATACGACAGTGTTGCTAAAATTTTATTTTACAATTTAAAAAAAAAATCTCAATTATTTTTTTTTTAGCCCAGGAGGCCTTGATCAGGTTAAAATCCATACTAATTCACATCAGTAACTCATAGTCATTTCATCGATAAGATCAATAACGAATCCTACAGCAAGAATTGGAATTTTGTGAACGCATTTTCAAGGAAAAACTCGTTTTTTTCAAATGGTACCTACCGAGGGTCATTCGATAGAGAATTCAATTACCAACTCAGCGATATACATGATGTACCACTTTATTTTTGTTCAAAACGAAAAACGATCAATTATTGAATTAGTACAATATTTCATATGATGCCTACAAATTCCAATGAGTTATAAGTTCAGGTTTGATGAAATGAAAGGTAGCAGTGGAATCATGGAAAACAGTAGGTGATTAATGTTATATCAAAAGTGAAATACCGATTTTACTTGTCATCTAGTTTCGTTTGTGAATTTTTTTTTTGAATTGGAAAATAATAATCGTTATTCTCGAGACGAACAAATCGATATGATATTGATATACGGAAACTGTCAGGAGAACGGTGTCAATGCTAGTATGCTATACGCTGTTCGTTATCCGTTAAGACGGCACCCATCGAGGATCTATTTCAGGAAATTGGAAATGATGCTGAAGAAAGAACCAGCTGATCAAAACCACATCCACTCCATCGTCAGAGAAGAAGCGGAAACTAATGTTTTAACATATGTTCATTTTTCTCCATCTGCCTCAGTGCGAGAATTGGAAATTGAATGTGGAATAGCAGGGAAAGTGCCAGAAAAGTATTGACAAAACATAAATATCGCCCCTATAAATACAGTTTACATCAGCATCTATATGAAAATGACCCAGAACGGAGACTAACTTATTGTAATTGGCTTTTGCGTCATCATTATTTGAATAATGGTTTTGTCTCGAAGATACTGTTTACAAATGTGTCTAGGTTTACGAATAATGGTATGTTCAATAGGAATAATACAAGGTATTGGACTCAAGAAAATCCTAGGTTGCTGAAAGAAGGTAATTTTTAAAGGATATTTGGATTCAACGTCTGGGAGGAATCATGGGGACAAGAATCATTGGACCAATTCTTTTCGACGGGCCTTTGACGGGCCAAATATATCTACAATTCTTAGAGAACATCAGGAAAAAAATGTTTAATCAGCAAGATGGTGCAGGACCACATAATGCTTAATGGTATGTTCAATAGGAATAATACAAGGTATTGGACTCAAGAAAATCCTAGGTTGCTGAAAGAAGGTAATTTTTAAAGGATATTTGGATTCAACGTCTGGAGGAATCATGGGGACAAGAATCATTGGACCAATTCTTTTCGACGGGCCTTTGACGGGCCAAATATATCTACAATTCTTAGAGAACATCAGGAAAAAAATGTTTAATCAGCAAGATGGTGCAGGACCACATAATGCTAATATTGTTTGGCAATATCTAAGTGATACCTACGGGCAGAGATGGATTGGAACAAATGGTCCAATCAGATGGCCAGCCAGATCGCCCAATTCAACCCCTATTGATTTTCATTTATGTGGTCACATCAAATCCAAAGTATACTCGAGGAGACCAACTTCTTCGGAGGACTTGAGAGATAGAGTTGAGCGCGTATTTCAGGAAATTTCTGCTCACGAACTGATGAATGTGATGAGGTGTACAATAAATAGAACTAGTATATGTGTTTGAGAAAACGGGCAACACTTTGAACATATCATTGGTCATTAATGAATAAAATGACTTTTCGATGGTTGTGAAACTTTTCTATTAAAAACAGACAATGGTATTTTGAGTAATAATTCGTACGTTGAATGTTTCACCGTTTCAGTCGTTAGATTTATTCGAACAATTTGAATATATTGAAGTTATCTTTTCTGTAATGGGTTTATGATCATTGCATATTGTCAAGTCAAGTTATTTTTGGTCATTAATTGTTACCATTCTGAAGTGAAGTTTGAAAGAATGAATAGATGTCATGTTACCTAACAATTTTTTCAGATTGGTTTAATTTTTTAGATGGCTCTCTACGAATAAAAAAAAAGTGATACATAATGTATATCGTTGAATTGTAAATTGAATTCTTTATTGAATGGCCAGATGGCTCTCGGTAGGTGAAAAAAACTATTTTTGCGTTAAAAATGCGTTCAGAAAATTTCAATTACTGGTGTAGGGTTCTGTTGATCTTATCGATGAAATGACCATTACTATGAGTTACTGATGTAAATTATTATAGATTTTAACCTGATCAAGGCCTCCTGGGCTAAGAAAAATGATGAATTTTTTTTTTTTTCAACAATTAAAAAAAAATTCGCCAACACTGTCGTATGTAATTTGAGCCGTAGAATCCGCAAACATAAAAAATACAGGGTGTTTCACTTGAAAAATCGAAGTTGGTGGCTATTCTGGCAAAACCGGAAGTCCGTCATTTTGTTTTCATGTGTCTGTCAATCCGAAATTGTGTCTAATATCTATGTACAAAATTTCTTCCAAATCGGTTGATAAGTGAAGGAGATATAGGTATGGTCCTAGTCCCATTGTCACATGGTCGAATCTAAACACAAAAGTTAGAATTATTCAATTCTAGATGAGACCGAATACTGTAGGATAAACAGGCACAACGTCAAAATATAAAAAAATATGGTGTCCAACAACATACATGAATTAAAATAATATGCAAAATATTTCCCTATAGTGAAGAAGCATTTTCCCTAAGTAGTATCTTAACATATTTTCTTAATTGCTTCATATCAATAATATCTGTTAATAACTTTGGCAAATGATTATATATCTGTTTACTTTTGTAAATCCAATATTGTCTCGTCAGGGACGAAGTAGGAAATGGAAAGGAGAGTTTTTTCTCCTGGCGAATGTGCCTTATTGGAGTTTATTCACGTAGCAAACAAACTGTCCCTAGTATTAAAATTTCGATTACGGTAAATATCTTGTCTTCAGAAAAAATCGGCCTACATGATTTTCGAATCTTTTTGGAATATAGTAATAATCGGAAATATGCAATCTAAAAATATAGTCAATTAAAAATCTGGCGAAGTTTCCAATTTTTTCATCATTTGAAAGAGTTATACCCCATTTTCTGTTTTTCCATTCCGATAATGAAAATTCCGTTGGCTTTTGTTTTATGACACCCTGTTTGAAATAGAAAAATATTGGAAACACTTTCATTCCATCACATGGTGTTGCTAAATTCGATCAAATATAGTAGGAGAGATTCTTGAGGTAATAGTTCATAAAAATTATATTTTTCAACTCTTCTCTTGAAATTCCCGAAATAATTTCCCAGAGATTGGGCATGATGTCGAAAATTTTAAGTTTTTTTGGAATATCATTAGCTATTCTCTTGCAATTCACCATTAGATTGAACGTGGTTATATGAGATAAATGGCAAGAAATCTCTTGCTTGTGTCTGGCTTCTTGGTAATCTAGCAGATAATGGAGCAACTGTCTGGGGTCGACGAGATGAATCCTTATTGTCAGCATGCAAAACAGATACTTAATCATGTTACCCTTCAAACAGACCCCCGTGTTTCGCAATCCTCGCTTATGTATTATTATTTGGAGAAACATTAATCTACAGTTGCGGTAATAACCCTTGAATTTGTGACACCTCCAGAATACAAACAAGGCTAAAAGGTTGCTACACGGTGGATATCCTTCTTTTGTTGTGTTTTCACCATTTCGGATAATTAGACTCTATATAAATACCGGGTGTCTCAAATTTAATGCGACAAGCAATCTAGTTGGCTGAAGCAGATATTCTACTAAAATATGAAATTTTGGAAAATCTCGCATATTAAATACAAAAATGGGATTCTTCAATGGAATTCGAGACTCGGAGAATACACAGTTCATATAATGAAGGCTTAGGCAACACAGAATACTTGCAAGTTCTTGTTACAATGCAGAAAACAACAGACTCTACAACATATTAAAAAACACATAAAATGTATGGAATTATTCGATAAAAATCCATTTATCACAAAATTTTAACTTGATTTCAAAAAAAAAATACTCAACTTAGAAATTGAATTCTCACATTGGAAAATGAAAGATATACAGAGTAAAATAACAAATGATAAAGCCATACTAAAAAAACACTCTACCAAGGGCTATTTTTCAATCTTTTGATAACAACGAGAATATCAGATACAATGATATTATGGTACGAATTAGAAACAAACAAAAGAAAAAACTTGAAAATCTTGTATATCAGCAAAAGTTGTAAGCAGTCTTGATCTATACAGACAATGAATGGTTCGTGAATTTAACTAATGATGAGTTTCCGACTGAAGTAAGAACAATTAAGAGTCTCGGAGACAAATTCAACTTGCCATACACATTCGATAATATACCGGTTCAACAAATTATAATAGATTTGGAATACATTTTAGGAAATTCAGGAGATGTGAATGAACAAATAATAAAAAGAAATTTGTCCATCAATGTAATTACGAATATTATGAACAAATAAAAATTAATTGATGATAACTTTTGGTATAATCGAGAACCTAATGACTGACTCCAAAAAAACAACTACATTTCTCAAGAGTAAGCCACAATAATTACAAGAGCTGATAAAGGAAATATAATTGTAGCAATAAGTCTGTTAGTGGTGTTCGCTATCACCTATCATAAAGATTTCTCATAGGCCATAATACCTAACTGAAATAATAGCGAGAGTTTTTGAGCTCACGGTAACTCTTTTTTCACATTATTTCAGCTTTTATAGTTCCGGAGAAAGGATAGGGATTTGAAACACATTTTCAGTAGTAGTTATATACAGTGTGACCCATTTAAAATGGAACCACCCCTGTAAAATACGGCAAAATTTCATTAGGAAATTTTTGTTTCAAAATTTGACTACACCACTGGATTTGTAGTCGTTATAATTGGAAACCATGGGAATTTCATAGGAAAATATTATTCAACAACGAAGTTACAACAACTTCAATTTTGGAAACAAAGTATTTGATATTAATTTTCATTCAGATTATAGACATATTTAAAATCTGGCAACACTGCCGATACAAAGTAGAACACCAGTGAATTTGTACAGCGAAAATCCGAAGTCAATAGCTCATTACGTTCTACAGTTATAACTACTGAAAGTATGGTAATGTAAGCGATTTCTGGTGGAAGCGATTTTGTAATAAAAATCTAACTACGCCACTGGATTTGTGAATTATATTTCCTTAAAATCATTTATTCAAGTTCAGGTTATGAGTATATTCGGAAATAACAGAAAATTAAAAATTCATTTTCAAGTTATGCAGTTTTCAATAGCCGATAAAAACGAAATGAACCGAATCAAGTTCTAAAGTATTAAAATTATTTATTCAATAATCAAACAGAAAGCAGGACAAAAAAATGTTCCTTTTTTATTCTGCAAAACTCAAATGAAACAAGCTTTTAGAGAAGGTATCAATTTGAGGAAAGCTGAACTAATACATTGAGCACTAAATCAATAGTAGGCTGTGTACACCACAAATCGCTCACATTACCATATTTTCAGTAGTTATAACTGTTGAACGGAATGAGCTATTGACTTCGGATTTTCGCTGTACAAATTCACGTGTGCTCTACTTCGTATCAGCGGTGTTGCCAGATTTCAAATATGTCTACAATCTAAATAAAAATTATAATCAAATACTTTGTTTCCAAAATTAAAGTTGTTGTATCTTCGTTGTTAACAAATATTTTTCCATGAAATTCTGATGGTATTCATTTATAATGACCTACGAATCCAGTGGTGTAGTCAAATTTGGAAAAAAAAATTGCCTAATAAACTTCTGCCGTTTTTGACAAAGAAAAGAAACCATAGAGTGCCTTGGAAATGAAACTAAAGTTATGAAAATTTGTGTCAAGATAAATTTTTTGATGCTTACTGTTAGAAAAAAAATATTTCTGAGATTGACTGAAAAATGCGTATTTTACAGGGGTGGTTCCATTTAAAATGGGTCACACTGTATAAGTGATATTTTGGTGTGTAAAGCTTGACATTTTTGTGTCAATATTGTTGTAGAAATTCACGAGTCCAAATTTCTTCTAGAAATACACTTACAAACATACACTTGAACATTGGTGTTACTTTCTCTTAGTTTTTTCGAATTTCTTTTGAGGAAGTGTTTCCGAAAAGATCGGGCATCATTTTTTAATGTGACAGTGACTTGGACATAATTTGACAGTGACTGGATTATTATTATTTGATAGGTTTGATATAAACAATGGTGAAGACCTATTTTATAGCAAGTTATATTCGATGATATTTGGGATTTGATTGGTTAGATGAATGCATTTGATTGGCTGAATTGATTTCAAGGTATACAGGGTGTTTGTTAATAACATGCTAATATCCAAAGAGGTTATTTTTGGGTACACTTTGAGGAAAAAAACATGAACATATGTCCTGAAGGTCTTAACTTCTGAACTACAGGGACGTAGGTTATTCCATGAGTTGAATATTCAGAAGCTTGTCATGCAAAGTTTTCAGTTCGAATACAAAAACGACGTGCTTTTGAATCTATAACTCACGGAATAATCTACGTCACATATCCAAAGCAATTATTTTTTACTTTTTAGTGCATTTGAATAAAAGCATGTCTTTGAAAAGTGTTTTTATTAATTATTTTATTTTGTGCTTTTTAGTGCCTTGAGCTATGCATTTTGTTAAAGCATCGTTATTATGAGGCCTTTTTTTCTCTGTAAGTTCTGAGCTATCTAGTCCTTCAATGAGAAGACCATCTGATGATTAACCCATCAGCCATCTTGGAGTTGCCATCTTTAATTTATGAATTTTAACTAAAACTCAATAATCTCTGACTAAATTCATAATATCCTATCCCAAAATACCAATTTTGAATCGAATAGTGCCATAATTACAGAACTCGTCCGACTCTTGTATTCGTGAAACATGATCTCCGATCCCAAAAACTTCCACATACCAATTTTGAATAGAATCGGAACATAAACACAGATATTTTGAGGCCGCCATTTTGATTTTTTGAATTTTGAAGAAAAATTCATAATCTTCGACCCTCAAAACCCCCATATACCAATTTTGAATCGAATCGGACCATAAACCTAAATCTTGTCCGCCATCTTGGAGCGCCATTTTGTTTTTTACTATAACAAAAACTACATGAGCCGCCATTTCAATTCAATGAATTTTGACGAAAAAATCATAATCTCCGACTCCGAAAGCCCCCACATAAAAAAAATTAATAGAATCGGGCCATAATCACAAAAAATTCACAATCTTCGTCATCAAAAACCCCCACGTACCAATTTTGAATCGGATAGTGCCATAATCACAAAACTCGTCCGCCATATTAGAGCCGCCATTTTGTTTTTTTCTCTAACAAAAATTTCATAATGCATTGTCATCGGAATTATGACCACCTGCTGGATTTCAGCTCAATCAGATGTCGGCAAGTGCTCCAAAAATGGATTACAAATTTTTTACCGGAAAGAATCATAGAACGAATGACATACGAACGAAAAAAGTTAAATAAAAGCTTGTAAAAACGAATTGCTTCAAAATCCTGAAGGAGTTTCTATGGAGACCTTTATGTACAGTGCTTCTCAAAAGTCCCCTCCCCCCCCCTCTTATTTTTGGAACGATTATACATAAACAAGTGAAATTTGGAAACTGAATATTAAAGGTTGTAAACTTCCCTACTAGTGATGATAGATGACGAAATCGTCAAAGATGACGTCACACAAAGGTATCGAAAAAACCTATTCAATGATACTAATTTTGTTTGTGTTTATGGCAGTTTCAATGGCTCATTAGTAAACATTAAAATTTAAATTCCATTCAGTATGATAATAATTACAGATTTAAGAATCAGTATCTACTTAAAGAAATTGCTCGAAGTGACCTCCATTTACTTCCTGATAGTGAAATATCCTATTTTTAAACTCTTCTCGTACTTTTGCAAATGTGTCTGCGGAAACAGCCTCACATTCTGAAACAATACGTTGTTTTAAAACGTCAATATTGTCAGGTTCAGTGGTGTAAACCTTCGATTTAAGGTACCCCCACAGAAAAAAATCCAAAGGTGTGAGGTCCGGTGATCGGGCTGGCCATTCCGTTGAACCTCGTCGTCCAATCCATCTAGCACGATACTCCTCATCCAAATACCGTCTTACTGCACCGTAATAGTGTGGAGGAGCACCATCCTGTTGGAATGCCATTTCCAAATTGCCGATTTCATCTGGATTATCTTCCAAAATTTCGAGGATTAACGGTTCTATTGCGTTTTGCAACAGCTCCAGATAAACCTCACCAGTTAAATTAGATTAAAAAAAAAAGGCCCAACGATGTGGTTTCCCAGGATACCTGCCCAAACATTCACCTCACATTCTGTGTATGTACATTTCCATTCAGATAGAAAGTACTTTCGTCACTAATACAAATTGTTTTGATATAGTCTGGCTGTTGGTTAATTTTAGTTTCCATGTTTTCACAAAATTCTAGTCTTCGGTCTGGGTCGTCGTCTGAGAGTTGATGAACCATTTTCAATTGTATGAATGAAATTTGTTTTTTTTTCAACACCCTGTGTACTGTATTTCGACTGACTTCACAGGTAGATGCAATGTGAGTTGTTGAAAAAGTAAGATTAACTATTACTTCTGCCAGTATATCAATTTTTTTCTCATCAGAAATTTGTGGTCTGCCAGATCGCTACGCATTATTAATACTACCCGTTGTTTCAAACTTACGAAGAAGCTCCCTCAAATAAGTCCTCGAAACGGGGCGATCGGGAAACCTCTCATTAGAAATGCGTTCTGCTGCATGAATATTTTGTCCAGTTTCACCAAGAATTAGGATCGCTGCTACTTTATCACCTAAAGCACGTACCATTTCGCTTCTTGAAGCACTAAAACGTTCGACTCACAACAGTTTAACAAATGATTAAAATGTACAAAAATATTAAAAGTACCAAAAGCTGCTAAAACGGTTGTACGTTCGATCAACAATACACAAATCATTAAATGTACAAAAACTTGGACAATTACAAAAACGTCGAATTAGGGAGACTAACAAAAATGTCAGCTCATTTGACAACTATCCAGAGGCGGAGCTTGAATTTGGAATTTCAGTATTAACTGATTCAATTCATCACAGCTTTGCGTTTTTCAAAAGCAAGTTGCCAAAACTGCCATAAACATAGCAAAATTAGTATCATTGAATAGGTTTTTTCGATACCTTTTAAAAGAGGTGTCGCTTGCCGTAGGGTTCCATTCGAAATTATTGGTCACAATGGCCTTGTGACGTCATCTTTGACGATTTTGTTATCTATCATCATTAGTAGGGAAGTTTACAACCTTTTATATTCAGTTTCCAAATTTCACTTGTTTTTGTATAATCGTTCCAAAAATAAGAGGGGGGGAGCGGACTTTTGAGAAGCACTGTATATTAACACACCATTAGGAAGGTTTTAATTTTTGGATGTCATATTGAACTGTCATATGAGCATCACATTGATGCCGTTTGAATGAATGAGTAGAGTCTTGGAGCTCAAATTCGGTTTGTAGTAATCATGATTGAAGTAAGTGGTGATCATGAACAACTCTCAAAATGGAAACTCTTTCAAAATATGAACAATAACATCAACGGAGAATATACCATTTGAAGTAATTCCAATGAACCAGATTTCAATGTTTTCGACATCTGAAATAGCCAATCACAATAGACCGCAAACAATGCACTCACTATACACGTTCAATTGTTCGCCTAATCCAATTACTATTCGATTCCCAATGCGGCAAACTGTTGGATTAAAAATTCCAACATCACTTTATCAAATCGAAAAGGATTCGACTCTTTCTGTAACTACAAAAGGCTTTCTTTGAGTCTATTTCGGACTGCAATTCATCGTAATACTTTGTTTTACCAATTTACTTTAATCAACGAAGGCTTCCAGATTACAGACGGGTCTGTTTACTGTACGGTAGAAAACGAGGATTTCTGATTAAAAGCTTATTTATTCATGGATTTCTTTTGCACGCAAGAGTTGAACATGAATGATAATTTCGATCGTGGTTTGATCGAAAGTGACATTGTTCCATTCGTTTAAAAAATGTGGCCTTGTACACTCGGTCTACAAATTTTGTTATTATATATATATATACAGGGTGATACCAAATGAAGTTATTGGGGGGGAGATTCCTTCTCAAAAATTAAAGGGGGTCTTTCATGTAAACAAGAGCTCTTAGGCCTTTCTTTGAGGAGTTCGCTTCCAAAAATGAGAAAAAAAATATTTTTTTTTCTTGAAATTGCTGGAGAGTTTAAGAAATTGCATTTTGTGGACATGTTCTACCAATAAAAAGGCTACCTATGAATATGTTTTTTTATTTTGTTGTGATCTTTTAAAGGGGTGAAATATGCAACCCCTATTCCATTTTATATCAGAACTTTTTAACGACACAAAATTTTCCAATTTAAAAAAATGTATTGAGTAGAATGATTGATTGCAAAACTTTTTTAACTCATGTGATGTGTCCGTAAAAGCAATAGTTTCCCAATAAAAAAATTAAATACAACATTTTGAGCAGTTTTTATAACTCCGTTCTGTTCGATATTGTTGCCTTTTTTTGGTGTAATACACATAATTTTGTTTTGTTTATATTTTTCATGCGATATTCTACATATTGAAACAAAATATGGTACTGATACATCCCTAAATTAAAAGTTAAAACAAGCAGAATCATTTCAAACACAGGAGTTAAAAAAGTTTGCAATGAATGGTTCTTTTCAACACATATTTTTAAATTGAGAAATTTTATTTTGTTAAAAAGTTCTGATGAAAAATGGAATAGGGTTTGCATGTTTCGCAATAAAATACAGCAGCAAGACTACTTCTCGGATTCTCAGTTACTGCTAATAATACATTTTGTTCTAATTAATTGTTCCCAGTTACCCATTTAGCATGTTTCGTGTTGAATTTGTTTTCCACTGATCCCGTGGCCACAAATTTTTGATAAATCCGCCCTGCAGTTGGGTGACGGATTTTCGAGATGACACAGATCAAATATTTCTGCTGTTTCTCCATTTGTTCTATTTTCTCCATAAATGAGAATTATTTCAATTATGTCATTTGCACACAGCATTGTGAACAAATCCCTAATGTATATGAACAAATCTCCAATTAATAAATTCCACAAATAAACACCCTCAGTTAAAGAACTCAAAATTGTTTATTGCTTAAAATGTCAAAAAGTCAAAGGTAATGTGATTTTAATAATTCATATATGAATTTCCCATGCGAAATATGAAATTATTCCTAATATTGTACGATAAACATTAATATTAGAAGTATACATTTTCGTGTTGAAAAGGGAAACATTCTCAATTGAATATTGATAGAAAGATTTTTCTGTAAATTGAAAAATCCACGATTAAAAATGAAGTTATTTTTTGTGAATGTCTAACAGAAAACAACTACTTCCCCGGCTAAAGCCACGCTGGACATTGAACTACATCTGATAGATATTCTGAAAAGGCCCTAACTCAAAAGAAAAAATCTGAAATTGAAAATTTGCATTTTCATTCAGATAGTGATTTGATTTTCTATTCCAGTCTTAATTGAGAACTCATAAAGATGAATGAGGCAAAGAAGAATGTTTTCCAAAAGTTTATCTTTCAGTCGCAGATGATTGATTCCACATCTGATTTTATGAACATCCTGTTTATATTTTCAACAAATCTATAAATTTTCGTTTGGAAAAAAAGTTAATTTTCTTCAAAATATCGACGAATTAGACAATATAGCCTATACCTATTCCTTTGAAAATATAGTTCAAAAATGATATATATATATATATATATATATTATATATATATGTATATATATAAAAATAGAAAAATTTAATACATAGCCCTCAAGAAAAATTAACAATAACACGTGTTCCGGGCTTTTGGCCCTCATCAGTACTGTGAAGTTTGATGACGTTGATTTGTCGTTTACTACTTCTTCACCGTACTGATGAGGGCCAGAAGCCCAAAACACCTGTCTACGGTTGACACTTTTCCTTAAGGGCTATGTCCATTAAATTTCTTCCATTTTGTTTTTAACAGTCCCCTCGATATTCCTCCTTTTCATATATATATATATATATATATATATATATTTATATATATTTATATATATTATATATTAATTGTTTCATTAAAAAAAAAAATAAAGGGTCACGAAATCCTATTTGTAGGATGGCACATACACAGTTGAAATAAACGTTGAATTGAAATTATACAACAGTTTTTTATTTTCAAACATGATAGTAGATTATAACACTATATCAGTTTCTAAAGTCCATGAATTGTGTTCATTTGGAAAACTATTATACACAAAAACTTCTATATTTTTTCAAAGAGGTAAATGTCAGGATTATGGGTTTTCTGCAGTTTAGCCTCTTAGAAACAGCCTCGAATCGAATTATTATTAATAATAATAATAAATGACATTTCTTCGTGATTAAATCGATACGAATTATGCAGTGGTGACAAACTTTTGGCAATATAATCTGAATAAACATGACAATACCCTCATAAGTATTATACATACTTGTTTGTGAGAATATAATATAAACAAATTTGAGATTAGATAAATATAAACATAGATAAACCTTACATTATTTGTCATAATAATTAATAAATATAGTACAAACAATTTTGACTAGGAATAAGGATAAAAAATCTTGTGGGATGAAATAGATAAATATGAGCATATAACCATACATTTTTACCATATGACCATTAATGAACATTACAATATTTGCAGAAGTGTTATATATAGTGGTTGAATAATATAGAATGTTTTTTGCTGGAAATAATGATAAGATGTTCTAAGAGATGAAATAGATAAATGTGAGCATATAACAATATATTTTTGGGGGTGGGGTTAGGTTAGTTAAATCCCCTTCCTCCAATCCGTTTATAAATATCCGCTCTTTCATTTTTCTTTACAAATGTTATAAGTTGTTTTTTCAAGCATTTCAGTGAAGTTTCGTCTGTAATTTCTTTCGGTGAATAATTTCGGTGCTAGATACCAGTAGCTTCTCTGTCCTATGGATTTAGAGGTCACTGGTATGTAATGTTGGTGCCTTGTACTCGTCGCGTATGGATGGTTTGGTTGTCATGTTCAGTTTTGTTTTTGTATATTTGGCATCCTATTTGGACGCTGTATACTTGTCTGATATCTTATATTTGTGTTTCTGTGTATAGTAAATTGCTTGAATATCTTGCAGGTTTTTAGAGTAGTATTCAAAGGAATCATCTTTGAGACACTTTGAGAGCATGCAGGAGTGTTCTTGATACTCCTCCCCAGCCAATAATGCCATAATTTAAGTGTGATTCGACCAAACTATTGTATATAATGTTTTTATGTTTGTAATCTAAAACTCTTCCAACATGTTTGAAGCGATATAAATACAACGTAGTTTTTTTGTTAAGGACTTTATATGATGGTTCCATCTGAGATTATTATCTATATATATGCTTAGATTTTTTTTTTCGCAGGTTTGATTACAATATCCTGTTGAATGTTCAGGGTGTATTCTGGCAAGGATGTCGAGAGACTACTGAATGGTAAGTATACAGTTTTGTCGAAATTAATAGAAAGTAATCCACTGTCAAACCAGACTTTGTGTTTTCCTAGATCTCTTTCAATATTTAGTTTAAGGTTGTACCAGTCGTCATTTTTATAGTATACTACCGTGTCGTCCGCGAAACTTATGCTTTTTCCGATTGTTTATTGTATGAATAAGTCATTCAAATATATCACGAATAACACCGGCCCCAGTACTGTCCCTTGAGGTACATCACATGATATTTCCATTTCTGTACTAACCTGATTTTCAATTCTTAGTCTTTGTTTTCTGTTTGTTAAGTAACTTTTTAATAACTTGGGTACCATACCTCTCACACCCATATCTTCCAGGGTATCCAAAAGTATGGAGTGGTCGACCGTATCGAACGCTTTTTTCAGATCTATGAAAACACCTATGGAATCTAGGGATTCATAGATTATTATTGCATCCGTAGTAGATTTATCATCAGTAGTAATATCCCTAGGACATTAATAATAGACGAGATAATTTTAAGACAATCGAAAGCTCGTTCCTTGGTAACAGCTCGAAGCTCGACGAAAATCTATTTCACGCTTCCACGATCATCAGGAAGACCTGAAGAAATGGAAAACACATTTTCAAGAAGCAATCTCACTTTGCAAAAATGGAAAAAGTTAGAATCATTTCTTTTGGAGAGACACTTTGAAATTAGTGTTTTCTGACATTAAAACCTGTCATGGGGTATGATAGATTGATTTGTTGAAAATATAAACAGGATGTTCATAAAATCAGATGTGGAATCATCTGCGACTGAAAGATAAACCTTAGTCACTATCTTCCATCGTCAAGATAACCTCTTGTGGGGTATTCATGTTGAAAAGGGAAACATTCTCAATTGAATATTGATAGAAAGATTTTTCTGTGAATTGAAAAATCCACGATTAAAATGAAGTTATTTTATAAATCTTCTTTGCCTCATTCATCTTTATGAGTTCTTAATTAAGACTGGAATAAAAAATCAAATAACTATCTGAATGAAAATGCAAATTTTCAATTTCTGATTTTTTCTTTTGAGTTAGGGCCTTTTCAGAATATCTATCAGATGTAGTTCAATGTCCAGCGTGGCTTTAGCCGGGGAAGTAGTTGTTTTCTGTTAGACATTCACAAAAAATAACTTTTCCCTTTTCAACATGAATACCCCACAAGAGGTTATCTTGACGATGGAAGATAGTGACTAAGGTTTATCTTTCAGTCGCAGATGATTCCACATCTGATTTTATGAACATCCTGTTTATATTTTCAACAAATCAATCTATCATACCCCATGACAGGTTTTAATGTCAGAAAACACTAATTTCAAAGTGTCTCTCCAAAAGAAATGATTCTAACTTTTTCCATTTTTGCAAAGTGAGATTGCTTCTTGAAAATGTGTTTCCCATTTCTTCCGGTCTTCCTGATGATCGTGGAAGCGTGAAATAGATTTTCGTCGACAAAAATGTATTGAAGACCTAGTGAATGCGATGTCTCTCCTGCGTCAATGTTACGAATGATTTCTGGTGAGTACTCTCTTTTTGGAAAACATTCTTCTTTGCCTCATTCATCTTTATGAGTTCTTAATTAAGACTGGAATAAAAAATCAAATAACTATCTGAATGAAAATGCAAATTTTCAATTTCAGATTTTTTCTTTTGAGTTAGGGCCTTATCAGAATATCTATCAGATGTAGTTCAATGTCCAGCGTGGCTTTAGCCGGGGAAGTAGTTGTTTTGTGTTAGACATTCACAAAAAATAACTTCATTTTAATCGTGGATTTTTCAATTCACAGAAAAATCTTTCTATCAATATTTAATTGAGAATGTTTCCCTTTTCAACATGGATGAAATTGTTTCATATGACACAAAATGACCAAAATTTGAATGGTTGTTAGAACTGTCAAAACATTTTCTCTAAACCCGTACTGAGATGTTGACAGTAGATTATGTTTTGTTAGAAATATGTTTCGTTTGTAAAAATGTTTCGAAGACATTACTGATCGATGGTAGATAGGCCTATAATTTGTGAAATCAGTTTCTCCACAATTGAATATTGGAGTAATTATTATACATGTCTTTCATGATGTGAGTTGGGGAACATTAAGATGTCTGAAAACACTGGTGAATGAACTGATTCGATATTGTTTAGATTTTCGAGGGGACACCACCTTTTACTTCAACAGAGCTTCTCTCTCTGTGGTAGATGGCGCCGTTCAAAAATGTTTGTCTATATTCTCGCTTAATATCAGAACATAATTTCTGATATCTGCAGCATCTTATATGAAATAATGTTCAGTGTTTTGTAGGTATCTATGCGTTTTCCATCTCTTTGATATGAAATCCTGCTTAGCTTATTCCTGAGTTTGTTCTTTAAAAAATCACTCGTTCATCAGTTCATTAGTGCGTGAGGAATTGTTTATTTTCAGGTTGTAGTGTGTTAGGATTTTTCTGTAGAATGGGCCACATTTGTATTTTGTGTGGACAGTATAAAGCCGCAGATTCGAATTTTCTCCTGTATTCTGTACCAAAAGCAAGTACAAATCTTGACGAATTGACTAATAATGATATAAATTTTCATTATATTGTATGCATTAATTTTATATTTTCTGCAATTTAATGACAATTTCATTTCCAATTCTCGTCTGTCAAAATGCAGTTAACCTCAAATTCAAATGGTACAAAATACAAACAACAACACGACAGTGCTTTCTTTGTGCAATGTTCGGGGGCTCGTAATTCTAGCTTTGCTATTGGTGAAGTTTGACAGATGTCTCTTTTCAACCAATAGCAAAGCTAGAATTAGAACCCGCGAACAGTTCGCCTCAAAACGAAATCTGAGGAAATAAATATACCCTGTTACTGAATTGAAACTAGAACGAAATTGGCGCCATCTGACTAGTAATCTCTATTATCAAGTAGGCCAAGTGTCGCCAAGTCGATCCCAAACTTCTACAGGTATAAGTGCAAGCACCAGGGTTTTTAGACATCTAAGGGGACATGTGCTGTTGACTTTCAGAGTCTTGAATGATTCCTTGATAAAGTTGACTTATAACCCTTTTCGAATCGATTTTTATATTTGCAAATACGAACTATATCACTCCCTCGATATTTTGGATGGATTCTTTTCTTTTTGTTTTCGATGATTTTCAACTTCGTAGTGGTTTCAACAGCAATGGGTTCCATACCTATTGTACGATGTTCTTTATGGTTATGTCTCTATGTTATGATTAGTAGGATTTCGAGTTAAAGGGATGATACAATAAAATAAAATCCATGTTGGATGGACTGGAAGGGTAGGAGGAAATATGCCCACAACTTCATCGGAATTGGTAGCTCCACATATTCGAACTCAATATCAGAATTGGGTCATAAAGAATCGTATATGAATTACGTGTTTTCGATTCCAATCTCTGGAAAGCCTACAAGAATAAAAAACATTTAAAGAAAGTGGGCCCTGATTTATCGCTGCCATAAAGCTCCGTCAAAGCATAGAAAACAGACGAGTCTCCAAAGCTACCTACATTCCAACCTCAACGAGAAAACAAGTGAATTTATGACAATTTCCAATTCTCTGTTATTTTCCAAATATTTATGAGGTATTCGGTCCCTAAGTTTCCCGGCTTTTTATTGGTTCGTAAATAAGCCCATAAAGTTGCGGAATTACCCCTTACAGGCGTCACTGTTCTCGTTCGGTTGGAATGTATTCTTCGAAATTAAAATATAAAAGACAATGGTACTGGGAATTCTAGTCATGAGATATGAAAGCGTATTGAGTGGTGAATTATGGTTAGTCGGCATTTTCAAATGCTTTAATTTAGATGTGTGTATTTAATACATGCCTATCACTCGTCCAATCTATTGAAATCCTCTGAATTTGTCTGGGATTTTCATTTCCAAAAAATGGAATGCTCCCACAGAAAAAATCAGAAGGGTTTAAATCTGGAGACCGCGCTGGCCATGAATATGGCCCTCTTCTACCAATCCATCTATTGGAAAGAATATGGTTCAGGTGGTTTCGTGAGGAGGAGCGCCAACATGCACAAACCACATATCTCTTCGGGTTTGCAATGGAACATGTTCCAAAAGTCCATTCAAATAATTCTGTATGAACTTCAAATAACGTTCCCCATTCGATCGATCATGTAGAACGAATGGTCCTATGCAATGGTTCCCTATGATACCAAACCAAACTTTCACGTTCAATTTTTGTTGGTGTTTAGTTTGCAAGGTTTCATTTGGATTTTCTTCGGTTAATATGTGGAGATTCTGAGAGTTCATAATTCCAACTGTTCTGAAACTTGCTCCATCAGTGAATAAAACTCGTTTAATAAAAGTCATATCCTCTATTCTTCTACCCATGAACAAAATAATACTCCAGTCGTGCTGGAAAATCTTCAGGTGTCATGGCATGTACCTTCTGGATGTGATATGGGTGGTGCAGTTGTTCTCTAATGAGTCTGTGATTACTGGATTTGGATGTAGTGAACTGTTCTGATAGATTTCTTATGCATATTATTAATTCGGCTTTGAAAATTTTTCATTTCAGATAATGGTGGACGCTCAGGTTGGATGTCCTCGAATAAAATTGCATTTTTATGAAAAATCGTTGCTTCGTACGACTCCACACACGAGTACTTTTATTCAGAAAATTGTCCAGGAAACTTTGTTTTGTTGAAAAATATTGAGAAATCTCAGTCAATTCAAAGTTTTGTAGTGTGGACCTTGGTGCAGTCCTTCCTGACATTGTAATAAACCAACAGACTCATACATAAAACCTCATCAAGGGAATTCATTTGTTTCGTCAATTCAAAATTTGGTTGATTTTTATTCAAATTCAATTTCAAATTTCAATTTTTTCAATGCAATTTATTGACTGCAATGTACATCATAGCGAATATAATAATAATAATATTATTATTGTTAATACTTCACCTTCACGTTTTGAGTAGCCTGCTACGCCTTAGCACTTGTGTGCTTGTGCTGCGTTTTCCAGCAACTTACAAAAGGGGGCCGTAGGTGAAAAATGTTGATAACGGACAGTCTTTTGTTGGTTAAGGGAGAAAATGAAGCGAAATATATATCAAGTTGATTGTTGTGTTGTTTTGATAATTTTCTAGGAAGTATTATCAATTTTTTCTATGTTGGTGATTATGATTATTTTTTAAGGCTACTTTGAATTATTTTTTGGTTTCCAATTTTTTTGTGTTCTGAGTTATTCATTTTTGGACCGAAAAAGTGTACAAATCTCTTCTTTAACAATGGCAGATTCACAGTCATATTTTCGCATGTACTGGTATTTTTTTGTTAGATATTTCATATTCCTGTTCATGGAAAAACATCCAGATCAGGCATGAGTAGGCATGAAGACTTCTTACATCAAGTACCTAGGTTAGATTCTTCGTAAAATTTTTCAGCGGAGAATAGCTTCTTTTTTCTAAATACTATTTTTAAAATTGGGTTTTGTACAGTTTGTATACACACTGGGTTGTTATTGTACATCCCTCTCCCTCATGCTGTAATACAATACTTTATAACAGATTCTGTTAATGAATAGTATACAGTTAGAAAATCATTTTTCCAATTTTAAATAATAAAATTTTCCGCGTAATTTTCCGTAAAATTTTTCGTGTTATTTTTCGTGTCATTTTTTGTGTCATTTCTCGTGTCATTTGTCGTGTCATTTTTCTTTTCATTTTTCGTGTCATTTTTCGTGTCACTTTTCGTGTTATTTTTCGTGTAACTTTTCGTGTCATTTTCATGTAATTTTTCGCGTCATTTTTCGCGTCATTTTTTGTGTCATTTTTCGTGTCATTTTTCCTGTAATTTTTCGTGTAATTTTTCATTTTTGTCATTTTTCGTGTCATTTTTCCTGTCATTTTTCTGTCATTTTTTGTCATTTTTCGTGTCATTTTTCGTGTAATTTTTCGTGTCATTTCTCGTGTCATTTTTCTTGTCATTTTTCTTTTCATTTTTCGTGTCACTTTTCGTGTTATTTTTCGTATCATTTTTCGTGTCATTTTTCGTGTCATTTTTTGTGTCATTTTCGTGTCTTTTCGTGTCATTTTTCTTTTCATTTTTCGTGTCATTTTCGTGTCATTTTTCGTGTCATTTTTCGTGTCATTTTTCGTGTCATTTTTTTCGTGTCATTTTTTTCGTGTCATTTTCGTGTCATTTTTCGTGTCATTTTTCGTGTCATTTTTCGTGTCATTTTCGTGTCATTTTTCGTGTCATTTTTCGTGTCATGTTTCGTATCATTTTTCGTGTCATTTTTCGTGTTATTTGTCGGTTTCTTATGTGGAGGGGATGTTCATCCCATCGAATGTGTTTGTCTAAGATGACCCCTAAATATTTAATTTTGTTGGTTTTTTCAATCCTGGGACATGAACATGGATTTTGATTACAGTGAAATTTGTGTATTTTAAGTATTTTATTTTCTGGTTGATCATTACTTTTTAATGAGATAGTCATACTTTTTGTTTCATCAATATTTAGATTTGAGAGGTTGAGATCAAGCCACAATTTTATATATTTCATTCCTTTTTCAGCTGCTATAAAAACCTCTTCCCAAGTATCTTTAGTGAAAACTATGGCTGTATCATCAGCGTATGAGATGAGGTGACCCTGGAGGTTTTGTATGTGAGTGATATTGTTGATGTACACCAGAAACAGTATTGGTCCTAGTACTGTCCCCTGGGGCACACCAAGAGTTACTGTAGACGATTCACTTAACTGGTAACCTACTTTGACCCTTTGTCTTCTCTGTAGCGAATAATCTCGCATGATATTCAGTGGTATGCCTCTTATTCCATATCTGCATAATTTTCCTAGAAGAATGTCGTGAGATACGGTGTCAAAAGCCTTGGCCAGTTCGAGAAAGATTGCTAAGCACTTTTTTGAAATGTCCAGGGCATCAATTTTTTGTGAAATCAAGTACAGCATTTTCTGTATTGGAATTTTACATGAAGCCGAATTGTCTGTTGGTTATTACATTGTGGGTATTGAAAAATCCAATTAGCCTCTTTTTAATACTTTGTTCAAAAATTTTTGCGAAATTATTTATCACAGAGATTGGTCTATAATTCCCAGGATCCCGATTTGTGAACCGGCGTTACAATAGATTCTTTCCGCTTTGTAGCGGAATTTTTCCTTCACTATAGGAGAGATTTATGATGAACTTCAGTGGTTAAGAATGTGTCTATGCATTTGTTTTAATGTTTTATTATTTATACGGTCTGGACCTGGTGAACAATTATTTTTCAATTTAGGAATTATCTCAATCAATTCATTAATTTCAACGGGCTGCAAGAAGAGATTAGTGTGGACAGACGGTTCTTTCAAGAATGTAATGGGGACATTATTTGGTTTTTCAATTTTTTTCCGTCATTTTCATGCCTACAGATGTGAAATATCCATTGAGAAGGTTTGCTTTTTCTTTATTCTTATACGTTAAATATCCGTTTGGAAGTTTCATGGGAACTTCTGCAACATTTTTTTCATCTATTTTCCACGTTTGCTTTGTGTTTCCTTGGGTAATATTGAGTTTCTGTTTATAATATTCGTTCTTAGTGTGTTTAATCAAAGTGTTCAGTCTATTTCTGTAATCTGTGTAGTCTGTTTTTAATTGTTCTGTCTTTTGCTTTAACATTTTTTTTTTCATTTTGGCTCTTTTACGTATTGATATTTCCAATCCATTTGTGGAGGTAAAGATTTTATTTTTATTTTTTTGAGTGGAATTTTTATTATTTCGGTTGACGCAGTTATATACGTTTTGAGTTTCCCAATGAACCTCTCCTATGCGGTCTGTATATTTGGCAATTGTGGGTTTCCTGCCACCTTTCTTTTTTCAGAAGGGAATCTAGTTTATTATAGTCAGTTTTCTCATGAAGGTTTGGTGTGTCTTTTACTTGTTTTTTTACAAGCTTTTATTTAGTTTCACCTGACCCGGTATCTGTCTGTCTGTAATCAAATCTTGCAAGTTAAATTTGAACCACTTCTAATAGTCGCATCGATTTGAAATTTGGCAGGTGAATATAATTCCGGTGACAATGCATTAGGAAAAAAACAAAATGGCGCCTCCAATATAGTGGACAATTGTTGTGATTATGGTCCGATTCTATTCAAAATTGGTATCTAGGGGTTTTTGGGTTCGGAGATTATAATTTTTTGTCAAAATTCAAAAATTCAACATGGTGGCTCTAAAATGGCGGACGAGTTTTGTGATTATGTTCCGATTCTATTCAAAATTGGTATGTGGAAGTTTTTGGGTCGAATATTTTTTTACAAGCTTTTATTCAGTTTCACCAGCCCCGGTGTCTGTCTGTCTGTGTGTTTGTCTGTAATCAAATCTTGCAAGTTGAATTTGATCCACTTCTAATCGTCCGATTGATTTGAAATTTGGCAGGTGTACATAATTCCGGTGACAATGTGAATTTTTGTTAGGAAAAGAGAACAAAATGACAGTTCCAATATGACCGAACATTTTTGTGATTATGGTCCGGTTCCATTCAAAATTGGATTGGGGTCGGAGATTATGATTTTTCCGTCAAAATTCAAAAATAAATGACATAGAAATTACTAAACTAGTTATTCAACAAAAATAAAAAAACAAACTCTTATTAGTCGTTAATAAAAAAACAGAACTTAAAAGTGAAAAATAGAAATTATTAAAAAAATTATTAAGACAAGCTTTTATTTATACAAATGCACTGAGAAGGAAAAAATAATTTATTTCTACGTTATTCTGTGAGCAAAATAGGTAATCCTGCGCGGCAAGATTTTGAATTACTCACAGAATAACCTAGATCAAATAATGAAAGAAATACTGTTTTTCTTTAGTGCATTTGTATAAATAAAAGCTTGTGATTTTTTTTTATATTTACTTGAATAAAGTTATCAAATGAAAACATTTTTCATTCTGTAACTTTGATTTGGTAACTAAGAAGTTTAAGAAAAAAGTTATATGAAGTACTGGTGATATTTCGACCTATACATTTCCGAGAGAAAAAGTGAAAGTCCTAGGACACCCTGTATAAACTGCTAGTATTTTGGGTTTTGGGAAACATGATCGGCCAATATATACCAAAATATTTCGAAAGTCTTATTGTGGTAACGTCCTCAATAGGAAGTATTTCTATTGAAATCTATATAAAATGAATGAAAGCATTTTTTCACATCTTATTTATGAAAATATCCAATAAAAAAATGGAAAACAGCCCTCGTGAATGATACATCACCTAACAGACCATCATTTATACTATATTCGTGTACCAAACCTATCAAGTATTCATAGATGAATGTGGAGATCAATGAACTTCATCGTCATATAAAATTGAAGCATAATGGTTCCCGTTTTTCGGAGTATGGCACCCATGAATTATGTATAATATTGCCCTAGTGATTGTCATGTATGTATCCAGATGTTATGTCATAATATCAGATCTCACTGAGAGTGTTAATAAAATCTCTCTTCGAGAAGTATTGTGCCTCTATCACTAAACCGAACAATCAATAGTATAACGAACAGAACATAACATGGGAGAAAATAGGAATTGATTTTAAAACACTTGGAATGGAAAATTTCATTGTTGTTATTGATTACTACAGAAAATTTATAATTGTCAATAAATTGTGTCGTCACCTCTCTGTAAAACTATTTTGCAACAAATGGTATTCCTTCAGAAATTTGTTCTGACAATGGACCCCCTTTTGATTCTTATGAATTCATCAGTTTTGCTAGGAAGTATGACATCGAACTCATAACTTCCAGTTCCTATTATCCAATGGTATGGTTGAACTTGCTATACAAACTGTAAAAGGATTGCTGGTAAAATCTTAACAAGATGGTGAAGACCCATTTTTGGCAATTTTAAATTACAATATTACACCTAAAGACAATTTGCCGTCTCCATGTCAACTTTTGATGGGGCGGAGATTAAAAACAACACTTCCTGTTCCAAAGAGTATTTTGAAATCCAATTTCCTAACGAAAGGTATTCAAGAAAAACTCGGAACAAAACAAGAAGAACGGAAAAAATATTATGATAATTCAACGAAAGTTCTGCCAAAATTGAAGCCGAATCAACCCGTGTTAGTTCAAGTTGGGAACAGAAATTGGAAATCCGGAAATGTTTTGAAGGAGTCAGGTCACAATGATTATACTGTGAGAATTGATAGTGCAGCTTATCGAAGAAATCGTCAGCATTTGAAAGAACTGAGGATGCCATTACTCGAAAGCAAGCGATGTTGGTTCTGAACATGGAATTTCCTCAACAACTTCCAAACAAAGACTATCAATTGAACAGAATTGCTCTGACGAAGGAATTCAAGAAACTACAGAAAATACTACAATGATCTAGAATGATGAACACCAAATAGTGACTCGCAGTGGTCGAATGATAAAACCACCTGTGTAACTGAATTTGTTTTTAGTAAACTGCAATTACAGACCCAACAGGGTATTTTTGTGATTCGTGTCTCTGATCCGTTCTGTGATTGTGCTTTTGTCGCCTTTATAAGGTTATGTCAATTTGTTGTGGAATATTTTGAGGATGATCGATCGATGTAACATATTTTAGAACAAACTATTCCATATACTTATGTCAGTGTTATATAGAATTTTCGAGAAGTGTTCCGAAATAATTTTAATTATGAACAAATGTAGTTCGTACCAATTTTGTATGGTTAATTCTCTATTGATACGGCTCCACCGAGTTGGTACTTGTATTTCTGTCCCATGAATACAAATTCAAAGTCGGTGGTTGTTCAAAAATGTATGTGGTTTGTTGAAAAGTTCTAACAAATTTCGTAAATTATAATTAAGATGTTTTTTTAACGTTTCTCATTGCTAAAAAAGGCGCAAAAGGGGCATTTCTTGATCATTTAACCTCTAAAAGTATTTGAGAATGACGCGTATTGACTTCGAATTTGTGTTCATGGGGAAAAATACGTAGGTAACACCAAGCGGCAAGACTCAACTCGACGGAGCCGTATCAACAATTAAGTTGGACAATCCCGCTTTGCTTAAGAAGTTGAATTTTATATTATTTTCTCTGTTCAAGATATTCAGAAGTGTCTCTGGAAATAACTTACATGTTTTGTATAATTTTTAGCAAATGACATGAATGAATGCATGAATGTCTACTCCACAAAACTTCTTTAAATACTTCTTTTCTAAAATAAATTTGGACAGATTGATGAATAAAAGGAATACCAGAATTTCCCGTAAGATTATGTGAAGTGTTGGATAATCTTCCTCTATTCAATTGAAAAGTGTACTTTTTTGTTGTTGTTTTGTATGGTACTTGTTATTCTATTTTGAGGGTAGCCATATCTTTCTCCTTCATTCTGGAAACAGCAAATGATCAGAAAAACTTGATTTAAATTTTTGATATAGAATTCATCATTAAGTAATAAATCCAATCTCATGGTTTTCATGCTTTTCATAATGAATTAAAAATAGAATATAGAATTAGTAGATTAGGGTATTTTCGTTTCTGCAAGATCAATAAAATATTTATGTTTTTAGGTGGAATTAATTATATAATGAGACTATATTGTCATAATCAGACAAAAAATTTATCCTGAGATTTTGATTGAAATATTTGCATGTTATATATACTTTATGGTGATCACTGCATTCGATGTGTTATCTCATTAACAATCAGCATGTGTATTCCATTGTTTATCATTATTGTCCACATTTATTTATCTAAAGCTTTTGACTATTACGTAAGCTTCATCTCTACGGCTCCAGAGGACGAAGCTTCAATTGGTCCGAGTCCTATCCGAGCTTATGGGAAAATTAAGAGGTCTTCACTATTTTGGCAGACAACGCGACTATCTTATCGCAGGAACTCAAATTACCTTCATAGTAAAACGACTCGTATATGTATAAATTAATTTGTATCTTCTCTGAACTACTTTTGCCCATTGTAATATTTTTTTTCAACTTGTTATTGTACGTTGTCTAGTAACTAGCAAGTCAAATATTTTTATTATTACTTTTATATTTATTTTTTATATCATATATATTTTCTACAAAATTTTGGATATTTTCTTCCAAAGAGCCATGGGACCCTCTGTGACGGTTCGGAATTCACTAGCCAAAATCAAGATACCATTCTCCATAGGAAAAGTCCACGCTTACTTGTGAAATTAATGTTTTTATTAAAAAGTGATAATTATCCTAATAATAGTCATTAGCCGTATCGATCTTGGGAGAGGGTCCTGTTCTTCCGAACAACTGCTTGGTTTAGATCGCTCCCCTTCTTTGATTACTCACTGAAAAATAAAAGAGGAGCTGATTTAGATTGTTTTGGGCAGCGGATGGTTTGGTAATATTTTGTATAGGAAAGTTTAATAGAACAATGTCATCGGGGGCATTTTCCAATCCCTTCAATTTTCAGTTAATCCATCGTCTAGAAACATCAGTCCACTCTCTTATATTTTCTCCTTCCTTCGTGGAAATGTCCACAATCCCAAAAAGACTATTTGAGAAGAAAACACTTTGGAAAAATCTCGCTTTCGCACCAACTGTTCAGAGCGGGATCTTGCATAAAAATATGCAGTAATGTTGACAGAAAAAGGAAATTTCATAGGTTTGAAGTTTGAGATTTAGCGTGACCCAAACATTCCTCAACCGCGCCATCTATTGATGAAATTCTAAGCAGAATTTAACGCCATTCATTTGTTGTCCTCCAAAAATTCTGAACAAAATTGAATCAGTGAATACACCATCCCAGTTTCTATTCAGATGTTATGTCATATCACTGTCATAATATTAGATCTCACATCCGTGTTAAGTATTGTGCCTCTATTACTGAACCGAACAATCGATAGTATAATGAACAGAACATAACAGTGATTAGATATTTCCACTATTATTGATACAAATTCGCCTACTTCTATATTGAATTCACAGACAAATTCGATCTGACACAGAGTTATCTCAAGAATTTCCCCCAAAGTAAGATGTCTGTTTTCGATGGAATCTTTTCGTTCCTGTCTTTTTTTGGGATAATCCCTCACGCTTGCCGTTGATAAAATGTCCACTAGATCGATTGAATTTCTCCTGGCTCTGTCCTCCATGAATATTCAGCAGACGTTGTCGAAAAATCCAGGATGATTTGCATACAAGCTTAGACGTAAACAACTCTTTCGGCGACTTCGCAATCATGGTCTTTGAATCCAAAAAGAAGAAACACTGATGAAAAGTTTTATGGTTGAAACAGACCACGAACTATTTCAGAATAAAACTCCAATAAATATCCTTTGCGGTTTAAAACATTGAAATTTGCATTGAGATGTTATAATTTTGAGCTGAATTGAAAAGGGAAAGCCAACTATATTCTGCAGATCCATTACAGAGATCAGCACAGAGACTTGGTATTAGGTATTATTCGAAATGTGGTGGGCGAAAACAAAACTTGGAAGAGATTGGGAATTCAAAATAATGGATACTCCCTCTGGTGTCGATTTTTGAAACTATAGATACGTATAGTTGCGGCCAATAAAAAATTGCAACATTGAATATTTGACATATGTCAAACAATCCAAATTAGAAAGTAATTATGCCGCATATAAATGCAGTGACGAATGGTGGAATAATCGCAAAAATAGGCGATGGATGGTCAGTGAGGCAAACTGCGGCATTTTACAATGTGAGCAAGAACTCAGTTTCAAGTATTTTAAGAAGATGGCGGAACGATGGAAGAGTTAATAGAAATCCAGGCTCAGGACGTCCGAGAAAGTCAACTGCTGAACAGGATGCTGCGTTGATGAACAATTTAAGAGTAAATCCATTTTCAACAGTAGTTGATGCTGTTTCAGCAACACTTTTTCCAGCATCCTGTCGTACGGGCCGTCGCAGAGTAGCACAGTCTGAATTGAAATGCCACGCAGCAGCAAGGCAACCATTATTGAACAACAGTCACAAAGAAGCAAGAATGGAATTTGCTTTAGAACACATGGCTCATGACGAACAATTTTGGAATCGTGTTATTTTTACGGATGAAAAGGTTTTCCAATCCTCAAATAGTGGCAATGTTCGTGTCTATCGCTCACCGAATACAAGGTTTGACGAGAATTATGTCAATTTCACAAATAGAAGTGGTCGTTTTTCTGTAAATATGTGGACGTGGATATCTATGCAGGGACCTGGAGTTCTATGGCATATTGGCGGAAGATTTAATAGTGAAGCATATATCAGAATTTTGGGAAATGTTATGCTTCCTTCTGTTGAGATTCTTTTTCCTAACAATGATTTCATCAAGATAACTGCTCAGTGCATAACTCTGGTGTAGTGACCGAATGGTTTCGGGCACGTAATATCAATGTTCTTGACTGGTGTAGTGAAAACATAGACTTGAATCCTGTGGAAAATGTTTGGGCTATGTTTGTAGTGATATCATTCTGTATATGAGTTACCTGGGAGAAGGGGTCATGGTAGAAAAGTCAGATTTGACATCATTATTATTGTACTGATTGAGAAATAGATATTTGTGTTACGAGTATATATTTTATTGAATTCAACTCACAACATGGCGCAGTCGTAAAAAGAAGCTACGTTATAATCAAAGGAAGTAAGATTTAAGCAATGGAATTTTTGAAACAACCGGCGTCAATGGGTATGTGTGGGGACTTGGGAACCAACTGGCGGAAGTTTAAGAACAATTTCAGTCTTTACTCAATTGCAACAGGGTGTAAAGAAAAAGCGAAAGAGGTTCAGGCAGCAGTTCTATTACATTGTCTAGGAGAAGAGGCTAATGAAGTTCTGGAGACATTGGATTTGACAGCTAATGACAGAACAGATCCAGATAAGATAATTAAAGAATTAGATGTTCATTTTCTACCCAAATCCAATCCTAGTGTGGAAACTCACAAATTTAATTCAAGAAATCAACTTTATGGTGAATCATTTGAAAACTTTTTGGCAGAATTGAAGAAAATAGCTAGAGATTGTGAGTTTGGTACATTCAAAGATAGGCTTATAAAAGATAGAATCGTTAGTGGGATTAGAGATCAGAAAGTGAAGGATCGCTTGCTGCGTGAAACAAATTTGGATTTGACAAAGACTATTGAAATTTGTCGTGTGGCTGAACAGACTGAACAATATATCAAGGTAATGACAGATAAAACAGAAAACCTTGAAGTTAGTGAAATACATGAAAAAAATAGATTCACCAATGTGAATGAAAATAGCATGTATGCTAGAAGACAAAAAGAAAAAGAAAAGCACAGAAAAATTATGTACCAGGAGAATATCGAAGACAGCTCAATATGAATAGTTCCGGTCGTGACGATAAACGGAGCAAGCAACCAGGACAGCTAATGAAATACAGGACGTATCCAATAAACATAGCAGAACAAGTGATGGAGGATCACATGATTCTTATGAGTCGAACTGTGGCAAATGTGGTTTAAAAGCACCGTTATCGTAAATGTCCAGCTTTTGGCAAACAATGTAGGAGATGTTTTAGGTTTAATCACTTTGCTCATTTTGTAATGATAATTTTATTCCGGTGTAAATGGTATTACTGAAGATGAACATTATAATTATAATGATTATGTTTTAGGATCAATTGAGATTTTTATGATGGAAAACTCGGAACATGATTGGTATGAAACACTTTATATTCCAGCTAGTGGCCAGTACTTAAAATTTAAGCTAGACACGGGGTCTCATTTTAATGTTATACCAGAAAATATTTGGAGAATTTTGAAAATAGGTTCACTGAAAAAATTCAAACTGAATATTACGAATTATGGAGGTCAGACATTGGATGTTGTTGGTTCCTATAACTTGCGAGTTGTTTTCAATGGTAAGAATTATTTTCTTGATTTTATTATTCTGAAGACCAATGGAAATTCACCACCTGTTTTGGGAATTCGAAGTCTACAAGAACTAAATCTTATCCGAAGAAATATATTTCAAATCCAAAATAATAATGTATTTACTGATAATCCAGTATTGTTTGAAGGCATTGGTAAAATTTTGAGTAGTCCGGTGAATTTTCAATTAAAACGTGATTACCAACCAAAAGTTGTACCGTGCCGTAGAGTACCATTTCATCTCATGGATAAACTCAAAGCCGAATTAGATAGAATGATATCAGATAATATAATTACAACAGTAAAGAAACCCACTGAATTTGTGAATCCAATAGTAATTGTCAAAAAACAGATAATAGTATTCGTATTTGTCTGGACCCACAAAATTTAAATGATGCATTGTTGAGAGAACATTATGAAATTCCAACTTTTGATGAAATCACACGAGAGATGTGTGGTGCAAAAGTTTTTCAACCATGATGCCAACAAAGGGTTTTGGCAAATTGTGTTAACAGAGAAAGCTTCTGAGCTAACAACATTTGCAACACCTTTCGGTAGGTTCATGTTTTACGTTTGCCATATGGTGTATGTAATGCTCCGGAAATTTTTCACAGAACATTCACAGAAATTTTTGGAGGCATCAAGGGAGTTAAAGTATATATTGACGATATTATAATTTTCCAAAAACCTTGAAGGAACATGATGAGATTCTGGAAAAATTTTATTTTTAAAGCAATGAACATGGGTGTCAAATTTAATAAAATAAATGTAGGTTCAGAGTGAACGAAGTTAAGTATGTGGGACACATTTTGACAGATGAAGGTATAAAAATAGATGGTGATAAAATTGAAGCCATAAAACAGATAGATATTCCAAAGAACACTAAAGAGTTGAGCAGGTTTTTAGGAATGGTTACGTATGTTGCCAAGTTTATTCCAAATTTGTCCAAACTCACCTCAAACTTGAGGGTATTGTTAAAAAAGATGTTGTATGGGAGTGGAATGACATTCATCAAAAAAATTTTGAGAATTTGAAAAACCTATTGATGACAAGACCTATTCTACAATATTATGATGAAAATAAACCGATAGTTCTGTCAGTTGACAGTTCAAAAGATGGGCTAGGGGCAGTAATACTCCAAAGTGGAATGCCTGTTGCATATGCTTCAAAAAGTTTGACAGATACACAGCAAAACTATGCACAGATTGAAAAGGAAATGTTGGGAATTGTTTTTGGATGTCAAAGATTTCACCAATTTCTTTATGGTAAGTCGTTTTTAGTGGAAACAGATCACAAGCCACTCGAAGCTATATTTCAAAAACCACTGAATAAATGTCCTATGCGTTTACAAAGACTCAGAATTACTCTACAAAATTATGATTTGAAAGTTAGATATAAACCTGGTGCATTATTGTATTTTGCAGATACTTTGTCGCGTGCTTATTATGATGACAAAAATTTTGATATCATAGAAAATGATTTAGAAGCTCAGGTTGGTATTATTGAATTCAATAGTGTTAGTCCTCAAAAATTTGATGTATTGAAAATAGAAACTCAAAGAGACATTGAACTAATAGAAGTTATGAATTATATAAAAAATGGGTGGCCTCACGATAAAAATCAGGTGACTCAATTGGCAATGCCTTTTTGGAGTGTGAGGGATGAACTAGTTGAACAAAAAGGGGTAATTTTCAAGGGTAATCAGATGGTTATTCCGAAAACTATGAGGGAAGATATCAAAGCTAGGTTACATTACAATCATATGGGCACTGAGAAAACGTTATTACGAGCTCGCGATATGGTTTATTGGCCATTTATGCAGAAAGAAATATCTGACACAGTAGGAAATTGTTCTTCTTGTCAGAGATTCCAAAATAGCAATCAGAGAGAACCTTCGTTAAGTAGAGATATTCCCACCCGTCCGTGGCATACTGTGGCTGCTGATTTTTTTATCTCGATGGAAAACAATTTTTATTATTGGTAGATACTTACTCGAAATTCCAGAAATTAAATGTTTAGATAATGATACAACCAGTAAAAGAGTAATTGATGCCTTGAAATCTATTTTTGCCATTCATGGTAAACCAGATATTTTTTATAGTGATAATGCTCCTCAATTCGCAAATTCTGAATTTCAGCAGTTTCTTAAAGAGTGGGAAGTTGTTCATAAAACTAATTCGCCTACATATTCGCAATCGAATGGTTTTATTGAGAGACATGTACAAACTATAAAGAAAATGTTTAAGAAAGCTTTATTCGACGGTAAAGATTTACATTTAACACTTCTAGAATACAGAAATACACCAATCAGTCGTGATACTCCATCTCCGGCACAACTTTTATTTGGTCGCATTCTCAAGGGTCATGTACCTGTTAGAGAAAATGTTTTGAAACCAAGGAATTATCATAGAAATATAAATAAAATTTTTGTGAACAATAAATATAGACAAAAATCATATTATGATAGAAATGTAAGAAACTTACCTGATTTAAAAACTGGAGACCATATAATGGTTCAATTTGGTAGAGTTTGGGAACCAGCAACAGTTATAAGAGTTGATCGAAATAGGCCTCGATCGTTCGTTGTTAAATTGAATAAAAATGGTAGAATTTACTTAAGAAATAGGAGATTTTTGAAGAAAATTTCCTCGAATTTTTCCAGTGTCACATCTGATATAGAGTGTGATTGGTCATTGAATTGTAATGATAATGGAAATCAAAATAATGAGAATGAAGAAATGACTGTAAATGTAAATAATGATATTTCAGAAAATGAAATAGGTGAGACACCAAATGCTGAAGAGGGAGACAGTATATATAAAACTAATTTTGGTCGTACTATAAGAAAACCTTGCTACCTTCGGGATTATATATAGTTTCAGTTCCCTTGCCACCGTCTGGATTATATACTATAGTTTCAGTTCCGATGTTTTATATACTTAAACTTATTTCAATCTTTCATTTTGTTCATTTGAAAAGGGAAAGATGTAGTGATATCATTCTGTATATGAGTTACCTGGGAGAAGGGGTCATGGTAGAAAAGTCAGATTTGACATCATTATTATTGTACTGATTGAGAAATAGATATTTGTGTTACGAGTATATATTTTATTGAATTCAACTCACAACAATGTTAGACAGAGAAATTGGAAAGGCAAATGTAAGACCGAGGAACGTTGAAGGTTTATTGGAAGTTATAAATAATGATTGGGAAGAAATATCTGAAGAATAATGTTCCACCATATATAGATCGATGAGCAGTAGATTAAGAGACGTCAAAGAGCGTAATGGCGAGATAACTAAATATTAATTGTTGTTTTTTTATTGAAAATTGAAGATCATTTAGTGGCCTTTGTTATTTAATTATGATTAACAATATTATTTTCTTTGGTGTTATTATTATTTAAATATGCGACAAAACTATCCCATTTTTTCCCAGAAACAAAAAGTCAATTTCACACTAGGCAACAACAACTGTCCCATTTTTTATTGGCCGCAACTGTACATTGTTTACTTTTCCAAACATCAATGTTTATATGATTTCAGCAATTCTTTATCTAAAACTTGTCGAATCTCTTGTAATTGCTGTTATATAATGAAATTCTTGTTTACCTGGCGAATGTTCTGTTGACTATTGTACGTCCTCGAGTGAAAAAATTAGTGATTAAAGTTCAAATCATTATTGCTGTGTACCTCAATGTGACTCTTGGCAAAACGATACCAATGTATTGGAATAAGTTTTCATCATTTTCCGTGAGAAAATGAACGTAACGTTCCGGTGCAGACTAATCTAGGATTGAGTGAGTCTATAGACAGACGACGAGCTCTTGGGATCTTGAAGAAGAATACAGTTCCTCACCAAAATGTTTCTATATCGTGTGTGACCAAGAGAAAAAGGGAAAAAGAGAACCGTCAAAGAGAGTTGAGAAGAAAAAAAAGAGAGTTAAGAAGATAAAAAAGAGATATTATTCAACATACCAAGATTATTCATACAGTATGAAAAAAAGGGACTATTTATGTATATCTAGGTCTAGGACACATTCTCACACCATCTTGTTTGTTTTAGATGAAATGAAAAAAACTATTTTTGTCAGTTTAATTTTCAATTCGAACATTCACAAATAATAATGTGTAACATTTCTTCAAAATAATTCATAACAATAATTCCCGATGACTCTTATCTATCTATCTAAGTAGTCCAGAAACTTCGAAAAAGATTTTTTCTGCAAGCAATTTAGAACATACTCTGTTTCCTTCGAAGTGAGTTTCCGCAAATGATATTGTATTAAGATTTAAATACAGCACTTCACGAGAGTCTTGAAATCAATAACACTACACAAAAAACTGGAAAATAATACCAAATGGAAATATTTTAAGAAAAACTCCAAACACAAGTGTACAACCTCTGAGAAAACAGACAAACAATTTACGTACGTCTGGTTTGAATTTTCGCCACTCTGGCCAATACAGAAATGAATTCGAAGAAGTAGTTCGAGTCTATACTAGTGCAAGGGATGAAATAGTTAAAATCATTTTCTTCGAAAAATATAACGTGAAAACTAAATTGAGCGGATAACTTCCACCCTGTATCCGGTTTTAATTTATGCGTGAGTTGTTGAATTCGTGTATTATTCCAATATCTCAAATAATTCCGACATGTGAACAGGAACAACTGCAGATTGGAGTGTTATAAATCCAGATTGGTACAGGAAAACTCTTCCGCAAACACCACATAAATTTAATGTTTGGGCTGGGATTTTAGGAGACCATTGACCTCAACGGACAAAAGAATCTTGAACTTCTTGATACAACTGCAAACCCCGCAAACACTCAGCTCACCTTTCAATAAGCTCCTCCACATTTTGTTGCACCTGTACGTCGAATTTTAAATGACAATTTCACAAGTAGATGGATTGGAAGGCAAGGACCAATATAATGACCTGCGATATCTCCTGCTTCATCACCATTAGACTTTTTTTATGGGGAGATTCGAAATCCAAAGTTTATACCACGCGCAGAAAAGTTGAAGATGGGTCTCGTGCAGAGTGACTTCAGGAATATGTGAAGACATTTCGAATATCGCTCATACGTCAGTATGGAACGAAGTGGTTCACATTTCAAACCTTCGATATGATTAAATTTCAGATAATGAAAAAAAATGGCTTGTTTTATATTTATTATTTTTAACCGACGAAATAAAAATGCGTATATTTTTTTTATGTATGATCACGCATCACGTATGATCACGCAGTTCGATTCCGATTATTATTTTTTCATTAGCTAGGGTAGTATACTTCAAAGTTGGTCCCATTTGAATTTGAACAAAAAAATCCATCCCTAAGGGTAGCAAAATGGAGGATATGGATCGTTCACTCTCTGAATTTTGGTCCGTTCACCGATTCTATCAGGCATAATTTTGTAGTGGATTTTCCGATTTGGATGTTTTTTTTTTAGATAGGGTATACCTCATAGTTGATCATATTCCAATTTGTAATGGAATGATCCACCCCTATGGGTAGAAAAATAGGGGATGATTGATTTTCCACTTGTGAACATTGGCACACATATGTAGTTGACATTGACAGATCCTCCTACATCCGTCACAATAATTACATTCTATGAAAGGTTGGAATTATATACAAAGTGATGAAATCAACTAACCAGAACTTTCAAAAATAATTTATATTGAATAACAATAAATAGTTAAAGTGATAATCATATTATTTAATAGTTGAAGTAAGCTAGGTTAGTAAGTATTTTGGAAGTAATCAAAAATTAAGTAGATAGTAATTAGTAGATTTCAGCCTTAAAAAATTAAAAAAAAATTTTTTTTAACAAAAACTCAAACCGACGAAAAAATCAACTGAAAAGCAAAAAATAAACCTTCTTAGGACCGATATTATAATGTCAGTTTAAACTCCGAAAACCTTGAACCAGTTCATCTTCAAGTTTAAACCAAAAGTGGTGAAAAAGTCATTTTATAAAAAACATATAAGATTTTCATTTTCTATGTATATAAATGTCATCTGTCACTTGACTATGGTGTTTTATCGTAACGACTGTTTCGTTTTGTGAAAAGTGACGTGAGCAGAATAACTTTTCATTTATATTTGAGGTAACCTCCAAATGCTAAGAAATAAATTCAATTAATAATAGAATAACAGCTGAGTTGTTGATAGGTACGGTATATTAGGTTTAAGGTGAGACACATGCATAAAATGTGGATACATGTAAACATTCCTTGTGATTTTTCAGATATTTTCAGTTTAACACTTGCAATAGTCTGAACGTTAATCGAAAAATATCCCTTGCGGTTTCTAAATTGTTCTGCATTATATCCGCCTGCAAATCAATAAGCTTTTAACAATAAGATTGTCACTATGTGACCATAATGGCGCTATTATCACAACAGATTCATCTCAAAAGCATACCTGGAGATTGAATATTTATATGTGTACAGTCAATGGCACCAATAACATTCGAAAATCTGGCAATATCAAAAAATTCTCTTCTATGTTACTTTTAGTGCTTCCTCCGAAGAAGGCATTTCGATATATCTTCGTGATAAAGCTGCAATAGCTGTGGATACACGTTTGACTATTCGTGACATTGTTGATACAAGTATTCCACCAAAATCACCCACTGCTCTGAGCATATCCCCTGTAGCATAAAATCTAAGCAGCATCAATAACAAACTGCAACAAGGCTCAACTGCGTGGTTTCTGAAAAGTAAGTTGACACTTGAAGGTGTTGAAGAGAAACATTTTATTTACCGATCAGTAGGGTGGTGTAATCTACTCTCTATCTGAGTAAATATATTGTCAACAGTTTGCTTAGACAATGTGAATCTATTTAGAAATTCTATGTCATTCCATTCATCATAATGATTATGCCTAATTCTAAATTTGCGAGCGGCTCTTGACACATCCACCAAATAAATGATTTCCTCTTCATTATCCGACATTACCTCTTCGAACACTTCAAAAATATGATCTTGAATGTAGTCCATTTTATAGTATTTCCAACTACAAAGTAAAGCTTAATTCAAAACAAATTTTAAAGGTTAGACTCGATTTTAAGATGTCAATTTTTGTTATTTTTTGTCCTGTTGGCTTACCCATTTGAACGTTTCCAATCCTTTGAACCATACCTGAGGTAGGGTTTAAGGTTTAAACTCGATGACGTCACTCAAGAGTTCAAACTGACATTATGATATCGGGCCTTAGTCTCAATGATAATTGAGCTCCTAAGCTAATGTAACTAATTTTGAGTCGGCGCCAAACAAACTAGCAATTCAATTAGGTAAATCGTAAATTGATGACAGGGAGATTCACAGCGGCATTTTGATTACTTCTTCAAAGTACCTAATATAATCTTCGATAATTGTTTGTTTGGCGCCGACTCAAAATCAGTTACTCACATTAGTTTGGGAGCTCAATTATCATTGAGACTAAGAAGTTTTATTTTTTGCTTTTCAGTTGATTTTTTCGACGGTTTAATTTTTTATTAAAAAGTTCTTTATTGAAGCTTCTACAACACTCAATCGATTCTCAATTGCATGACACCGATGTGTTCGCGATTGAATTTCCTCTTAAATGATGTATCACAAGTATGGTAGTCCTATTGACGATTCTGAGGTAGGGGGTGAGGGGTTAATAGCACAGTGATGACGTATTTGGTGGAAGTGTTCCCTCTCGAAATGAAAATCAACGGGTCTGAGCGATTTCGGATATAAGTAAGTTTACTTAATAAAGATATCCTTATATACAATATATAAATATAAATGTTATAATTTAACAATAATAACATTGTAGTAAAATATTCGATAAGCTAGAATATGAAGTGATATTGAAAAAAAAAGAAAATTATATCATTTTACATATTTTATAGTCATAAACAAATGGAATGGTGTAAATATGGTAAATAAACCTTAAACTGATTTAAATATATTTTGAAATCAATCTATAAGTAATTTTTTGAAATGTATTATAGAACTGCTACTTATAATGTCTTTTGGAAGCTTGTTATATTCAATGAGACCTCGGTGGAATAGTGAATTCATTGATCTCGTGTAATTTGTTCTTGTCACATAAAAATTCATGTTACCTCTTGTAGGGTAATCATGAATTTTATTTTGATAAATGATGAATTGATTGAAGTAGGTAGGTAGTTTTCCTGATATTATTTCGAAAATAAAAATCAGGGTAGGGAAGTGACAAGTTTTAGCTGGGACACACTGTATAGTATGGAACAGAACAAAATTTGATGAAAAAATGTGAATGAATATCTCGGCTGAGTTCGGCCAAATCGTTAAAATGAAGGAACTTTTGTATTCTCAGAAATGTTTCGGATCTGAATTTTCAACTTTCTGATAAATGTATGGAGTTCTATTAGTGCGCTATGTTCGCACAATAATATTGCTATTGTGCCTACCAGCATGAAATTTGGTATACATGCTGATGAATAAATGGAAACAAAAAACCATGGGGACACAAACTGTGTATGGAATATTTTGGCCGCCATTTTGGAAAATGATGGCCAAAAACTAGATTTCCGCTAATATCTCAAGAACGGTACAACATATCGAAAAAGTTAAACACGATGAAATATAGAATGTGACAAGGAGCACATTTTTTCGTAAAATGAATTATAAAGCCAACAACTGGAATATATTGATTGGACCTTTCTTGTTTTCTCGAGAAAAATTTAAAATGGCCAAAGTCAGGCTAAGATTGGCCACAAAAACCATTATTAGAAGTTGTATGATCTTCGCTCACGAGTTGGATTTACGATACACCTGAGGTGCGTTCGATTATAGACTCCTAGAGTAGAGTAAAGTTTTTGAAGGCTTCTTAAATTTACTCTGGAGAGTACTATTCATGTAATATTCGAGCGTTGCGGAATTTATTTGGACTTGTTTCGAGTGACAGGAGGTTCTGACATCGGAAATATTGTTAAAAAAAACGAAAAATGACAAGAACAGTGAAAGTTGATGAAAGCCGGAGAAAAATATTGTTGACAATAGCAGATAACTTTTCTAGAATCTTGTTCGCCAATTGTAAATTAAATGTTAGTATTTATAGTAGGGTATGACAATGGTAGATTCGAATATCATGTGATGCTTCCGAAGCAGCTTTATTAAAAATAGGTCCTCGGTTAAGAATTCGAGTGGGACAGTATGAACTTGGCAGACCATATGTATCTCCAAGATTACAACTATTATCAGTGAACAGTATTGAACACTTTCACATGAATAATCTCAATCACAGACACAGCATAAAGAGATTTTCCGTCCCCCAGAGTTGTGTCAATTTTGTGGAGTTAAATAAACCCAGCTATTTTGTAGAGTTACGAGAGTTAACTCGGTAGCGAATACTCGGGTATTTTCGAACGACAGTGTTATAGTAAAATATACACAACTTTACGATTTTCGAACGCTATTTAGTAAATTATACTCGATGGAGTTAATAATCGAACGCACCTCTGATAGTGTTGAACTACCACAGCAGTGTTTCTCCAATTAGGCCATTATTTACACGGCGAAAAGCCCCAACTTCATAATTATGATATCAATCAAAGACACTGCAGAAAATGGAAGACTTTATGTTGCCAGTTTGCTTGCATGACTGGATGAAAGCGATGATTCACGGATAACGACGTATAGACTCGTAACAGATAAGAAATTACGAGGAGTGAAACAATGGTAAGGGAAATCTGAAAGCTCCAAACGATTTCCAGATATTCGAAAAAGTCATTCGAAATAGGATCCTTAAACATAGGTTAATAAAATAATTATTAGAAAAACTTTTTAAAGTCAAGCATTTATTCCAATGCACTTAAAAGTAAAAAACAATTGCTTTGGATGTCTGACGTAGGTTATTCCGTGAGTTATAGATTCAAAAGCTTGTCGCACAAAGTTTTCTGTTCGAATACAAAGATTTTGAATCTATAACTCACGGAATAACCTATATCACACATCCAAAGCAATTATTTTTCACTTTGCATTGAAATAAAAACTTGTCCATGAATAGTTTTTTCAGTAATTATTTCATTTTGTGCTTTTTAGCACTTGAGTACGCCTTAATCTATGCATTTATGTTGAAGGATTCTTATTATGAGGCCTTTTTTCCTGTAAGTTCTGAGCTATCGTTGAGAAGACCATCTGAAGATTAACTTATCCGCCATCTTGCAGTTGCCATCTTCAATTTACGAATATTAACTAAAAATCAATTATCCCAAAAACCCATAATTACAAAACGCATCCACCATCTTGAATTTCTGAAGTTTGATAGAAAATTCATAATCTCCGACTCCAAAAACCCCCACATACCAATTTTGAATGGAATCGGACCATAAACACAGAGATCATCGGCCATCTTAGAGCCACCATTTTGATTTTCTGAATTTCGGAGAGAAAATCAAAATTCACGACCTTGAAAACCCCCACATACCAATTTTGAATCGAATTAGACCATAAATCTAAACTTCGTCCGCCATCTTAAAGCGCCATTTTGTTTTTTTCTCTAACAAAAATTCCATGTGCCGTCATTTAAATTTCATAAATTTTGACAAAAAATTCATATTTTCCGAATCTGAAAACCTCCACATACAAATTTTCAATAGAATGGGACCATAATCACAAAACTTTTCCGCCATTTTGGTGCCGCCATCTTGAATTCATGAATTTTGACAAAAAATCATGATCTCCGACCCCGCAAAACTCCACATATCATGTAGTTCAATGTCCAGCGTGGCTTTAGCCGGGGAAGTAGTTGTTTTCTGTTAGACATTCACAAAAAATAACTTCATTTTAAGCGTGGATTTTTCAATTCACAGAAAATTTTTTCTATCAATATTCAATTGAGAATGTTTCCCTTTTCAACATGAATACCCCACAAGAGGTTATCTTGACGATGGAAGATAGTGACTAAAGTTTATCTTTCAGTCGCAGATGATTCCATATCTGATTTTATGAACATTCTGTTTATATTTTCAACAAATCAATCCACATATCATCTTTGAATCAAATCGGACCATAGTTACAAATCTCGTCCGTCATTTTGGAGCCGCTATTGTGTTTTTTACACTTACAAATTTCATAATGTATTGTCACCGGAATTATGAACACCTGCCAAATTTCAGCTCAATCGGATGTCGGCAAGTTCTCCAAAAATGGATTACAAATGTTGAACCGGAAAGAATGACAGAACGAATGTCATACGAACGAAGCAAGTTAAATAAAAGCTTGTAAAAATCAACAATTTCTAATGGAACTATGAATTAATACTTTGCACCTCAAGAAAAAATATAAGGAATAGCTGCTCATAACAAGTAGCATTTTAAGTGGACAGAACGTAGCGGCCACGATTCTGTACAACTTTGAAGTGTTCGGCCACAACCACTGCCACGTAATATACACGGTTCTATCACGCGGCGGCTACCAAAATGGGGAACACTTTTTTGGTGGCTGCTACGTTCCAATCTACGTTCCTGGATCTAAGATAGCCACATTCCAACCACGTTGTGGTCACCTGGCAAAAACGTGGATATGTAGTGGCCGACACTAGACACGTTAAACAACTGACTGCGTTCGTGTAAATAATATGTAGCTCGATCTCTGTTCAGCAACATTTTTCTGTGATAAATGTTCCTCACTCTTCCATTTTGCCTGATTCATTTCTAACACTCGATCAACTTTAAAAATATATAGCATATAAACATACAAACGCTCAAGTGAGTATATTGAATTTGGATACTTCTGATCAGGATAAAATTAAACCGATTGAAAGTTTTTTGTGAAATATGGGTGCTGTAGCTTGATTGTGAGCACACGCCATCTGAGTACACTTTATTTGAGGAAAACATTATAAATTTTGGAAATAACTCGCCTCTGAAATTATGTACTTGAATCCCTCAAACATTGTTTCATCAATCTTGGTTAGTTGAAACAGATATTTACGTAACAAATTACCACGTTTGATGCAGTGCTGATGACAAATAAATCTTTATTGAATATTTCGATCATTTCTCTAATGATGGCGACCCAGCATATTCCTGTAAATATGGCGTCTTTTGGAGAATATTACTTCAAAGTGGCAGAAAGTGTACATATACCACTCTAAAGCTCCTCCCATCATGAAGTACCCAGTAGAACTGAATTATTAACTTTTCCACCACTGGAAAGTGGCACTCACGTCGCAGGCCCATGACTCACCACTTCAAAGTTATAACCTAAAAATAACAACAGGTCTTATACCCTTGAAAAGGGCGAACACGTCATGCTATTATAACCCGCTACTTCAGAGTTTTAACCTCAAAATTGTGGGTACATGTTTATTCATTGTTAAAAAAGGACATGTAGCAAGTATAGTAGATTTATGCAGCTCCAATCAAAAATTATCAAGTAACAATTATCAATGAACAAGTAATGAAAATGATGGCATTTATGCAAACAGAATTAACAATTAAATTATAAATATTAAGCAGGAGCACAAGTCAGAGATCCGATCTATTTATATTAAACTTTTTTCACAAAATCAAGAGAAAATTTCTATTGAATACACCTAACTCATTTTATTTCGAATGGATATCATTCACGTTTCACGTAATAGGCAGAACGAACTTTTTGTAAGCCACAATAAAATAAAATTTTTTTTCGTCACGCAGGACCCAGGTTCAAAAAAGGGAAATTGTCTATTGAAAACGCATAACCCATTTCATATTGAATAGAATCATTCATGTTTCACGTAACAGGTTGAACAAACTTTTTGTAAGCCACAATAAAATAATTTGAGAAAACTTGTTAGCTTTTGTCATCGCGCGGAATGGTGAATTTTGAAGGTTATTGTAATCACTTATGGAGATAGCAAGAACGTGGCAACCATCACCATATATCACAATCAAGTGCCTGCCACATTGAAGGTTTTATGGAAGTTACCAAAACGTCACCGAAACTATCATACTCTCTTGAAAGTGACTGTGACTTCTAAGTGATACTTAAGTGGTACAGGATAGTTACCGCAACGGTTATTTTCCACTTTTGAATTTGAAAACCTTCAAAGTGATTTGCTCAGTGGCCATAATGTTTCAGACACCTCAAATGACACTAATAAGTTATAGAACTGTGGAGTGGCTACCAAAGATGGGAATTACGTGACTACAACCATACACATATAAAATTTTAGTTATTCTTACTGTATAGTGGTATATTTAGTGGTGATTACGTGATAACCACCGAGTCGAAGTTGCAGTATCAGTTTCCGTTACTATAATGCTGCTTTGTTAACAAAGTATGTGAATAAATTGAATTCAACAGTTGACTTTGTCTTGATGGGAATTTGGTGTTGATAGTGGCATTGTTCCTAATCCGAAATAGCAATTGAGACTACTGACATCTTTTTCAAAATGGAAAATACTGGAATATAATAGCATAATCAGCACTGTACTGAAGTGGCTTAACAGATTCCTGTTGAATAGAGAAAAATCCACGAGAATCGAAAATGTTTATACATATTCTACACTCATGTTGTGAATTATATTGCGAAATCCTCAATATTTCGAATGATAACATGATGGAGACTACAAGTGATGCTGAACTGGTGGAAGAAATAAAAAACAACCTCATGAATAATCATAACAACCCAATATACATATAATCGGAATGAGGGAAATATGATGGCAATACATTTCAATAGCAAAAAATTTAAAAGGTACATCAAACATTTGGAAATCATCATAGATAATGACTCGAGCCTCAGCAACTATTTTCATTATACATATCATGAAATATCAGAATAAAAACAATATTTCATTTGGAAGAGTAGGCAAAAATTCTTCGAACATATATTTTTGTTTATCAATACTAAAATGTTATTTATGTCCCCATTTGGCGATCTAGTCCAATTAGTATGATATTATAATGGAAGAGCTCAATTGCATGTTATTCTACCTCAATTGACCATTTTGTAATTGTAATTGTAATATCGTGTTTTCATCAATGAAAATTGAAACATCCCCATATCTGCTTTTACTTCTACAGAAATAAGAAGCTAGCCTATAATTTTGTATATTGGTGGTCAGAAAAGCATAGAATATAAGTTATTACTCTGAAGATACATGTTAATTGAGTCAATTTGTTTGATAAGCACTGGATGTTAATATGAAAAATTATCATTCTATACGAAATATATCTGAATCAACGATTTTATATCGAGACAAATTTGTCACTTCACGACATTCATTGTTTTCCTCGGATGAAAAAACTTGTTGAACCAGGCCCCTGTAGGCTAGTTTTCTGGGACCTTTTCTGCAGATAAGTTACATTCATTGATAGTAACCTTCAAAGAGAAGTAATATTGTGGATACATTGATTTTATGCTTTTAAAAATTGCCTGTGGAAAAACTGATTTGATAATATCCAATAATTTCTCACTCGTAAAATCTGGATGTAATTCAACAACATGTAAAATTTTAATTAGTAAGATTGATATTACTGTAATGATATTACTATTACTGCCAATGATAGGCTTATTTTCTGATCTTCCCTTTCGATATTTCACTGTGGTATGAGATTCTTCTTTATTTAAATCTATGATTTCCTGACACTTCAGAAATAACCAATGAACTATTGTTCGAAATTGAAGCACTTGTTAAACCAAGTGATATGGCTTTTTCAGTTTGTCCTTCAGGATTTTTCAAAGATATAAGTTGGGTTGATATAAGTGTTCCCCAACTTCTCCCATTACCCTATACATTTGTACATATCCCTCTGGAAAATCTGGTTTGATAATGTCCAATACTTTCTTTTGGAGATTTAAATGGCAGTCAATTATTGTAATCCAGATAGAAACACATAACATCCATGTTATAGACATAATGTTTGATATATCAGATAAAATCTTGGTTAACTAAATTTATTCGTTCAGTATCAGGAATATTGTTTATTGGGAACACTGTCCATCACATAGAGCAATGCACTGTGAATTAAATGGACTGTTGACATTCATGTGTCCCATGAAGTTACGGAACCAAAAATATCATCTTGAGGCATAAGACATTTTTCATGTTCAATTTTATTATGATTCCTACAGTGAATTTCTCGTAAGAATAAATCAAGCTTTTTCCCATGAATATTCAATATATGCTGGAAAAGATTTTCCGACGCGGTGAATAAAAAAGTTAAGTCAACGTAAACTTTTTCTGGGCGAATAAACTTTTCATGCTCGAATAATAAAGCAGAACGGGATCTCCCTCTGAGATTGAAAGCATCAAGTATGCAACGGTCGAATTTGACTAATTTGTACTCCAAACTTCATTTACGGAGTGTTGTTGAGTTCTCAAATGGTATTCAGAGTCTCGATGTTTTTCAAAACTACTGAATGAGTTCATGAGATAGTTATTTATTAACCAAGCCATGTAAGTGTTTTTTTTTTGTGGAGGATGCAGAATGCAAGACGAAACTCGTAGGGTCAAATCACACGTCTTGGTACATATTAGTCTGATTAACAAGTTAATAAAAAACGGGTTAATTCTTGTTCCCGGTCATAAAAATATGTGCGATAGCTCATTCGATTCGGAAGGACGTCTAGAAAAATGCATTTCGAGCATTTATTAGCACAACAAAATTGCAATTGTTATTAACAAAATAAGATGAAAAAAAAAGATATTCAGTTTTTTGTTAATAACTCGAAAACTATCAATATTTTAGAATTTTTGAAAAAAGTCCTTGAAGAGGAAGAACATTTCCAATAAAAAAGTTTGGACTCTTGGAATTCTATCTTCATTATTTATAATTTTTATTCAACGCCGAAAATAGGTCTCCGTGCGGCCGGCCGTTACGACATGAGCTCAACACCGCTGGAGACAATATATCACACAAAATATGTTTTTTATAGAATTAAATATTGATTTAAAAATTTGAGAAAATCATGGTGTCATCAGAACACTTGAAAGAATAAAGCCCCATTGGAAAAACATTTTTATGTCAATTATTCAAAAAGTTATACGATTGTTAATTAACTAATTTTTATCCAATCTCTGTTTTTACAAAAGTCGACATAAAAGTTTAAATAATTGACCTATACATTTTTTGTTTCTTGGAGCCCTTGTTATATATATATATATATATATATATATATATATACTTAACGGAATCACGTGATAAAAGTTTATTAAAGTTTTATATTTTGTTTGTTATAATTTTTTAAAATAAAAAAAAAATGAAAAAAAATTAAAAAGCGTGTTGACAAATGTTATTATACACCTGTTTTTGCATCTAGAAATGGCATCAATAAACGTAGGAAAAAAATTGCCAATAAATGCTCGAGATATATTTTTCTAGACGTCATTCCGAATCTTATGAGCTATCGCACATATTTTTAGGACAGGGAACAAGAATTAACCCGTTTTTCAACTTGTTAATCAGACTAATATGATAAGTGTAATTATTCATGAAAGTATTCCACTTATAAATCAATTTTGTGAATTTTTTTCAAAGCTGCCACAGAAGGTGACCATGCCTAACTTTTGGACCTGATTATTGATGACAGTTCAGCTGGGCACCACACATAAAAAATATCTGTTGGTTAAACACAAATTTGTCCTAATAAAATTTAAATAATTTGTTGATAAACATATCCTTCGCTCAGCCTACTCTGATCTCATCCAATCATATATCAGTTATAAATTGAAAATTACTCTCACATTCATCAGAATGATCTCTACAGGAGTTTTCGACTGTTTTATCAATATACTTGTCAAAATAGCGTCGTGCAAAAATTCATAACTTGAACCATTCAAGATAACTCAACCAACTTTTTGCCTGTCGATTCCTTAGGCTCCAGAACATGTTTTGAGAGGAGAACTCGGAGTTGATGTTCCATCGCCTACTACGATTTTTTGAAAATGATAAATTACAAATGGTAATAACTTGACTTTCTCAAATGCAAAACCCTATATTTTACTGCATCAATGCATGGCGTTTTTCGGAAGCTTCTTGTCAATATAGGGTTTGTGGAGTCTACGTTTTGAAGTTTGCAAAAAAAAAATATGTTTTTTTCGAAAAAAAAGTAGACCGCTGTCGTAAAATTTGACACATCCATATACTTTCAATAATTTTACACGTCTAATTGTTAATGAATTGGTGAAAATGGTCTACTGTGTTGGCAAAGCTGACAGAAATCCTTTATTAGCTAGCAGAATCTACCATAAAAAATATCCGGAAGCAACAACTCACTGTGTGTCTTATACAAAGAAGGAAATTGTTGGTGGTCGGATCAATGAGGAAAATGAGTTGAAAGTTTTATTGATGATACAGAAAAATCCTCTCTTGAGCAATAGAGAAATAGCAGTGGAAACGGATATTCCACAAAGTAGTGTGAACAGAATAATATTGAAACGTAAGTTCCATCTTGAAAAGGGAAACATTCTCAATTGAATATTGAATGGAAATATTTTATTTTTCTTGCATCTCTCACAGAAAACAACTACTTCCCCGGCTAAAGCCACGCTGGACATTGAACTACATCTGATTGATATTCTGGAAGGACCCTAACTCAAAAAAATATCTGATATTGAAAATTAGCATTTTTATACAGATAGTTCATTGATTTTCTATTCCAGTCTCAATTAAGCACTCATATAGATGAATGAGGCAAAGAAGAAAGTTTTCCGAAGAGAGGTATCGCATTCACTAGTTCTTCATTATTTTTTTGTCGACGAAAATCTATTTCGCGCTTACAAGATCATCAGGAAGACCAGAAGAAATGGGAAACACATTTTCTAGAAGCAATCTCACTTTGCAAAGATGAAAATAGGTTAGAAACGTTTCTTCTGGGGAGAACCTTTGAAATTCGTGTTTTTTGACATTGAAACCTGTTATGGGGTATGATAGATTGATTTGTTTGAAAATATGAATAGGATGTTCATAAAATCAGATGTGGAATCATCTGCTACTGAAAGATAAACTTTAGTCACTATCTTCCATCGTTCAAGATAACCTCTTGTAGGGTATTCATGCTGGAGAAGGAAACATTCCCAATTAAATATTGAATAGAAAGATTTTCCTGTGAATTGAAAAATCCACGAAAAAAATTAATATATTTTTTGTGAATGTCTAACATAAAACAACTACTTCCCTGGCTGAAGTTATGCCGGACATTGAACTACATCTGATAGATATTATGAAAGGACTCTAACTCAAAACAAAAAATCTGAAATTGAAAATTAGCATTTTTATTCAGATAGTTATTTGATTTTCTATTCCTGTCCTAATTGAGAATTCATATAGATGAATGAGGCAAAGAAGAATGTTTTCCAAAAGAGGGTACTCACCAGAAATCATTTGTGAAATTGACGCAAGAGAGGCATCGCATTCACTACAATACATTTTTGTCAACGCTTCCACGATCATCAAGAAGACCGGAAGAAATAGTAAACACATTATCTAGAAGCAATCTCACTGTGCAAAGATGGAAAAAGGTTAGAAACATTTCTGCCTTCCGTTCAAAGAAAAATCTAGTCGATAGCTTGGATAGGAAAAAGTTATGGAGCTTGCACGCATCCCTGCGTCACCCTGTATGTTTGAATACTCACCCTGATTTGCTAAAAATGTAATGTAACATATCGTCATAAAGATCTATCTATCAATCCATCTATCTGACGACATAAATAGTGATATCTATGCCAAGACCGCGAAATACCTTTTTAGCGACCGAAAGAAAATTTGTAGCCGAGGCCGCTTGCAGCCGAGGCAGAATAATCTTGAGGTCGCTAAAAAGTTTCGCGGTCATGCAATTTCGTCACTTTTTTTCGTGCGATCGTCAAAATTAGTAAAATAGATAATTGCAAATAAATATATAAAGTATTACTTCAAAATCAAAAGCAATTCAATTTATTTAACAAAGTCACAGCGTTGCTATGGAAATGATATGTTTGATTATATATAAAATATTTTGTCAGCTCTTGACAAAAGGCAAATAAGTCTGATACTGATAGTGATATTTTAGTATCTAGCACTCCTTCAGAGCTAAACAATATCGTAAACTCGGCGCTTTCCGTTTTAACACCTGGAAAATAATATAAGTAAGTATGTATTTGTTGTTAATTAAAAAATTAATGCTGTATTCAATCAAAAATATTCCTTGTCATCGTCGTATTTTAGAAGTGTCAAATTTGGAAGTGACGTTTGGTTTGGCGGCCGTTGCTATGGGCAACGGACGCGAAATTGAATTTCGCGGACACCTGTGTTGAGAACGCGAAATACTCATTTCGCGTGCGATTGCACGAACACAATATTTTTTCGTGCTGTTGAAGGTAGATGCTGGTATTTGCAGGTAAGAGAAGAATACCTACTCATACTATTTCTCCACTAGATATTTGATCCTTTCCTTGCACGCCGTTAGTCTATTAGTGATGAACATCATAGTGGCTGGAGGAATATTTTCTATTCTATATATTCTATATTCACCCATCCCATCATACAGGGTGTAACTGAATAAGTGTAAAACATTTAAGGAGGTGATTCCTCATCGAAAAAAGATAGGATCTTTCATATAAAGAAACTTCATTGGAGCATCCCTTGTTAAGATACAGCCCCTTAAAGGGGGTACATAAAATTTGTATAACAATTTTTTTCACAAGCACTGAAAAAGTTACAATATTGAAATTAACCTGACGTTTTGTACTACCAAAAAGACACTTAGCCAGTAATTTATTTGGTTTACCCCATGGTTGTAAGGGGTGAAAAACGCAACCCTAAAATTTATTTCCAATGTAACTTTTTGTCTTATTATTTGTTTACCATTTAAAATTTATTTCCGATAGCCTGTTTCATTCTAAACAAAAAATGTCTCTTGGGTTTTGCCCAAAATAAACCAGTAAGCAGCAAAACATTATTTTACGAACAACTACAGAGATACATCGTCATAAATGCGAACTGGATTTATTGTTATTTTGTAGTTAGTACCTGCATTAAACGATTAAAGGGTAATAAACAAAACTAAGTTATTAATAACAAAACACACAACATGTAGAAATCATAGTGAATGTTCAATATGTCTACCTTCAAACATTACGCATGCGTCTAGACGTCGGCGCATTGAGCCACGTATTCGCTCAAATATTCCTGGAGTCTCTCTGATTACCCTGCACGCATCGATGATGCGATTTCTTAAGTCCTCTACATCGCGAACAGGAGTACGATATACCAAATGCTGTGAATGGCCCCAAATAGAGAAATCGAGAGGATTGAGATCCGGGGATCGAGCGGGCCATTTATGTGGTCCTCCTCGACCTATCCACTGATTTGCATATGTTTCAGTTAAATGCTGACGTGCTACTTGACTAAAATGGGCGGGAGCCCCATCATGCATAAAAACATATACCTTCTGACGCCCAAAGGAACTTCCTCCAGCAGTACTGGATGCACTTCTCTTAAAAATTGAACGTATGCCTCACCATTTAATCGAGGAGGTAGAAAATGAGGCCCAATTAAATCATCCCCAATAACTCCGAGCCACACGTTAAGAGAAAACTGTTCTTGATGGCTAGTTTCGACAATAGCGTGAGGGTTTTCATCAGCCCATATGTGGTAATTATGAAAATTAATAATCTTGTCCCGAGAAAAACTACATTCGTCTGTGAATTCTATCGTCTTCAGAAAGTCACAATTTCTTCTAATCATTTCCAGCATCCAATTGCAAAATTCAAGACGGTTCGGAAAGTCTCGCGGTAACAGTGCCTGTACTCGTTGCAGATGGTAAGGGTATAAGAGTTGTTCCTTTAAAATTCGAAATACCGTCATATGATCAACATTTAGCTGGAAAGCAATCTTTCTAGTACTGGTAGTAGGTTGTTCTTCAATCAAATTAAGTACTGCTTCCTCAAGCTGTGGTGTTCGTATTTCTCGATGGCGACCACAATCCTGCGTTCTTTTGTCGAATGAACCATATTCTCGTAATCGTTGATGAAGTCGAGCAAATATTCTATGTGAAGGATGCTGCCGTTGAGGATACATTTCAGCATATCTTCTAGAAGCTTCTAACCCATTCCCCTGCGACAGACCGTAAACGTAATGCATATCAGCCATTTCCTCATTTGTGTATGCCATTTTATTAACAAGTGAATTATTAAAGTAACAAATTAAGAACAGAACAACAACACACAATTAGTATTAATTCAATTTCAAAAATTCCCAAACTGACAGCGTCATACCAATTTAATTGTCACTATCGCTAATAGCGACCTACTAGATAGATTAGTTTCGTATTTTCGCATTTATGACGATGTATCTCTGTAGTTGTTCGTAAAATAATGTTTTGCTGCTTACTGGTTTATTTTGGGCAAAAAACCCAAGAGACATTTTTTGTTCAGAATGAAACAGTCTATCGGAAATGAATTTTTAAATGGTAAACAAATAATAAGACAAAAAGTTACATTGGAAATAAATTTTAGGGGTTGCGTTTTTCACCCCTTACAACCATGGGGTAAACCAAATAAATTACTGGCTAAGTGTCTTTTTGGTAGTACAAAACGTCAGGTTAATTTCAATATTGTAACTTTTTCAGTGCTTGTGAAAAAAATTGTTATACAAATTTTATGTACCCCCTTTAAGGGGCTGTATCTTAACAAGGGATGCTCCAATGAAGTTTCTTTATATGAAAGATCCTATCTTTTTTTCGATGAGAAATCACCTCCTTAAATGTTTTACACTTATTCAGTTACACCCTGTATAAATACACATAAAATTTGTTTTTGATGAAAGTTTCTTCAAAAGAATAGCTAGTAGTGGGTAGATAATGCTGATGTTTTCATTAATATATTATGTATTCAGGATGGAAATTATTGTCATGCAAGAATTACTTGCTCAGAACTCCATGTAAAACGTAAAATCCCTGAGAATTCAACCACTTGGAATTTACATATTCTCCAAGCGGAGCATAAATAATTTCGAAACTGTTACATTTAACATTTTCCCCGTGAATATTCAACAAATGTAGTTAACTTATATTAAAATACAGAGACTCGTGTTTCAACTAGAGATATTGTCACGATGTGGAGAAATAAGCAAAAAAGTGAAAAAAATGACAGTGCGACATGTCAGAAGGGTAGATTTCAGAATCTATCAGGTAATTGATTCTGAGATTGCCATTAATCGATATGACGAATCATTAGTCAGAAGGAATGAGACATATTTACATTGAAAAATAGAGCATTTTTATTCTTGTATAAACTCTACAATCAGAAGTTGGAGAATTCCGTGTGGATATCAGAATATTAAAAATGAAGATTCAAAACACCTCTGAGAATTTGAAAGTTCACTCAACTATTGAACAATATAGGGAGCAAATCAAAAACTCACTTTGCTAACGAGCGTATATGCGAAGAAACGGAACGAAAAATAATGTGTACTACTCGTAAACATTCTCCGTCTACGTACGGTGGATCAAAAGAAGATCAAAAGAGCCGATAGTCAACGTGGGTTCGAGTGACAGCTGTTTGAGTGATCGCAAGCCAATGATAATATTTGTAGGTGTGTCTCTACATTGAGACTAATAAATCACCAGTTTCAGGAGGTCTGAGTAAATGAAAGCCAGTAGTGTCTCTGGTCTGGAATCGAAATAGGTTTCAAAATATTCTATAGTTGTGATGTGTTTTGTTGAAAAATATGCTTTTTTTTACCATGGGAGAAAAAATATGATGATGATCCGATTGCCTATTGATACATACTTCCTCGTTCATGGCAAAATTTTTATTTCAACGTATTTTTGAAATATTTGAATATCTAAATAACATTGGTTATCAAGATCGGGAAACTTGTTTTTTATGCTTCTGCAATTGATAATGGATAAACTATACTCACTTGGATTCCAATATCAATATCATTTCCAAAAATATAAACTAATACTAATATATAACATATAGTAGGTAGAATAATTAGAACAAAATTATTACTGACATATGCATTCATGCCATGAAAATACAAAATTTTCAATAAATCACATGGTTTTTCTATCGACTATTCCCCTCATTACTTTAGAGCCATTCAAATCAGTTTTATAGTGATAAAACGTCTTGTCGCTGTTTAATACTGATGAAACTACCAGTAGATGCGATATTGTTTTGCGACAAACCACACTATGTCCTGTCATTATATGTCAACGCATTCAATTCATATATTATGACGCAAAGTTTTTTTTTTTTATATGTTCTGGTTCCCACGAAAAGGGATATCCTGTAATGTTCAGAGAACATCGTGGGAACCAAGGGAAAGAAGGTAGGAGTTGGTGTTCTTCTTAAATTTCTGGAGGTTGTATGCCTCGGGGAACACCTCCCTAGGCAATGAGTTCCAAAGCCTCGCTGTTCGTTGGATGAACGAGTCTTTGGAAAGTGATGTTCTGCAGGTCTCCAAAGTGACCACGAAGGGGTGTGATGACTGAACTTGACGGGTTAGTCTCGAAGAGACTGCCAAAGTTGATTGAATATTTGGATATTGGATTTGGAGCTCGCTACATACACTGATTTCATATTGCAATTCAAATATATAACTTTTTTAGCCTGTTGAACGAGCCAAGTGAGGAAGTGAATGATATGACTCAATAAAGTAATGTTGTGGACTAGTCCGAAAATACAAATCCAAAAATATATTTTGTTTAACAATTTACACATTATTTAGCTTAACCTAGTATACAGTGCTAGTCAAAAGTCCCCTCCCCCCCTCGTATCTTTTGAACGGGTATACTTATAATAATGAAATTTGGAGGGTGGAAATAAACGGATGTAGGCTTCTCAACTGGTCATAACAGGTGACGCAATAGTCATAAATGACGTCACAAGGCCACTGTGACCAATAATTTTAAATGGGACCCTATGGCAAGTGACAGCTCGTTTGGAAGGTATTGGAAATACCTATTCAGTCATACCAATTTTGTTTGGGTTTCGGCTGATTTTGATTGATAAATTGAAAAAATACGAAAATTATAGTTTCGCATTTAATTAATAAAGATTTAAAGAACGCCTCTGGTTAATTGTCAAAAAGGTTGACGTTTTTGAATTCTCTACTTGTCAAAAGTGTTTATACCTTGAAAATTTACCTAAGCTATTGTTTAACGAGACGTTTAAGTGTTTACATAGGCAAAATGGTACGTACTGTAGCCGACAAAGTAGCAGCTATCTTAATAATTGGTGAATGTAGAAACAATTTCCATGCAGCGGAACGACTGTTTAATGAGAGGTACCCCGATCGCCCTATATCGAGGGTTTATTTGAGGGAGCTTCTTCGGAAGTTTGAAGCATCAGGTAGTGTTCAAGATGCCAAACGATCTGGTCGACCAACAATTAGTGATGACAAAAAAATTGACATAATTGGAGAAATGGTAGTAAACCCTACTTCTTCCACAGCCCATGTTGCGTCTATCTGTGAAGTCAGTCAAAGGACAGTAGATAGGGTGTTGGCTAAAAACAAATTTCATCCATACAAATTAAAAATGGTGCACCAACTTTCAGATGATGACCCCGACCGAAGACTAGAATTCTGTGAAACTATGTCCAATAAAATGAACCAACAACCAGGCTACATACAGACAATTTGTTTTAGTGACGAAAGTACTTTCTTTCTCAATGGAAATGTTAACACTCAAAATGTGAGGTATTGGAGTGACACAAATCCTCACATCTTTCGTGAAAAACATACTCAATTTCCAGAAAAGTAAATGTTTGGGCAGGTATTTTGGGAAACCACATAGTTGGGCCTCTTTTTCTCAATGCTAACTTAACCGGTGAATTGTATCTGGAGATGTTACAAAATGATATTGAGGCGTTAATTCTTGAAATTCTAGAAGATAATCCAGATGAATTCGATAACTTGGAAATAACGTTTCAACAAGATGGTGCTCCTGCACACTATTACGGTGCAGTAAGACGTTACCTAGATGAAGAATATCGTGGTAGATGGATTGGACGACGAGGTTCGATCGAATGGCCAGCTCGGTCACCGGACCTTACACCATTAGATTTTTTTCTATGGGGGTACTTGAAATCTGAGGTTTACGCTACAGCACCTGACAGTATTGCCATTCTGAAACAACGAATTGTTGAAGAATGTAGGGCAATTTCCGCTGACACACTGGGACGAGTACGACAAGAGTTTAGCAATAGGATGCATTACTGCCAGGAAGTAGATGGAGCACATTTTGAACACTTATTATAAGAACTGGTTCTTAAATCTTTATTAATTAAATGCGAAACTATAATTTTCGTATTTCTTCAATTTATCAATCAAAATCAGCCGAAACCCAAACAAAATTGGTATGACTGAATAGGTATTTTCAATACCTTTCAAACGAGCTGTCACTTGCCATAGGGTCCCATTTAAAATTATTGGTCACAGTGGCCTTGTGACGTCATTTATGACTATTGCGTCACCTGTTATGACCAGTTGAGAAGCCTACATCCGTTTATTTCCACCCTCCAAATTTCATTATTATAAGTATACCCGTTCAAAAGATACGAGGGGGGAGGGGACTTTTGACTAGCACTGTATACATTTTGACTGTCGCTATTTACATTGGAGTATGTTATACAGGATGTCCCTGGACTTCCCCTTTTCTTTTCGGGAATGTATAGATGGGGTCAAAATATCACCAGTACTTCATATAACTTTTGTTCCTAAAAGCCTTCGTTACCAAGTTACGGGTCCTCAAAGTTACAAAATGAAAAATGTTTTTCTTTGATAACTTTCGAAGTGAATATTCAAAATCATCTAAATTTTGGTGATTAACTAAACAAATGAATTCTTTCGATGAGCTTCCATGCAGGAGTCAGTTGGTTTGCTACAAAGTCAGGAACGGACTACCACCATTTTAACAAAACAAGGTTACCTGGACAATTTCCTGAATAAAAGTACTCGTGTGGAAAATCGATCGGAGCAACGATTTTTGATAAAAATGCATTTTTGTTCGACGACATCCCACCTGAGATGTCTACCATTATTCGAAAAAATTAATTTGTAATGAAAATAGAAATGATAGGTACAATGTTCATAACGACCGCGGTGGCCATGAATATGGCCAACCTCTACCAACCTATTGGGGAAAATCTGATTCAGATGGTCCTGCACAATCAAACTAAAATGAGGAGGAGCGCCATCATGCATAAACCACATATCTCTTCGGGTTTGCAATGGAACATGTTCCAAAAGTCCATTCAAATCGTTCTGAATGAACTCCAAATAACGTTCTCCATTCAATCGGTCATGTAGAACGAATGGTCCTATAAGATTTTTATCCACACTAATTTTATTTCTTTCTACGAGGTGTTTTTGTCAACGTCTGTGGAAGAAATTGAACATACATTTATTCACCGGATATTTTTCACCTATTCATGTGCAGCTGTTTTTGTAGGTTATTCGTTTGCTTTTTATCGGTTATGCCTTCCGATGTGCGTTTTTTCAGCTAAATTTATCTTCGGGTTAAATATTTTCTCCCATGAAATTATACTTATCAGTGAAACTCCTCAACATTTAAGCTGTGAATACGAATTTGCAACATCCAAATGTTGAGTTCATGAGATTCAGATAACACAACACGAGACGTGCTTATTCCACGCGTACATACAAAATATGGACTGAATTCGATATTTCATGGTGGAGTAGTTGTTAGTTCAAAAACACCACGAATCTACATAACTTGATATTTCATTTGGAAAAATATCTACATTGTGAATGAAACTTTCAACTAGGTACTGTACTTTTTGTTTACGACTTTATTTTAGCATATTTTGTATTATCCCTGTTATAAATGTTGTTGAATTAACGTTAGCTTTAGTATTTCTACTGTGAACATTTTTCATTTCAAATAATGGTGGACGACCGAGTTTGATGTCGTCGAGTAAAACTGCATTTTTATTAAGAATCGTTGCTCCGATCGATTTTCCACACGAGTACTTTTATTCAGGAAATTGTTCAGGTAACCTTGTTTTGTTAAAACATATTGACAAATCCCAGTCATTTCAAAGTTTCGGGGTGTGGACCATCGGGGGTAGTCCTGACTTTGTAGCAAAACAACTGACTCCTGCATGGAAGCTCATCGAAGGAATTCATTTGTTTAGTCAAACACCAAAATTTAGATAATTTTGAATATTCACTTTGAAAGTTATCAAAGGAAAACATTTTTCATTTCGCAACTTTGAGGGCCCGTAACTTGGTAACGAAGACTTTTAGGAAGAAAACTTATATGAAGTACTGGTAATATTTTGACCCCATCCATACATTCCCGAGAGGAAAAGAGGAAGTCCAGGGACACTCTGTATACAATAGATCGTAGAACAACACTATGCTTGCCCTCACTAGGTATGGGCTTTCTGACAATTCTTTTTTCTGACTCTCCTTCTGCCACGGCTTATGAGAGTAATCGCAATTGATTTTATTTCGATAATTCCAGGTATTCTATATCTTCAGTATAACTTTTCAATGCAAGAAGCTCGTGGACTAGTCCAATTTAATCCAAAAATATTTATTGTACAACATTAAAATACATGTACATAATCACATTGTTTGTCCTTCTAGTCCTCTTCTTGTTGGGGATAGGAGAGGGAGGAGGAGACTGTTGCTCTTTTGTATGGGGACTTTAACTGCTCTCTTGCCCTCCTATGGGGGCGAAGTGGCAGCCCCTGCAGTTGTTAGCAGGTGAGCTCGTTGGCATAATAGTTTATGCCTGTATAGAAAATCACTATTATTTGAAACGCCTTCTGCCTGAGCTTACGCGTTTGTGTGCTTATTATTTGTTATTCGATAATTCCGGTGTTGAAAATTTCTCGTATATTCATCAATTATTCGCGCTTCATGCTGGGAAAAGACAAAATTGAAAAACCCAGTTTGTAAAAATCACTGAATGTCGATTCATGACCCTTTTGGGCTTAACTTATTTATTGCTATTCAATTTCATTATAAAGGTCCACATTCTGGTATATTATATCCTATAATGGTTCGCTCTTATTCTTGTAATACCCGCTGTGAGCGGACTTTTAGGGATGTGCGTTCTGTAGAACTTGTCGGAAATTTTCATGATGAAGTCATGTAATTTTTCCACTCCCACTAGTTCGCGTAGATCATCCAGTCGGATGTATCTATTGCTATTCTAGACCAGGGTCGATAATTTTTGAAACAAAAAAAAGTTATAGTAGAATGAAACTCATTGGAGAAGGAAGAGAATATAACAAAAATGAAAGGAAAAATAATTTACGGGCGATCTGAGGTCGGGAAGTGGAAGCGGTGAGTTTTTAAGGGTAAAAAACGGTTTATCTTGATTTCCGGCAGAACTACACGTCCTATGGAAAAAATACTTTTTCCACATAATCCAAAATGTATGTGAAAAATTCAAATAACCAAGTTTTTGGTTTCTTATTTTTACCTTTTACAAAAAAACAAATTTTTTTCACGAAATTTAGTAGGAACTTACTTTTCTATGTCCCAAACATACTGTAATTCTTTTTATTTAAAATATTGATTTTTCCACTTTATTTTGACCTAATATCGAAAAAGCACCCTAATTTTCAATCAGGAATTCTCCCGTCAAAATATTAGGTTTTTTTAAAAAGTCGGTGAGCTTTTTGTTCGTTGAAATCTCAACTTCCTGATAGTGTAAAAAAAATATACATTACTATGGTAAATGTTCTCAGAAAATGCAAAGAAATAATAGGTAGTAAGGGCCCAGACCCTCCTAGCCCCTTTTTCATTTCCCTATGAAATACCTTTTGATGGGCTAAAATTTTCCATAGGTCACACAGGTATATAAGTTATCTCAAAATAGCAATAAATAGGCATCTGCGCATATAATTTGAAGAAGATTCTACAACTTTCTCAAAATATTGTAGATGTCTTATTGAATTCGGATTCGAGTTTTTTTCGTTTCTTCGCATTTTTTGTCACAGTAATGTACTTTTTTTTTATACCGTCAGAAAGTAGAGATTTCAACGAACAAAAAGCTCACCGACTTTTAGAAAAAAGCTGATATTTTGACGGGAGAATTTTCGATTGAAAATTAGGGTGCTTTTTCGATATTTAGTCAAAAGAGGGTGAAAACATAAATATTTTAAATCAAAAAAATGACAGTCTGTTTGGAACATGAAAGAGGACATTTTCACCGAATTTCGTGGAAAAAAAAACTTTTTGTAGAAGACAAAAGTAAAAAACCAAAAACTTGGTTATTTGAATTTTTCACATAAATTTTGAGGTTATGTGAAAAAAGTGTGGAGATAAAAGTTCTTTTTATTACCTACAACTTTGCCATCTAAGTTTTTTCCATAAGTCTTGTAGTTTTGCCGGAAATCGAGATAAACCGTTTTTTACCCATAAAAACTCACTCCCTTCCACTTCCCGACCTCAGATCGCCCGTAAATTATTTTTCCTTTCATTTTTGTTAAATTCTCTTTCTTCTCCAATGGGTATCATTCTACTATTATTTTTTTTCACTTTTTACCATTTTCAAATGCTTCAGCACTGGTCTATTCGTGGCTATACGGAGCGCTTTGTTCTTCATCCTCTCCAGTCTCAGTAATTGAGATTGGAGAGGCTGCAAAACACCGGACAGGCGTATGTCATCGCTGGTCTAATGACCTGCTTATATATTTGGATTTTGTTATCATTAGATAGGTTAGAGTTGCGTGCAATGAGGGGGTAGGTTTGCCTTATTGCGGCCGCCCCCCTCTGCAATGCTAACGTTATGTGGTTGCGTAGACTCATACGTCTGTCAAGTACGACCCCCAAGTATCTCGCAGAAGGCTTTTTCGTCACTTTTTGCCAGTGTCGAACTTCAATTTCCCGAGGATCTTCACGTTAGTTCGTTTCCACGTGAAATTAACGACCTCTGTTTTACTCTAATTTAGCTTTATCTCGTTATTCCCTATATAGGGTGTGATCAACCGATCCAGATGAATCCGGAGCTGTTTAGCAGCCACTTCGCTATAGAACGAATGGGCATAGATCGCGGTGTCATCCGCGAACATAGCCGTATTCGTCCGAGCGAGGGTCGGAAAATCATGTGTATACAGCGAATACAAGATTGGCCACAGCGAAGACCCCTGCGAGACCCCCCTTCGGCCTCATGTTCTGGCGAACTATTGCCATTTACATTTACCCTGAAAGTCCGCTCTTTCAGGTAGGATTCAATAAGTTTCAGAAAGTAGGAAGGCATGCGTGCCTCTGCCATTTTCGTGATTAGCCCCTCTGTCCAGACAGTGTCAAAGGTTTTCTGCATGTCCAACAGGACCATAACCGTATTGTGATTTCTGGTGAAGGCTTCATTCACCCCGTGAACAACTCGGGCTATTTGAGAGGTTGTGGACTAGTGGTTATGTAACTTTTACGCGATGTCAGGCAACTTCGGGCGCGGATAGTTCTTGGATGGGTGACCGCTTGGGAACACCGTGCACCATTTTTTTTCCAATGATCATAGATAAATTTCTCATCTATTCAATATTTCGATAATCAATGAGAATCACTTTTGAACATACCTTTTTTTTCTGTCAAGGCTAGGATTTGATTCCTAGCAGTAGATCTATTTTTTGTCATAATCAGTTCCAGCTACAATAATATTTTATTTCATAGTAAAAAAATTATATATATTCTAAGTTTTTGAGTGAGTTCAAGAGCAGTGAAGGATCAATACGAATGAATGAATCTGTAGAACGATTCTTTCGATTTTCGATCGAGAAGAATAGTTGTAATTTTCCACGTTTTTCAATATTCTCATGAAACTTGCTCAGTAATTTCATTTCGAAAGTGAGTCTATGGAAAGTTATTTCGTACGAATATTAATCGAACTATATTATTCGAAGCCCTAATTTGCACTCACTAATTAAAATCAAACTGGGCGTCCTGCAATTAATTTCGTTCGTTTCGGAGACCCCTATGAATGATGAAATGCCGTCCGTTCGGTATTTAGTGACACAAAATGTTCCTTTTTCGTTTTTGTTCCATCCGTTTTGTATAGTGAACCAGCAAGGCCAATAGCATCGGAAATTCATGAACTGCATGGGAATATGAACTTTTATAGAGTGTAGTGTAGTGTAGCGGAAATATTCCGGAATATATTACATCCAATCTCTTCGCCATGAATATTCAGCACACACAGCACGGATTATTTGCAAAGAATTTCACACATTTTGCATCGAGGCTGCAACAAGAATAAGCTTTTCAATTATTGTGTATACTTCGTTTGCTACATCATAGTGTTCATATTTGGAGGAGAGCTTCGAAGAACTATCGTATAAAGGGAAATTACAGCTTCAATGTTAAATAATGTGTGGAACCGTTGAATATGTTTAGGGAAAACATCACAGGAAATTATTGATTGAAACAATTGTTATTCATGTGTTGTTAATGATGATTGGATATTCCACATCGACTGTAATTATCAGATGAATCGAAATGACCAACCGGCATAATCATCATGAAATTTCGAAATTGTGACCTTACTGCAAACCTACACGGAGAAAAATATGCGGGAAAAAGTATTGTTTATACATTTCATCATTTTCTAAGAGTGTACATTAATTGAATGAATGTGATTTTTTGCGGAGGAACAACGTTTCTTGACATGTCTTTCTGGGTAACCTTCCACAGTCTGAAAATGAAAATATAACCAGGAAAATATATACGAGTGTAGGAAGGGCAAACTAATTAGTTCACCCCGATAAGTTACTGAGTTCACCAAATTATATTTCCCATAGAAAAATGATTCAATTAGTCAGTAACTTATAAAAATGCAAAATATAGATTTATTTTTTCGAAAATATGAACAGGATGTCAATAAAATCAGATGTGAAATCATCTGCGACTGAAAGATAAACTCTAGTCTCTATCTTCCATCATTCAAGATAACCTCTTGTGGGGTTTTCATGTTGAAAAGGAAAACATTCTCAATTGAATATTGAATAGAAAGATTTTTTCTGTGAATTGAAAAATCCACCATGAAAATCAAGTTATTTTTTGTGAATGTCTAACAGAAAACAACTACTTTCCCGGTTAAAGCTACGCTGGACATTGAACTACATCTGATAGATATTCTGAAAGGACCCTAAATCAAAAAAAAATCTGAAATTGAAAATTTGCATATTTATTTAGATAGTTATTTGATTTTCTAATCCAGTCTCATTTAAAAACTCATATGGATGAATGAGGCAAAGAAGAAGATTTTCCAGAAGAGAGTACTCACCAGAAATCATTTGTAATATTGACGCAAGGGAAGAATCGCATTCACTAGGTCTTCAATATATTTTTGTTGAGGAAAATCTATTTCATGCTTCCACGATCATCAGGAACACCGGAAGAAATGGAAAACACATTTTCTAGAAGCAATCTCACTTTGTAAAGATGGAAAAGAGTTAGAAACATTTCTTTGGAAGAGAAACCTGTCATGGGGTATGAGAGATTGATTTGTTTGAAAATATGAACAGGAAAGGAAACATTCTCAATTGAATATTGAATAGAAATATTTTTCTGTAAATTGAAAAATCCACAATAAAAATGAAGTTATTTTTTGTGAATGTCTAATAGAAAACAACTACTTTCCCGGCTAAAGCCACGCTGAACATTGAGTTCTCAATTGAGACTGGAATAGAAAATCAAATAACCAACTAAATAAAAATGCAAATTTTCAATTTCAGATTTTTTCTTTTGAGTTAGGGTCCTTTTAGAATATCTATCAGATGAATTTCGATGTCCAGCGTGGCTTCAGCTGGAGAAGTGGTTGTTTTCTGTTAGACATTCACAAAAAATAACTTCATTTTTATCGTGGATTTTTCAATTCACAGTAAAATATTTTTTTGCTTATACGTTCTGAGCTATCTAGTCCTCCGATGACGAGACCATCTAAAGATTAACTCATCCGCCATCTTGGAGTTGCCATCTCCAATTTATGAATTTTAACTAAAAATCAATGATCTTCAACTAAATTCATAATCTCCGACCCCAAGAACCCCGACATACCAATTTTGAATCGAATCGGGCCATAATTACAAAACTCGTCCGCCATCTTGAATTTGTGAATTTTGATAAAAAATTCATAATCTCCGACCCCGAGAACCCCTCACATATCAATTTTGAATCGAATCGGACCAAAAACCTAAATCTCGTCCGCCATCTTGGAGCGCCGTTTTGTTTTTTTCTCTAACTAAAATTATATGAGCTGCCATTTCAATTTCATGAATTCTGACAGAAAATTCATAATCTCCGACTCCGAAAACCCCCACATTCAAATTTTGAATAGAATCTGTCCATAATCACATTTTGGAGCCGGCATCTTGAATTAATGAATTTTGAGAAACAATTCATAATGTCCGACCCCGTTAACCCCCACATACCAATCGAATCGGACCATAATCACAAAACTTGGTGGGTTTTCTGTAGATGTCTATTTGCAATCGCTCTTTATTTTTGATGACCAGAGTGTTAAGGAAAGGTAATCGTCCGTCAACTTCCATTCCTGAAATTGATTCGTTCGAACACTGAGGACGTCTATGTTTTGATTTTTCTGAGCCAACTTTTGGAAAATATTGACTCTGAAGTTTCAGATTCGTTTCGAATTCACTCATTAAAAGGTTTGCCATGAATGGTGATAGACAATTGCCCATGGCCATACCTTTCTTCTGTTGGTAGAATTTATCTTGGAATATGAAATAGTTTTGATCCATGCATAAGGATGTCAATTTCAAAAATCTCTCGACTCTTTCTGTTTAACTTGTTAGACTCTGAAAGTTATTTCAAGTAATGCAAGGTTTCAGGAATAGGTACACATAAAAACAGAGAGCTTACATCGAACGAAACCAAAATATGAGCTTCCACCAAATTTAAGTTTTCGATTCTATCGATGAACTCATGAGAATTTTCCAGAGATAAACTATTTGGCTGGATAGGTAAACTATTGAACTCATCCGATAGCCATTTTGACAGGTTATAAGTTGGATTATTGATACCTGACACAATTGGTCTCATACTATTACCGAGTTTATGAATTTTTGGCAAACCGTATAGTTTTGGAACTGTTAGGTTTGATATTCGCAACTTGAATTTTGAACATTCCTAATTTGAAAATGATCAAAATGGTCAACGACACTAGAAAATTAGACTGCCTGGAGAGTATAGTTATCCACCAAAACCATAATAAAAATTTACCTAATGAGGATAATGGGCCTATATATTCAACTCTGTTTTCTTTGATCCCCATAGAACCGTCAAGATCCCATTAGCGACTTAAGGAACAGTATTCGGTATAAAATAACTCAATATAAATTGTAAGATGATGTTACACTTTATTTAGTGTAGTAAACCTACTGATGATGATAACTTAGTTATCGAAATGCGCATGAAGGTGTGAAGTGAGTAAGTATGGTGAAGGGGTTACTTGTGCAATTTTTTGATTGTGTGACACCACAGCGTCTAGCCAGTCTTTATGGATATCATTCCTGATAAAATACTGTTTGTGTGTTTGTGTTCCTTCAGTACACATAACTCACCAGTCTAGAATAGAATATGTGACAAAGGAATAAGATATATTCCGATTGGATGCACCATAGCTGACATTACAATAATACTGAAATAGTCTATCATTCACAAATAAAGTCATTCAACACAATAATGAGTAATGTTGAATGGTATGATTGTTAACACAATTCACACAATATCAGATACATTCATGATGATTGATATATTTCTGGGGGAATAATTTGCATGCCAACCTGGATAACAGCTTGTAGCATACAGGGTGTTTCATAATTGAATGCTGATCCTAACGGGCGGTAATCCTTGGATGATTTTGAGAAAAATTCTTCATATGAACATAGGTCCGCAACCGCTTTATTTCTGAGATACAGGATGTTGAAATTTACCAAAAAAACAGTTCTTCCCCAATATCTCTGAAACCACTTTGGCTTTTTTTTCAATTTTGATATGTGCAAAGTAGGCATAGAAATAAATGTTTTCCATGGTGAAGGATTTCTTAATTTTCATCAGTGGCGTCCCTGTTGACATGCCCTGCTATACTTTTGATCAAAATAATGATACGCCACTGTATTTTTTTCAAATAAATATTGTTTTTGTAATTGTCCTCTATCTTCTCATGAAAATGGTCTCTCCGGCCTTTTTTTCGCCTGGCGAACGGTTTTTGAGTTAGAAAATGAAATGCATTCATTTGCTTGTCCCTATGCGAAATCAGCCGTTGAGGAGTAGTAGGATTATCTTGTGGGCTAGAAACATCTAGAACACATTTCGTTGTTTTCAACATAAACAATTTCGACACTTCTTCAGCTAGATACGTGAAATTATTAACGTTATAAAAACTTGTTTATTAAAAACAAACGTGGTAAATTTTACGAATACCGAACTAGCAGATATGCATTACTTGTACGGGCTTGCTGACGGAAACGCATATGAAGCCAGGCGTCTGTATCAAGAGCGCTTCCCAAATAGAATGGTTCCTGATGCTCGAACGATTTCAGGCACCCACAGAAGGTTATGTGAAAAGTTTTGAGCCAAATCAGCACTTGAAAGAAGCACATCGGACTGCAAGAACTCCAGCAATTGAGGTAGCTGTTTCAAATTCAGTTGACAAAAATCCTGAAATAAGTACGAGGCAAGTTTCCAATAATTTGAATATCGCCCATATTCTAGTATGGAGGATTCTTCATGATTATTCATTATACTTATCCCTATCATATTCAACGGGTTCTTCGAGACTTTCCATTACGAGTGAATTTCTGCCAATGGTTTCTCCAAAAAATTACAGAAAATCCTTTATTTGAAAGGAAAATTTTATTCAAGGATGAAAATTAAGGAATTCTTCATCATGGAAAAAATGTATTTTTATGCGTACTTTGCATGTACCAAAATTGAAAAGAAAGCCAAAGCAGTTTCAGAGATATTGGGGAAAAATGATTTTTTTGTTAAATTTCAACATCCTGTATCTCACAAATAAAGCGGTTGATGACCTATGTTCATGTGAAGAATTTTTCTTAAAATCATCCAAGGATTATCGCCCTTTAGGATCAGCATTCAATTATGAAACACCCTGTATAATATCGACCTCTTAGTTCCCCACAAGCTCAAATAATATGACCATTTCGACAATTTCGAATATTGTTCATAGAAACAAACAAAATTATTCCATTAATACAAACAACAGCAACATCAAACTATGTGTCGAAATTAATCAGGAAATCCGGAAAATTTGGCACGCCAAGTTAATTGAAATTATAATCTGAATTTTTAGCGCAACGAATTTCCAATAATTGAATTTGCATCCTATTTTCTCTGAGGTTTGTCGGTAACAGACATTGACCACATCAAGAACTGTCACTTTCAGAAATGTTAGAAATTCTGAATTCAATGAGTTTTTTAAATCCCATGAAAAAACTCGTTTACAATTGAATGAACATTTGGAATTTACTTGGTTTGGAAAGTGCCTGGAATATTCTTCAAACATTGAATGGTGTATGGTTGTTCAATATAGTGCACTTGAAGTGCGATTTGAATTTGCAATAGTTTTCCAATAACTAGGATTTGAGAAAGGGAACATAGGTAATTCCCGAAACGTAATCGAAGGAAGTATATTTTTTATTTAGAGTTTCCAGTTTATATTTTGTTGTGAAATATTTTAGGCAAATAATTTTCAAACGGTACGTTACTAGCAAATTTGAAATTTTCCTTGGATACCAAAAACGCAAATACCAAAAACCAAATCTAGTAATTTGCACTTCTTGGAACAAATAATCAACATTTTTTACTTCCAGGGGTGGAAAAACCGAAAATATGAAAACAATAATTCGATATCTCCCCAAAAAACATTCAGACGTTATATTGAAAATAATTTACCAACTAAATAAAGACAAACAAAAGCATTTGAACATTTTTTTCAGAAATTCTTCAGATCAGGATCATCTAATGATGAAGGTAAGTTTGAAAAACATCTTTTTGAAAGGTGTAAGTCAGAATTTTATTTTTAGTTTTACAAGGTTTTACTTTTTATTAGTTACAACAACAATGACTCAGTTTCACTATCATTACGATCATTTCAAATTTCAATTCAAGAAATTTCCTTTTTGAACTCGTATTTTTTTATAATTTCAGGCAAAACCTTACTATGCGATATTTTGCGATATGTAACAACGTCGACTCACAACAAAGCAACAATTTTTTTTCGATATGAAAAGAAAGAAGTGCGAAATATTGGGGAAGTTAGAAAATTATTGAACACCACACGAGCATCGTAAACCTTGAAACCTCCAAATGTAAATTTGCTTCTCTGCGTTAATTGGATACAGTAATTAGTAACCCGCTGCTAGTTCGTTGCATCCCAATATCAAAATAGTTTGTGGAGCAAACTTCATCAGAAGTTATAAGAGGGGGAGCGGAGAATATTCGGAGAAGTTTGAAACGGTCCAGCACATATCCCGAAGCTGCTCGTTCAATCTAAGTGCAAGATCAATTTAATTCACTACAATGTTCATGAAGGTGATTCTATGAGATGAATGTAATTCTATGAGATGAATAATTCTGCTTGGTGTGTTGAAACCACATATACAGGTTCTACTCTCAATAATTGAAGACATCATGGAGAAGAAGGTGGAGAATACATTTCTACAATTCCCATTGTTGAAATATTCACAGGTCAGTGATTTTTATTAAGTACTCCTTCCTAGAGTATCAGACCAGCACGTGTTCGCCAGGGATATTTCCGTTATTATATTTATTTCAATTCAAGTACAGTTCTGTGCATAAAAAAAATCGTACAAGGTTTGTATGGTGTAAACCTGCCTATGATGTTCCAGATTTCATTAAAAAGTATTACACGTACACATTTGACAAAACTAGTTTCAATTTTGACACTACTTGTCAAAGACTTGTCTAAGTCGATAAGAAGCTTGATTAAGATTGACAAGCCTGACTCACAATAGCCTATAACTGGTGTACGACTTCTTTATGCACACAACTGTACATATATAATCACATGTCCTGATTAACTGACTCACTGATGTACAGTTGGGTGCATAAAAAAGTCGTACAAGGTTTGTATGGTGTAAACCTGCCTATGATGTACCAGATTTCGAAACAAAGTAGTACACGTACACATTTGACAAAAATTTTGACACTACTTGTCAAAGACTTGTCAAAGTCGATAAGAAGTTTAATTAAGATTGACAAGCCTGACTCACAATAGCCTATAACTGCTGTACGACTTTTTCATGCACAGAACTCTACTTTCAGTGTTGAATTAGTATTTACTCCTTTACTTTTTTCAATTCTCAGGTGAAACGTTACTGACTGATTATTTGAGCCCTCGAAATAGAATAGTTGGAGTAATATTCGCCGATCGTGGTCAGACATTTTCTCTATGTAACCAAGATCAGACATTTTTTATCTGTAATCAAGCAAATGTTCAGAAAACAAGATATTTTGGATTTTTTTTTCATATTCAGCGAGGTCAGTTTAAACAGAAAATATATTTTTATTTGTTTCCCAGATCGTCCGAAAAAATGTTTTTCAAATATTTAATGCTCTTCGTGGAAAATATGCTTAACGGAAAAGTAGTTCAGTATGGCATTTCAAATTAGTACAGTGAAACTTGGTCGGAATCTCAAATGGTAATTAATGATAATACCCAATGGGAAATATAGAGAATAAATTGGCTATCGACATGAGCCATCAAAAGTATTGAAAAAGACTTACAGAAGTCAAAAATTACGAATAAGGAACTAGATGGGCGAGGGAGTTATTCCCCCCTCCCCAAGGGTTTTTTGAACTTCCATACGCATAAGCTTCAAAATATTGTATATCCCGACTTATGAACATATTTCGTGGCTAGAGGAAATCAATTGTTATTAATATATCGGAGATATTTTGTATCTTTCATCACTGGATTATTTCATATCCATGTTTCGGAAGATTTATCACTGTAGGATTCATGAAGCTGGGAATATTCAACAAATGTTGCCCAGTTGGTGATTTGGAACAAGGACGTGGGAAAATCATATGATTTTTGGAGGGATTGGTGTTCTAGATCTCCTGAGAGTAACATCTATCCTGTTGTTCTAATTTTACAAACAGGTTTTTCCAACCTGAGTTTTTGGTTGATTCAGGTTTTCATCTTTCAGTTCGGTAAAAAAACAGTTCGAAATGAGTTCAATTTTCATTAACTTCCAATACAATTTAAATACTGAAAATTATCATATGGATATCCATCTGTAATTCTCATTAACTGATTTGGGGACCTGAAGCCACAGAATAATTCATTGAACTGAGCTAAAATATCAAATATATATGTTGTTTAAAAAGCTCAGAATCACGTTGTAAAATTACGAATGACTGAGCGAGAATACTAGGAGGATATACGGATTTTATTGAGTATAAAAAGTATTATTCCTGGAAAAGACAAATTTTTGCAACTTATTAATATCTTCAAAAAGTCAAAAATTCATTTTCAATACAATAATTACAAACATACAAACATCTCATTCAATAATAATAGTAATGCTGCAATTTTCATTGCCATTCAACGTTGATATCTGGGATTTTGTTATAGGATCCATTTATGTCACCATAGTTGATGATGAACTTTTACTTCTTTGTTGTAACACTTCAACAATTTATCAGATCTTCGTGGTAGATCCAATGTCTTACTCCTTTTGTATGATTATATGTTTCAAGAGCCCGATCTCTGAGTGACATACTTTTTTTTATAACAGGTAATCCAGGGAACTTTTGGTCGATTTATCCTGGTAGCTTTCAAAAGGGCATGGAAATCGAGCAACGCCGTTATGATGTCGTTGAGTATGCTGACTTTGTCATCAATATTTTTGGATAGATAAATAGGTGAAAAGTCAATAAATTCAAGATCTATTAAAAACGAGTTCAGAGTAAATGCTTTGAAGTCACGAAATGTATACAGGGAAGGTTTGTCCCGTTCATTCGTGGATCATATGCGACAAGATACCTTGCAAAGGTCTGATGAGCCAGTATCTATAACAAGTGTATTGTTGAAATATATTTTCTCAGATGAAATAATCAAGTCGAGTATTTCTGCACGTGTACTCAGGGCCATACTGGGTGTGAATAATGCATAAAACTCACTGGCGATTTTTATCGAGCGGCATATAGATGTTATACATTTTTAGAGAACTGGAATCGTTCAAATTATGTATCTCGCCAATCTAGTTAAGGATACTATGCAAATAATTGAAGCACTCATAAAAACAAACAAACATATCAAAAAATAAGATGACTTCGTTACAACAAATACAAACTGTATTGTATGACATTCTAAGCCATATAACTTAAGTACTTCCATACTTAATACATGTTCCAAAATTATAATCAAATCTGAAAAATAATTGTTTTACAACTGACAGTGAGTTGTATCAATTTTCTAGAGCCCCTAAATAATGGAACTGAGATTTCAAGAATCTAACAAAAAGGAGGAGGTTTTCTATTCGACGCGTATATTTTTTATTTTTTTTATATATGATCATGCACAACTTTCCACAGAGCGGTTCCATTCCGATGATTCTTTCTTCATTGGATAGGGTGTACTTCGACGTTGGTCCCATTTCAATTTGAACAGCAAAATCCATCCCTGAGGGTAGCAAAATGAAGGATATTGATCGTTCACCGATTCTATCAGGCATAACTTTGTAGTGGGTTTTCCGATTTGGATGATCTTTTTTTCATTAGAAAGGGTATACCTCATTGTTGATTATATTCCAATTTGAAATGAAATGATCCATTTCTATGGGTAGAAAAATAGGGGATGATTAATTTTTCACTTGTGAACTTTGTGACTATGTAGTTGACATTGAGAGACCCTCCTACATCCGTCAAAATGATTACATTCTATGAAAGGATGGAATTATATACAAAGTGATGGAATCAACTAACCAGAACTTTCAAAATTGATTCATATTATATAACAATAAAAAGCTAAAATAGAAAATCATATTATTCAATAGTTAATAGTTGAAGTGAGCTAGGTAAGCAAGTATTTTGAAACTAATCAAAATTAAGTGGGTAGTAATTAGTAGATTTCAGCAACAAAAAATTGAAAAATAAAAACTTTTTAATAAAAGATTAAACCGACGAAAAAATCAACTGAAGAGCAAAAAATAAAATAAACCTTCTTGGTCTAAATGATAATTGAGCTCCTAAACCAATGTGAGTCGAACTGATTTTGAGTCGGCGCCAAACAAACTAGCAATTGTATTAGGTGAAGCGTTAAATGATGGCAGCGAGATGCACGGCTGCGTTTTGATTACTTCTCAAAGTAATATAATGATCTTCGATAATTGTTCGTTTGGCGCCGACTCAAAATCAGTTAATCACATCAGTATAGGAGCTCAATTATCATTCAGACCAAGAAGGTTTATTTTATGTTTTGCTTTTCAGTTTAAATTTCAGATTGAATTTTTGTTAAAAAGTTTTTATTTATTACTTCATGATGTTACTTCAAGCTCCATATGGAAGTGATTAGTTCAGATCCATTTTTTCAACCCTCTCGGGGCCTAACAACTCGATGCAATCCGATTCACAATCCTTCAGAATTGTTTCCACATGTTATCTCAGCAATAGACGAAGTTTACTCAGGATTTACGAAATCTACGGAACTACCTGGAATCTATCATCCAATCTGCACCCAGCCGTTTTCTGATAAATCTTCGAAAATGCGGCTTTCGATACCTGTTCGACAAAACCCCATCCATCCTCCTGAATAAATCACTTCAATCCTCGACAAACATTATCATTCATGTTCGGGAACGACATCCATATAAAAGCTGTCGTCGTCCCCTCAAGTTTATTACCAGCAGAGAGCAACATTTACGATGCACTTTGTCGTAAATTCACTTCTTTCACTCTTGTATTGCTTCTATCAACTTTACACTTCTGACCGAATGGAAAATTGGCCGACTATAAAGTTTATGTTCTGAGTCTCACGTTACTGTATATACTTTTCCGAACGAAATAGTTGCCGTACGTTTTATGAGGGTCGAACTGATATGGATTTTAGTGTAGCCGTATATTCGGTTATAATAACCAATTGCAACACTAGAAAGTTCATATAGACAGCCTAAAACTTCGATAACTAGTGAATCTCTCTCACTTGAGTAAACAGGTGGTGATTTTTTTATTCCAATGGATCAAATAGTTACGAGAAAGGATTTGGAGGAGAATTGAGAATCGCTATTTCTTTGATTCCCAATGAAGAACGGCATAAGCCCTTTCATTTATACGATATCGCTATCAGTCATAAATTTTGATTTGCCTGTATCTATCGGTTTGATACAGCTACCTAAAGAGCCGCTTGTAATTTGCCGTCATCATGTCATTTCAATAATAACTGTTCAAAGTAGTAGGCCAATATCTAGTAGCAATTGAAACAAGTTCAATTCATCATGCCAAATTTGAAAAACATCAAAACTGGAAAGGAAGTCGATTCCTTAAGCAATATTAGAAACTGAAAATAATATTTATTAAAAAACCGAAAGTGCGAAAATAGTTTTTTGTGAAAGCGTTTCCAAATATTCAAATTTTGATATTCATAAGAATTTAGAAATGACACTGTTTCAGGCACTAATGCCTAAAAGCAGAAGGTTGCGGGTACGGATCTCAGATAAGTTCGTTTTTTTTATTTTTATAAAATCAATGGCTGGACCGATTTGGTTAATTTTTTTAATATTCATAGAAGTCCGAATAAGGTTTTTAGGAAAAGAAATGTTAGAAAAGTGATCGGACTCGGGAAAAATTGAAAGAGAAGGAAAACAAAATGTGTTGGTATCAAGGGGACAGAATCAACAAGCGAGGTAGATTGTGAAAAAACTAATTTCGGAAAGAAGCACGTTGAAAATTTTGATTTGGAACAAACAAACAATTTGGAATAAAATCAATTAGTAGCCAAGAAAACATAAGGAAAATAAAAAGAAAACTACCAGATAAAAAATTCACAAATGCAGAGTTAACTTCACCTTTGTATCATTGGAAATTCATAAATGAGGGGAAGCCACCATTTGACGAGAGCAGCAGCAGTTTCCAAGAGCGGGGTAGAATCCAAAACGCTGAGCAGTTTGGTACATGGGGTCCCAGGTATTTGTTGAAACCATAAAAGTTGCCACAATGCAAATAAGAACTCAACTTTGTCAGAATTTCCATAGAACTCTTCACGAATGACTATATAATAACACATAACCTACAAAACGAGGTTGAATTCACTTTATTATTCTATAATTTCGTTTTTTACGGTATATACTTGTTTCTGACACTCTGATTAGGTTATTTATCGCAGACTAGGTAGTAATAAGCTTTTCCTGAATGAAGGAAATTATTATTTTGATGAAATTCTACTTTATTTTCAATGTTTCATCAACAATGAATTGCTAATTTCTGAAATTGACGTCAAGAGGGCTCCACAGTAGAACCAACTTCTGAGATCCATAGGAATATCGATTGGGTTAGCTGCAGGTGAAGGAAATGAAGGAAAGAAAGTAAAGAGCATAGCCGGGGATATTGAATATTAAAATGGGTATTTATTCATCAATACATATTGAATAAAATCTTAAAAAAGAGAATTAGTTCAAAGATTTTGGAAAATAACAAAAAAGGAAAATATAAGTAAAACAAAACACAAAAATAATTTATTTTTGTTATGATGTTTGATTGTGGAAAGTAAATAAACAAATATAAAATAAAAAGTAAAAACGACAGTAATCAACGCATCAAAACTATATATATATATATATATATATAAACGGGAAAACGGAAATAACGGAAAAATGGAATAACATTGAAACAGGATAACGAAAAAACGGGATAAGGGGATAACGGGAATAACAGTTGAACGGAATAACGGTAAAATGGGATAACAGGATGAGGGGAAAACGGCATAAGAGGAAACGGAATAACAGGAAAAGAGAATAATGAAAAAACGGGATAGCGAAAAAACGTGATAAGGGGATAACCGGAAAACGGGAGAACGGGAATGAGAGTAATAGGGGATAACGGTAAAAAGGGATAAGGGGAAAACGGGATAACAGGAATACGGAATAACAGGAAAAAAGGATAACGGAAAAACGAGAAAAGGGGATAACGGAAAAACTGGATAACAGGAAAACGGGTAAACGGAATAACATAAAAAAGGATAACAGGAAAGCGGGATGACAGGAAAACAGAATAGGGAAATAAGGAGAAAACGAGATAACGGGAAAACGAAATAACAGGAAAAAGAATAATGGATAAACGGGATGACGAGAAAACGGGATGAGGGAAAAACGGGAAAACGAATAAGGAGATAACGGGAAAACTGGATAACGGGAAAACTGGATAACGAGAAAACGAGATAATGGGATAACGGGAAGCAAACAGAGTCAAAGGCATAACCTAGATGGAATAATACAAAGAAAAACATAGGAAAAGAGTAATTCTACGCAAACGACAGTTTTTGAGAAAAAAAAAAAATATATAGAAATTTGAACAGGACAACGTCTGCCGGGTCAGCTGGTATGTAATTATTCATTACGGCGACAAGCACCGCTTATACCCAAAATTAATGCAACCTACAATTGAGATAATATTGAAATTACTGAGATATTACCAAATTATGATTATCTGTCCCATTAAATAAATTTGTTTCATCATCAGCATCTTGGATAAATTTATTGATATAATCACTCGATAAAACTTTGGATTTATTTCATCGGTATCCGACGCTTTTGTTGGTAATGTGCGGCAGAACCAATTTTGAAAACTTCCTTGTGTCAATATTTTCTTTCATTCAATGTACGTTTTATAATATTCAATTTTTCATGAGAATAACATATTATAAGGACATTTTCAGACACCTTTTCTACATGTTTCTTGTCACACCATTCGCGAAATTGGTAATATGTTTCCTTCTCATATACTAACTTGGATTTGGCGGGTAACATGTTAGATACTATCGCATTTGCTACGTCGGATATATTCGATGAGGTATCGCTGCCACTACCAAGGTCAACATCCATCTCACTGGAAAATAATTCGAAATTGAAGCAAATATAAAGAAACTATAAATGTATGACAATCAAACACGCGGCGTGCCATCAAACCGTTTCTGTAGTAACGACAAAGAAATGTGACTGGAACTACATCTATCAGATGTATTTATATATCCAGCGTGGCTTTAGCCGGGAAAGTAGTTGTTTTCTGTTAGACATTCACACAAAATAACTTCATTTTTTATCGTGGATTTTTCAATTCACAGAAAAATCTTTCTATTAAATATTCAATTGAGAATGTTTCCCTTTTCAACATGAATACCCCACAAGAGGTTATCTTGAACGATGGAAGGTAGTGACTAAAGTTTATCTTTCAGTCGCAGATGATTTCACAATCTAATTTTGTGAACATCCTGTTCATATTTTCAAATAAAACACCTGAAGCATTATCAAAACAGTCTCAACAAATAGCAACATCCTTAATAGACTCCTATGAAATAGAACGTGAAATAGGAGGACCTTTATATCCACTGCTAGTAGAGACGTAAGTTATACGAATTATCTATCAATAATAACTAAAGTAAAATTATATGATGAATATATCATATAAATGTTAGGTTAGGTGTATATACGTGTCTGTTTTTGACTTCAAAGGGTTGCAGATGCCTTAAATTTTAATATTTCTATTGTGAACCGCGAAGTGTTTATAAAAGTAGGTACCAATTAATTCCATTGTACAATGATTGGTTGGTAAGTAACAACTTGTCGAAGTATTTATTTTCTTACAATTCGTGCAACAAGCTTTTTAAACCAAATAATTCTACAAGAAATAATTAAATCATTGTCAGCAATGACTTAAACTTATTTTATACGTTTAAGTTCACGGATTGAATAAAAGCTTGACTTTAAAAAGATTTTTTATTAGTTATTTTATTTTTTGCTTCTAAGTTAGTTTGCCTTAATCTGTTCATTTCTAATAGAGCATCCCTGTAAGTTTTGAGCTGAAAGAAATCATGATCTCCGACCTCAAAAACTCCCACACACCAGTTTTGAATAGAATCTGACCATAATCACAAAACTCGTCAAGTTGACGAGTTTTGTGATGTAACAAATATTCGCATTCGCGGATATTCGCATATTTTTGGATATTCGTATTTGCATTCGCATCCGCAACATTTCTGCGAATGTTTTGCGAATATGAATATCAGAAAAAAAAACAATTTGAAGATAATGGTAGGTTAATAAAATCAAAATCCATACATTTCTAATGTTTTTAATGCAAGAAAAAGTAACTTAACCTCGTAAGCACATTAACAGTCTTCACTTTATCATTTGGTATTATTCATTCATTATTTTACTTTCGGCAATGAAGTTTAATAATTAAATTTTCATTGAAACTTATGAGACAAAAAGTATATATAATCTAATGTAAACAAACAAAAACAAATTCTTCTATGAAATTGTTATCACTTTTTACTTAAGTTTTAATGTTATATAATCATCTGCTTGAACAAAACTATGAATAGAATAATTTTTCATAAGAATCACAAGTAAGTTAACACTTTAACAATCAAAAACAAAATTATTTTTTACTTTAATAAAGCTTAAAAAATAAAACTTATAACACAAAAATTGAGTGCAATTGAAACTAACAAAAACAAATCCATGAAACTTTTATCAGTCTTTCTTTAATAACTTTTTAATGTTTAAATAATCATCATCTTGAATGAAACTCAAAAATATGATAAATAATCAAAAACTATATTCTTCTACATTAAACTATAAATAGAATCTAAACAAACAAAAAAATTATAAACTCTCAAACAAAAATACCAGCGCCACTAAACATGCGCTCGCTCGGGACACTCGTTGGTGGTGTAACTGAATACTGCTGAACTACAGGAATTCCATATTTCACTAGAAGTTGATTTATTCATGTTAATAAATAAATAACTATTCAAACTCTAACCTCAAAATTCACTTGTTTTGTTTACGAAAAGACCGGCGCGAGCGGAATGACACTTCAGTCGGATGAGTTCGTATCAACTCGGCAATTTTCGGAACGCACCTCGTCAATTGGCGCCAAATTTGAACACTTCTACATTCGCATTCGCATCCGCGAATGTCAGTAGCAGACATTCGCATTCGCATTCGCGAATGTTTCAAAAATGACATTCGTTACATCACGTCAGACGTCAACCATCCTGAAGTCGCCAATTTGTATTTATAAATTTGGACAAAAATCCATAATCTCCGAAACTTAAAACCCCCACACCAATTTTTGAATGAAATATGACCATAAACAGTGAATTCGTCCTCCATCATGGGGCCGCTATTCTAAATTTATAAATTTTGACGAAAAAAATCAAAATCTTCGACCGCGAGAACCTCCGCATTGTAATTTTGAATCGAATCAGACCATAATCACACAACTCGTCCTCTATCTTGGGGCCGCCATTTCGAATTTACGAATTTTGACAAAAATTTCATGATCTCCGACCCTGGAAACCCCCCACATACCAATTTTGATTGGAATCGGACCGTAATCACAAAACTCGTCCGTCATCTTGGAGCCGCCATTTTTAATTTTCGCATTTTGACAAAAAATTCATAATCACCAACCCCGAAAACTCCCACATACCAACTTGAAATCGGACCATAATTACAAATCTCGTCTGCCATTTTGAAGCCGCCATTTTGTTTTTTTCTCTAACAAAAATTCCTCAATGCATTGTCACCGGAATTATGTATATTTGTCAAATTTCAAATCAATCGGACGACTGAAAGTCGGTCCAAATTCACTTGCAAGATTTGACCCTAATAAATGAAATCAAATAAAGCTATTCCTATTCCTATTAAATATTCCAGAAATTAACAATCACTGGGCTATTGATGAGCCGCATTGAAATAATGGTTGAAAGGGAGTCGTTAGAGGCCTTCAGATTATAATTGTCTGAAAATAATTCATGGGAAGAACAATGGAATCCTTTCATCTTTTCGCTGAGAACGTCATTCACCCATCATCGACGATAATTGCGGGCATTCTGGAGACTTTCGAAGTTTTATGGGTGTGTTGATGTTTTCGCGATTATCCATTTCAATTGTGAGAATTCATGACGAGGTTTCAGCTCTCCATTCTCAGTCAGTCAGTTGTAGAATAACATTCAAGTTTTTAGAATGGTTTTGGTAGTTGTCTATCAGAGAGTTGATTTCGTTGCATTTGAAGTACAATGAAGGTTGTAACTGTCATTTATCTGAAAGAGCCCAACACACAAAAACACATATATATATATATATATATATATATATATATATATATATATATATATATATATATATATATATATATATATATATATATATGTGATTCGATTATATTCTTGACTGTGAGATATTCAGTGGAAATTATTTTTGGGAATGCAGTCAGTGATGACCAGTTCAAATAATATTCTTCGTTATTAAGTCAAGCTTTCGAAAATCTTTATTTTCTTTCTCAAGACTATCTACAATGTTATATAATAAAAAACATGTGATATATAATATAAATGGTTACTTACTTAACATGAAAATTAAAAAGAATTTGGAACAATGGAGAACATTGGAATTTTCTATTTGAAGTTTGGAAATATTTCAGACAGTGACAATTTCATTATACAGGATGACAAAATATTTGTAAACAATATATTTTTATGTGGGACGATTATTTTGATCAATCTCTCCTTGTTTATGTAATATGTAAGTATAAATTGAACTCAGTTCATTAATATCTGTTTTTTTATTAATAGTTTTTGTTTTATTTTTATTAATGTGGACCATTTCTAAGAAAAGTCTTTTTGTCAGGTCTTTTTCAACATCTAATACCCTTGAATTTTGATAATCAATACGATGATCTCTGTCTATGAAATGAGTTGCCAAAGCACAAGATCTTATACACCTTCTGCAATCACTTTTATGGCCTGTGATTCTATCTTTTAGCAAGATGGTATAGGAAACCAATCAACAGTAACAGACTCATCAATTACCATTCGTATCATCCAACCAAAATTAAAGTTAATATGATTACTAATATGAAATCTAGAGTTGAAAAAGTTACCCATCCTTCTTTAAGAATGGAATGTTTGAAAGAACTTAAAATTATTCTAATTGAAAATTCTTACCCTAATTCATTGATTAATAAAATATTATTCAGTACCCCTTCTTATACCAACTCTCGAATACCAAATTCACTGAATAATAACAATGACAATCGAATTCACTACAAAAGTCTCCCTAAAAAAAAAAAATATTATAATAGCAAAAACCAATTTGAAAACCATTTATAATCTTCATTCCAAATTGAAAACTCCAATACCAAAAAATTTCAAATCTAATATTGTTTATGAAATTCCATGCCAAGATTGTGATCAAGTATACATCGGTCAGACCAAACAGATGCTAAAAGATAGAATCACAGGCCATAAAAGTGGTTGCAGAAGGTGTATAAGATCTTGTGCTTTGGCAACTCATTTCATAGACAGAGATCATCGTATTGATTATTAAAATTCAAGGGTATTAGATGTTGAAAAAGACCTGACAAAAAGACTTTTCTTGGAAATGGTCCACATTAATAAAAATAAAACAAAAACTATTAATAAAAAAACAGATATTAATGAACTGAGTTCAATTTATACTTACATATTACATAAACAAGAAGAGATTGATCAAAATAATCGTCCCACATAAAAATATATTGTTTATAAATATTTTGTCATCCTGTATAATGAAATTGTCACTGTCTGAAATATTTCCAAACTTCAAATAGAAAATTCCAATGTTCTCCATTGTTCCAAATTCTTTTTAATTTTCATGTTAAGTAAGTAACCATTTATATTATATATCACATGTTTTTTATTATATAACATTGTAGATAGTCTTGAGAAAGAAAATAAAGATTTTCGAAAGCTTGACTTAATAACGAAGAATATAATTTGAATTGGTCATCACTGACTGCATTCCCAAAAATAAATTCCACACTATATATATATATATATATATATATATATATATATATATATATATATATATATATATGTAGAGTATGAGCCCTGAAATTTCTTTCTTGTTCGACTTAGCGTCATGTAGAGCCCATCCCAATCGGCATTTACTAGCCATAGGAAGATTTTCAGGTCCAGTTCGTGCTACAATCAGATCTATGTTGTCTTGACCTATTATCATAACGGGTTTATCATTTCTGGTATCTTCAATCGGTAGTCCTTTCAGATGGGAATACTTCTTCCATTCCTCCATAATGATTTCTTGTGTAGGCAAAGATAAATTGTTGATAGTACGTACTCCCTTTTCTACTCCGCCTGCTTTGAAAACTTCAACATTAATACATAAGGAATTTTCCTGAGTGGAAATCTCATCGTTTGTCCATTGCAAACAAAGACTCTCCTTCGGACCGATAAAACCGAGATTTTTGGCTACTTTTGCATCAAGTAGGGTGATAGTAAATGCTTCGTCACAAAGAGCAAGTATTGTACTGTTTTCTGTTGGCCCATACAACCTAACTGGGATCATTTGTAGAAAAATGTTTTTCTTATTGTGATTCATAGCACAAACTATTTCAACTCTTCTTCAACGTATAATGGGGTATGGTTTTTCGTGAAATCCTTATGAAGGAGAAAATGGTGATATAGCTCGCAACCATTCGTTCCACACTTCTTTCTTCTTCTGCACTTGAACTTCTGATGATTTTTATTGAGACAAGAAAAACACAATTTCTTTTCAGTTACAGTCCTCCATCTCTTATCAATATGATCTTCTTGCATTTTGGGACATACATCTTCATGGATACCTTTTTTACAATAACAACATTGTTTTTTGGAATTCATTTGATTGGTGATGAAGATTCTCTCTGGTTTCTTTGCTTGGAAGGTCGGTTTGAATTGTCCAAATTTTTCGATTTTGTAGTTACGGGGTGTACTAAAATAACAGGCAGCATCCGCTACTTCACCTACCCATCGTGAAAAATCTTCCAGGTCAACTTTTCAGTTTTTCACTACCACCCATTTTGATTTCAACATATCTGGTAATTTATTCAGGAGGTCTTTCATCAGCAGGGAAATTTCTAAGAAGGCCTGTTGAATCTGAAGTTTTCATTGTAGAAACTATGTTGCTAACTTCTGTTGAGAACTGGATAAATTTTTCCAGATTTGTGTCTCGGATATATGGCAAACTTTCGATATCATCACATCAATTATACAATCAGGTCTCCCAAAGCGCTTCTCCAAGGTATGAATCACCAAATCTACGTTCTCAGCAGTCAACATCATCCCTGAAACTGCAGATTTAGCTTCGCCTTCCAAGCATCTTAGTAATTTCAGCATAATTTCTTCATTACTATATTCACATATACGGCATATTTTCATAAACTGTTTGTGAAAAAGTGACCAATTTTGTGGATTTCCGTCGAAATGGGGAAAATCTTTATCCATCGCGTGACGTGCTGAAATTTTCGAAGATTTATTTTGGTTACTGCCTGAAGGTACCGAATTTAACAGGTTTGTCAAAGTTTCACAAAGCATTTTGATTTCGTAGCTTCCTCTTTCTGTGAAATTTTGGACTCTAGTTTTATTGTCACCTTTTGGAATGTCATGAGGTTCGTCTTGGGGAATGTTATTAACCCATTCCGTCACAGATTTTTCACGTTGCCTTCCTTCTAGAACTTCATCAGCTAGGAATACATTTTAATATACTTGCGAATGGATACTACAGCTTCCTCCTTCGTCTTGTTCATCAAGTACAGCATTCTCAAGATCTTGTTCCATTACTAAGACACGCATGCTATCATCAATTTCTTTTTGCTTTTGTTCCATTTCGAACTGAATTTGGCTTCTCTTCCGTTCCAATTCGTGTTTTCGTTTTTCAGTTTCTACAGAGTGGTCCAACGAAAAGTATGCACCTAGCTTTTCTCCTTTGTTTAGAATTGAAAGCAAAAATGCTCGGACACGTGGAGTTTGCTTTTGAGGGGGACACATTTTAGACATATTTTTCAACCTGTGCCTTTAACGCCCTAGCGAGGGGGTGTCACAACCCTAAAATTTTAAATGGAAAGTGGGGTCGAGTGATATATCATTTGAACGGGCACAAAATTATCTTTCTAATGATACCCTATTTATTGAAATTTATTCGAACAGTTAATGCGAAAACGGCTTTAAGAACAGTTACCCGATAATTTTGGTATTAATGAAAAATACAAATAAGTTTTGGTTATTAAGAATCAAAACATTTACAATTAGTATACTTACGTTTCAATGTTTGTTACTTGTAAAGTGCTTTGAAAAAAAAATATATATGTTATATACCCACTTGCTTCCATACAATAATACAGATTTTGTTCAAATCTATTTCTAACATTTTGTAGCATATCAGGTGTTATGCTTCTGCATTGTGCTGTAATCCGTTGGCGAAGATCTTCTATGGACTCGGGCTTCGTAGCAAAACATTTATTTTTCAAGTGTCCCCATAGAAAAAAGTCCAAAGGCGATAAATCAGGTGACCTGGCAGGCCATTCAATTGGGCCTCTCCTTCCAATCCACTGTCCGGGGAACCGGTTATCTAAAAATTCTCTTACAGGAGCAGCATAGTGCGGAGGTGCTCCATCTTGCTGGAAATGAAGCCGATCGGCATCATGATTTTGGTCGTCTTCTATTATCTGTGTTATGAAAGGATCAATTGCATCGTCAAGCATGTTTAGGTAGACTTCACCAGTTAAATTTCCAGGAATGAAAAGTGGTCCTATGATATGACTGCCTAATATGCCACACCAGACGTTTATTTTTTGAGTGTATTGGGTATGAACCTCACGGAATAAATGTGGGTTACTGTCATCCCAGTAACGGCAATTATGCCTATTCACAGCTCCATTCAAATAAAATGTACACTCATCGGTAAAACAAATGTTAAACAATAAGTGCGGATCTTCAATTAAACGCTGGCTCATTTGTTCACAAAATTGCAGCCTTCGATCAGGATCATCCTCATTTAGTTCCTGTACTAATTTAATTTTGTACGGATGAAATTTGTACGCATTTAAAAATCCGTATTATGGATGAACGGGAGACTCCTGAGGCTTCAGCTAGTTGACGGGTACTTTGAGTATGATCCAATTGAACATGCCCCAAAACAGCGACTTCCACAGCTTCATTCCTGATGGGGTTCTGCGGCTGGTGTTTCACATTACAAACAGATCCGGTATCGACAAACTTTCTAACTAACTTGGCAACATACGAATCATTAACATTTTTATCGGGATGACTGTCCTTAAACAAGCGAGCAGTTAGTCTAGCACAACTATTATTTTGAAAATAAAGTTTAACAATTTCAACTCGTTCTGGAATGGAATAAACCATTTTGTACAGTGAAATTAAAATAACTTCAAAAGCGACCAGACTGAATCAATGAAGGGACTAAAATAAAAGTTTGCCTAAATTCTTTTCCTACACTTATTTGCAGTTTTTTTCGACAAAAAAACGCAAACGATAAATGGGGATTTTTTTGTGATGAAAAAAAATTACATTGAAATGTTGCTTTCGGTAAAATGAAGTAATTTAGAAATGATTGTAGTTATTCTGATTCCTAATAACCAAAACTTATTTGTATGTTTCATTAATATCTTAATTATCGGGTAAATGTTCTTAAAGCCGTTTTCGCATTAACTGTTCGAATAAATTTCAATAAATAGGGTATCATTAGAAAGATAATTTTGTGCCCGTTCAAATGATATATCACTCGACCCCACTTTCCATTTAAAATTTTAGGGTTGTGACGCCCCCTCGCTAGGGCATTAAAGGCACAGGTTGAAAAATATGTCTAAAATGTGTCCCCCTCAAAAGCAAACTCCACGTGTCCGAGCATTTTTGCTTTCAATTCTAAACAAAGGAGAAAAGCTAGGTGCATACTTTTCGTTGGACCACTCTGTATGGCAAGTTTTTCCTTCTCCAAACTTACGATGGAATGTTTGGAACTTCTTGTTTTCCTTGTAGATATCGACAATGGAGTCTTTTCATCTGCAGAAAAACATGGAAGCTTGGTTTTTTCGTTTTCAGCAACTACACTATTAGTGCCGAAATTTTCTGGCCAGATGAAATCTGAGAATAGATTTCTGTTATAACCAGCTCCTTCTCGTCGGTTTCTCTGATCTTTCTCCATGTCGTGATCACGTCGGGGTCACCAAATGTTGTTTCCTCAATCAAACAATCTGCCTTTGGCCAGTAAATAACTTGGTTTCCGTCGGAAAGTTAAACTGACATTCGGTTTCGACGAATTTATTTTTACAACTTCAGAAAACTTCACGTCAAAATTGAGAACTACAACTATACAGGACTTCAATGAAAATTGTTCCAATCATAAAACCCAAACAGTCAGATTTGAAAACCCAAAAAACGTGAAATTTCAATGACTTTACCATTGGCGTGAAAAATTACGAGGAGCAGAGCTCAAGTTCTCTGCTTCTATGTCAGTGTAGTAATATTTTCATATACAGGGTGTTTCATAAATGAATGCTGATCCTGAAGGGCGATAATCCTTGGATGATTTGAAGAAAAATTCTCCATATGAACATAGGTCCGCAACCGCTTTATTCCTGAGATATAGTCTAATCAACAAGTTCAAAAACGTGTTGAATAGATATAAAGCTCCTAAAAATATGAGCGATAGCTCATTCGATTCGGAATGACGTCTAGAAAAATGTTTTTTGAGGGTTTATTAGCACGTAAAAAATTGCGATTGTTATTGACAAAATAAGATTAAAAAAAGAAGGTACTTTGTTTTTCGTTGATAATTTCTTAAATAATTATATTCAAGGAATTATGAAAAGAGATCCTGAAAGAAGAGGAAATTTCCAATAAAAAAGTCTCACCTCCCGGAACTCTATCTCTTTTATTTATATTTTTTTTTCAACACTGAAAATAGGGCTCCGCGAGGTCGTTACGGCATAGGCGCACCGTCTAAAAAGCCGTTATATCACCTAAAATAATTTTTTTATAGTATTAAATAACAATTTGAAAATTTGAATAAATTATGGTGTAATCTAGACACTTGAACGAAAAAAACCTGGGTAAAAAAAAATTTTCATGTCTATTTTTCAAAAAGTTACACCATTGTTAATTAACAAATTTTTTCCAATCTCTGTTTTTATAAATTACGACATAAAAGTTTAAATAATTGGTCTATGAAATTTTCGCTTCGTGGAGCTCTTTTCATCCAGGTACTCAATGAAGCAATGCCAAAAAAAAATCATTGAAGTTTATTATTTTGTAAATTATAATTTTTTTAAATTAACAAAAAATGAAATTTAAAAAAAATATTATAAAAAAAAGGTTTCTTCGGTAATATCTCATTATTGCTTTTTTGCATCTGATATAGGTATAAATTAACATTGGAAAAAAAAATTTACGTCTTTTGTTAAGAAATTGTTTATAAACAAACAGACTATTTTGGGATTTTTTTTTTACGATCTTATTGCATAGGTGAAATTATGTTCAGAGAAAAAAATTTCTTAAATACATTTTTTTATTGTTTATAATCGTTTTTTTATATTTCAATTGTTTAAATAATTAGTAAAGAGATTATTTTATTCTTAAAAATCATCATTGACCTTTTTCAATGAATTAACAGAGGAATATTTTTTTTTATAAATAATTTCATTGTTTATTTACTTAACAATTTGTTATAAACGAATTACATTAACCGTTATATTTTTTTTCGAAAACTTCAAAGAATAACAAGAATAATTATGTATAACAAAGTATAGAAAAAAATTACAAATAATGATAATAATAATAAATAATAAAGAATACAAAAAAATAAATTTATACTTTATTTTACATGGTTGTTATTGTTATTCTTTGAAATTTTCGAAAAAAAATATAACGGTTAATATTATTTGTTTATACCAAATTGTTAAGTTAATAAACAATGAAATTATTCATAAAAAAAGATTATTACTCTGTTAATTCATTGGAAAAAGTCAATGATGATTTTTAAGAATAACATAATTTCTTTACTAATTATTTAAACAATTGAAATATAAAAAAATATTATAAAAATTAAAAAATTTATTTAGGAAAAAAATTTTTTTAATCATAATTTTACCTAAAAGGAATTTTTTTTTTTTTAAATCCAAAATAGTCTGTTTATAAACAATTTCTTAACAAATGACGTGAATTTTTTTTCTAATGTTTATTAATACCTATATTAGATGCAAAAACAGCAATAATAAGATATTACTGAACAAAAATTTTTTTGATAACATTTTTTGGAAATTTCATTTTTTGTTAATCTAAAAAAATTATAATTAACAGAATAATGAACTGTTATAAAAAAAAATTGCATTGCTTTATTGAGGACCTGAATGAAAAGAGCTCCACGGAGCGTAAATTTTATAGACCAATTATTTGAACTTTTATGTCGTCATTTATAAAAACAGAGATTGGAAAAAAAATTGTTAATTAACAATGGTGTAACTTTTTGAAAAATCGACATGATAATTTTTCAACCAAGGTTTTTTTCGTTCAAGTGTCTAGATTACACCATAATTTATTCAAATTTTTAAATTGTTATTTAATACTATAAAAAAATTATTTTAGGTGATATAACGGCTTTTTAGACGGTGCGCCTATGCCGTATAGAGTTCCAGTTTTTATTGAAAATTTCCTCCTCTTTCAGGATCTTTTTTCATATTTCCTTAAATATCATTATTTCAGAAATTATTAACGAAAAACGAAATACCTTCTTTTTTTAATCTTATTTTGTTAATAACAATCGCAATTTTTTACGTGCTAATAAACCCTCAAAAACATTTTTCTAGACGTCATTCCGAATCGAATGAGCCATCGCTCATATTCTTAGGAGCTTTATATCTATTTAAAACGTTTTTGAACTTGTTGATTAGACTAATACAGGATGTTGAAATTCAACAAAAAAATCAGTTCTTTTCCAATATCTCTGAAAACGCTTTGGCTTTTTTTTTCAATTTGGGTACATGCAAAGTACGCATAAAAATAATTTTTTTTCCATGATAAAGGATTTTTTTATTTTCATCAGTGGCGTCCCTGTTAAAATGCCCGGTCATATTTTTGATAAAAATAATGATACGCCACTGTCTTTTTTCCAAAAAAGTATTATTTTTGTAATTGTCCTCTATCTTCTCATACAAATGGTGTTTTGCCTTTTTTTCGTCCGACGAACCGTTTTCGATTTAGAAAATAAAATACATCAATTTGCTTGTCTCTATTCGATTTTTTCTCTTAGTCTTGATTTCACAATTGTGATAACCAAAGGATCTAGGTAATATTTTTATAATTTTATGGTAAATATCATTTAGTTTTTGTAATGAGTACGCATACATTTTTTATTTTTAAAACATAACTATTATAAACAAAAAATTCCAAAATCAAATTAACTGTTCAAAATGTCCGCCTCCTGCAAGTATGCACGCTTCAGCCCTCCTTGTCATTGACTCGCGTACTCTTTGCAAAATTCCTGGAGTATTCCTTATTGCTTCACAGGAAACTGTTACGCGGTTTCGCAATTCTTCCTCAGTAAGAATTGGTTGACTGTACACCAAAGTCTTGAGATGTCCCCAAAAAAAATAATCAAGACTGTTTAAGTCTGGAGAACTAGATGGCCATGACTCTGTTCCCCCACGACCTCTCCACATGCAATTTAGCATTAAAATAGGAACATCTTCCAACAGAATTGGCAAATTATCTCCAAGAAATCGGTGATAATTATGACCATTTATTCTGCGTGGTGAAAAAGATGCCGATCAGGTAATCTCCAATAATTCCAGCCCGGACATTTAATGAGAACTGCTCCTGGTGATGAGATTCCACGATTGCATGGGGATTTTCCTCGGCCCAAAAATGATAATTATGAAAATTTCTGATCCTGTTTATAGTAAAACTAGTCCGTGAATAGAATTTTCCTGTCAAATGAAGGATTTTCGGTAACTTTTTGGAGAAACCATTGGCAGAAATTCACTCGTAATGGAAAATTTCGAAGAAGTAGAGCCTGAACCCGTTGAATGTGATAGGGATATAATAAATAATCATGAAGAATCCTCCATACTAGAATATGGGCTATATTCAAATTATTGGCAACTTGCCTCGTACTCATTTCAGGATTTTCGTCAACTGAATTTAAAACAGCTACCTCAATTGATGGAATTCTTGCCGTCCGATGTGCTCCTTTCAAGTGATGATTTGGCTCAGAACTGTTTCACATAATTTTCTGAGGGTGCTTAAAATCGTTGGAGCATCAGGAACCATTCTATTTGGGAAGCGCTTTTGATACAGTCGCCAGGCTTCATATGCGTTTCCGTTAGCAAGCCCATACGAGTAATGAATGTCTGCTAATTCGGTATTTGTAAAATTTACCATGTTTTTTTAATAAACAAGTTTTTATAACGTAAATAATATCACTTACCTAAATAACTGTCAAAATTGTTTATGTTGAAAACAACGAAATGTGTTTTTAGCATACTAGATGTTTTTGGCCCACAAGATAATCCTACTAGGTACTCTTCAACGGCTGATTTCGCATAGGGACAAGCAAATTAATGCATTTTATTTTCTAACTCAAAAACCGTTCGCCGGAAGAAAAAAAGGCACAAGACCATTTTTATGAGAAGATAGAGGACAATTACAAAAATATTATTCATTTGGCAAGAAGACAGTGGCGTATCATTATTTTGATCAAAAGTATGGCAGGGCATGTTAACAAGGACGCCACTGATGAAAATTAAGAAATCCTTTATCATGGAAAAAAAATATTTTTATGTGTTCTTTGCATGTACCAAAATTGAAGAAGAAGCCTAAGCGGTTTCAGAGATATTGGGAAAGAACTGATTTTTTTGTTAAATTTCAACATCCTGTATCAATGAAATAAAGCGGTTGGGGACCTATGTTCATATGAAGAATTTGTTTGAAAATCAAGGATTATCGCCCTTCAGGATCAGCATTCAATTATGAAACACCCTGTATATTTTTAACGAATTTCCACATATGGATATAGTCAATTTATACGGAGGGGGTCTCGCCACATATTAACACATTTTATTACTCATACAGGCGTAAAATAAAAATAATCTTTCTCAGACTAACAGAGCTTCTATTCATTGTCTCAACATTTTTTGAAAGAAACTGATAGTCCTTGACATGGAGTGGAGTTTACCCCAATCCTATCTTATTTTCATCGTTATAGAACGCCATATAGTAAATCCGGCATACAAGTGAAAATTTCTTCTCAACCAACGTTCATCCCACTGAATTTTTCATCAAACGTATCCCACAAAAGTGGGAACCCGACAGATATAAATGGCTGTTCACCATCACAAATCTCTTTCTCGGTATACCTACACGAGTTTTATTGTTCTCCACCAAATTGAGAACAAGGTGTGAGACGTGACTCATCCGAAATCCAGGTAAGGATGAGATCCGAATGTTTGTGCGAGATTTATTGTGTGTTAGTGATTGATTTAACCGAAGGTAGACCGAAAACTGTTCGTGATTCATGGGATAGGTCGTTCGGATTTATTCCTTCAAATACCGGATCACTATTCGCGAGACAATCAAGCACACAATTCACGAATGAGCTCATGAAAGTCTCTTCTGGCTATCCAAACTCCCAAATTGTTTAATCAATGAAAATACCTTTTTTTTTTTTTTTTTAATCCATCCAAGTGATGAACTCAAAATCAAACCGGAGAATCACCTGACAATCCAAAAATTGAATCTCTGACACCGATTTTGAGGAAAGGAGACTCAACGTTAATTGAGTAATATCGACCAGTACCTATACCATGAGACATAATTAATAGTCAGTGACGTCAGTGGCTAGTTCAGAAACAACACAATAAGAGCGGCTTGAAATAATATTTGATATTTTACAATTAAAATCTATTGTATCCCGAATCTATACTCCCGAAATGCCGCTTGTTCTAAATGCGGACACAGCGGTTTGACACGAAACGCGCACCTATGCCAAGTTCATTTCGGCCCGTGCAATAGAGCTTACGGATCATTTGAAGTAGCCTCTATTTCAACTAAAGTTTGTGGTCGACGTTAGTATTTGTACTGATATTTATAGGTTGCAACACTGAACGATCGATTCATTTCATTCCCAGCATATGTTGTCGATACCTGTTGCATAGTCGTGCTCGCGGGATTATTGGGTTATTGGTGCATTGCATTAATTGCATAAAGTGTTGTGTGACCAGAAGGAGATCATTACAGTTTGTTTTGTTTTTGTATTTCGTTTGCGATTTTGTTTCGTTTTTGAATTTCAAATATTAATTTGTAATATAATGGAACAGGGAGAAGCTTCGACAATTCTTGGCCCTCCTGCTAAAAAAGTGGAAAGATATGCAAAGCTAAAAACTTTGTATGAAAGTATTCTCCCTCGAAATCCCAATTTGTGTGCGGAGGATGCAGCAGAATTGTGCGGGAGTTTAACAAAATTGTGTTCTCGGATAGTTTTCAGATCACTTTGAGTTGATAACAAGAAGCCAAAAAAGGAAACAAGAGGTAGGAAGAAAATTATTGTAGATGATGACATCAAAAATACAATTCGCCGGAAAGTGCACAGTTTTTTTCAGAAATTAAATGACAACTGAGAAAATTTATTTTGAAAATGTAAAATGTTGATACTTTGCGCAGAATGAAGGAAATAATGTCACATAATGTTTAGGAAGTATTTTTCCATTTATTTTACAATTAAATTCAAAGACCGCCATTCACTTCTTGACAATAAGCAAGTCGATCTTGGAATTCTTGTACAACATTTTGTAGGACCTCAGGGGTTATGTTGCTAATTTCTTCCGTTATCCTCACTTTCAAATCTGCAATATTGTCTGGTCTATTAAAATATACTTTTGATTTCAAATTACCCCATAAGAAGTAATTGAGAGGAGTCAAATCGTCTACCAATCCACCTATTGGAAAGAACTTCGTTCAAATAACCTTTAACAATACGTTTGTAATGCGGTGGAGCTCCGTGTTCTTGGTACCGGATTGATCTATCTATCGCATTTGGATCATTAACACCAGGAAAAAGTCTTTTTAATGTAGTCGGTGAAAAATTCATAAAAAAATCTAGATAAACATCACCATTAACTGTGCCTCCAAAAAAATAAGGGCCAATAATTTTGTTGTTAATGATACCAGCCAAAAACGTTCACTTTTTTAGGATTTTCTATGTGAGGCTCACACATCCAATGAGGATTTTCTCTGCTCCACTATCTACAGTTTTGTCTATTAACCGTTCCATTCGAATGAAAAGTAGCTTCATCCGAAAAAAGAATTCTGTTTATGAACTGCAAATCTGCTTCCATTCTGTCCATCAGTTCACAGAAGTGTTGCCTTCTATCAGGATCATCCTCATTTGATTTCTAAATCAACTGAACTTTATAGGGATGGTATTTTTCATTATGTAAAGCTCTCAATATCGATGATTGACTAACATCATTGTCGGCTGCAAGTCATAGGGGGATTGTCATATGGGGATTTTCCTCAATCGCTAAAAGTTCACCTAACTTTTTTTCTTCATCAACATTTCGACCTGGTTTTTGAATAGTTTTTACATGTCCAGTTTCAGGAAATTTTGTTTCTATTTTGAGTTCTTGTTTTATTACCGCATCCAATCATAATTAAAATGCCTATTCTCTGAGTTTCGGATAAATGATCCATAGTTAAATCAAATACACACAATTATTTTTAACCGACGAAACCAAAAAGGAGGAGGTTCTCTATTCGAAGCGTATATATTTTTTTTCACGCACAACTTTTCACATAGCGGATTGATTTTGATGACTCTTCTTTTATTGGATAGGGTTTACTTCGAAGTTGGTCCCATTTCAATTAGAACAACAAAATCCACCCCTAAGGGTATTGATCGTTCACCCTCTGAATTTTGGTCCGTTAACCGATTCTATCAGGCATAACTTTGTAGTGGGTTTTCCGATTTGGATGATTCTTTCTTCATTAGAAAGGGTATATTTCATTGTTGATCATATTCCGATTTGGAATGAAATGATCCACCCCTATGGGTAGAAAAATAGGGGAGGATTGATTTTTCACTTGTGAACTTTGGCACACATATGTAGTTGACGTTGACAGACCCTCCTACATCCGTAAAAATGATTACATTCTATGAAAGGATGGAATTATATACAATGTGATGGAATCAACTGATCGGAACTTTCAAAATTAATTCATATTATATAACAATAAATAGTTAAAATAGGAAATCATATTATTTAATAGTTAATGGTTGAAGTAAGCTAGGTAAGTAAGTATTTTGGAAGTAATGAAAAATTAAGTAGGTAGTGATTAGTAGATTCTAGCCACAGAACATTGAGAAATAAAAACTTTTTAACAAAAAATTTAACCGACGAAAAAATTAACTGAAAAACAAAAAATAAAATGAACCTTCTTAGTCTAAATGATAATTGAGCTCCTAAACTGATGTGAGTAACTGATTTTGAGTCGGCGCCAAACAAACTAGCAAATGAATCAGGTAAAGCGTAAGATGATGTCAGAGAGATGCACGGCTGCGTTTGATTACTTCTTTCAAAGTAATATAATGATCTTCGATAATTGTTTGTTTGGCGCCGACTCAAAATTAGTTACTCACATCAGTTCAGGAGCTCAATTATCATTTAGACTAAGAAGGTTTATTTAATTTTTTGCATTTCAGTTGATTTTTCCGTCGGTTCAATTTTTTGTTAAAAAGTTTTTTTCAATACAATGACGTGTGTCAGCAACTCATAAATATCAAAATAACAGTAGTCTACTAGATTGACATTACATTATTTATGTGGGTTTTGTGAATAACCTTTTGATGTCTTGAACGATTTTTTTCTGACGTTCAGCAAGACAGGTAAAAAATACCTGATTATTTCTTATGGGGTTATTTAAAATCAAAAATATATTTCAATAGACCAGACAATACTGCAGATTTAAAAGTTAGGATAACGGAAGAAATTAACAACATAACCCCTGAGGTCCTGAAAAATGTTGTACGAGAATTCCAAGATCGACTTGCTTATTGTCAAGAAGTGAATGGTGGTCATTTTGGACATTGAATTTAATTGTAAAATAAATTGAAAAATACTTCCTAAACATAATGTGACATTATTTCCTTCATTCTACGTGAAGTAAAAAATTTTAACATTTTCAAATAAATTTTCTCAGATATGATTGATTTGAAAAACTTGATATTGCTGAACAGAAAATGAAAATCTCTCAAGGTGTCACACGATCCCCTTTTCATTCAAATTTTTTGGGGGTGCTCATAATTCAGAGGGGGTGCAAAAAGGGGGTAATATTTCCATTTCCATTCCAGGGTATTTAATAAACTGCCAAAATATATAAAAGAAAGTAAATGTATTGAAATATTCAAAATACAATTGCGAGAATTTCTACTTGAAAAGTGTCTGTATAGTGTTGAAGAGTTTATGTCGTAGAACCGTTATGTTTTGTTTATATGCTTTTATTCTGATATGTCATCATGTTTCTTTTAGAATGTTCTTTGGACGATTTTAATTGAGGTTGATAATTTTCACTTCAAACCTGTGGTTTCAGCTTTTTGGTTTTATCTGAAAATTGAAATTCTGAATTTTGGAATTGTGTGTTTCTATGTTTTTATATTTACCTAGATTTAAGTGTATGACTCTTCCTATGCGATGTTATGTTGTCTACTGGAAAATAAAGATCTTATCTTATCTTATCTTATACTGTAAATTGTCAAATACAATAGAAATCGATCTGTTTCAGGTTTTTTTTGAATCAAATACATAATAACGCTAAAAATGAATTCCTTCCATACCTATGGACCGCACTGTATATATAGACCCCTTGAATGCATGTCAGAGTATTATGATTTCCAGAATGATTTGTACAAGTTTTCTACTTTTTGTAGTATGTTGTTCTTGATTACCGAAGAGAGTAATACTAATACTATCTCATTCGCAAGGCAGGTTGAATCTCTGTGACAATCACTGTTTCTTAACAATAGAGAATTGGATGTTGTTGAGGAAGTCAAAGATATCGAGGTGGTTTCGGACATGAAGCTATGATTCGAACGTCATGTTGGGTAAACATTTTTTTAACTTACCCATTGTAAGATTTGGACTCATTCCAAGTAATTTTGCATACGTTCAAGAATATTCAAAGTAGGTTAATGTATTATACTAATTATTATCCAACTCTTTCTCCTTTTTCGAAGATGCTCAATCTGATTCATTAAGTTTGTGAATTAACAAGTATTTTATCGTTTCTATTGATTTTATTATTTTATTAATTCACAATTGATTATAATATTACATTTGGGCTATAAATTGAAATGAATATCGCGATTGAGTCTGTGCTACACATCGAAGTCGCACCAATTGATGGACGTTCTAACAGCTCTAACTATTGATATGACGCCCGCTCTAATAATAAGTTTGAACATTTTCTATAAAAATCGGTTTTTCTCAGTGTGGCATTATGACAATTGATTTTTCATCACATATTTGTAGCCCATTAAATATAAAAGACAAGAGTTGCCAGAATGCGTTGCAGAACCAAACATATCTCGCCCGGAGGCGAGCTAAGATGGCGATCTAAATGTTTGTCTGTGATTTATTGCGTGTTTTTGATTGATTCAATTGGCGGAAGGCCACGAACTGTACAAACTCGTGCGGCTAGTTGGAAGCTGCTGTGATTTATTTGTCTATTGCTCGTTTTGCTTGATTGCGCACCGCTTACAGTTGCACTAACCAATTGGTTGCTGTTAGTCGGGGGGGTTTGTAACTCTGCCGAGTTTCTATTCAGTGTTGATTGAGATTTTACTTTTGATCAACGTGAACAATGGACACAATTTAGTATGAATGGAAATATGAATATTTGTTCTTCCACAAGGTATGGAGTTATTGATTTGCAATTCGTTCTGAAAAGACAAATAAATGAATTCACTCCGTTATGGTGGCCAGAAACAAATCAAAGACAGGCAAAAACCAACCTTGGGAAAATCCAGAGGCTTGCCTGTCTCTGTATCACGGGTGCAATGAATAGCACTCCAACAGCTGCAATGGAAATCATCCTAAACCTCGAATTCCTTGACTAACATGTCATTGGAGAGGCCAGGATGAGTGCATACAGACTGAAACAAACAAAAAACTGGAGAATCCGAACAACTGGACTTACCAGAATCACTCATGTAATCAACATCGAAGAACTCGAAATGATTTCAGACTACATGCAACCCCTATACTCATTCGAAAAACCATTCGAAACCCGAATTGACGGATCTGGTGGGCCCCGAGTATGGAATCACAATCAACTGCGGACATAGTCTGGTATACAGACAGTTCAAAGACAGTTGAAGGAACGGGAGCAGGAATACATGGGGTGAGGCCAAGAAGGGATGACATAATACCACTTGGCAAATGCTCCACGATATTCCAAGCTGAAACACATGCTATTATGGTATGCATTCAGAAGAATCTAGGAAGTGGTTATAGGAAAAAACACATCTAAATTCTATCTGACTGTCAAAGTGCTATCAAAGCATTCAACTCTATACAGATAAAGTCTGAACTGGTCTGGGACTGCCTCCAGAACCTCATCGAGCTGGCAAAACACAACAAGGTCACCTTGATGTGGGTGCCAGGTCACAGAGGCATCAAAGGCAACGTAAAAGCGGCTAGCTAGACAAGCATCTAAAACGCTATTCACAGGGCCAGAACCTGTACACGGGATTAGCAAAAACCTATACAGGACCCTGATCGACGAGTGGATAAAAAGAAGACACCAACAATATTGGGGTCAAACTGTCGGGCAAATACACAGCAAAGTCATGGTGGGGCATCCAAACCGGACCCTGACGGCTGACCTTCTGAACCTGAACAGAACGAAGGCACGTATAATAAAAGGTCTGTTGACTGGACACTGCGGCCTAAGAAAACACCTAAACACCATGGGAGTACGCAGGGAAACCGTGGAGTGTGGGCTATGTGATGAAGAGGAGGAAACAGCCTCTCATATTATCTTCGACTGTGACGCCCTAAGTAGTAGGCGACACAGAACCTTTGGAGAGATCAGCCCGGGAACATGCATGAATCTGAAGAACCTTATCAACAGGCTACTAAACCTAATTGAAGGCACAAACCTATTTGAATGAGGAACCACTGACGACAGAATGATACAATAGACCCCAGCTGGTCGCAGTGTCAAGGGAATCTAAGTGCCAACCCTGTCTCTGGCTCGTCAGCTTTCAACCAATCAACCAACCTATGTCAGTGTATTCTTCAAATTCAGAATACGGGATAATAGTAAGAATTCAAAATTTTGTCAATCATTTAAGTGAGATCTATTCTTATTTATTAATCTTAGACAAGAACCCGAACGCTCTCAATAATAATTCATCTTCCTTTTCTATTTAATGGAAGTTTTTACAAATATAATAACATAATAAAATTTATTTATCCAATTTTACCATTAGAAAATCTCATCTTCAGTAGTAATTGCAATTGATGTTTTCCACTTTCATTTGGACAGCTTAGACCAAATGTCTCTTCTTCTTCTTGAAAATTGTAAAATTTTGACGTTGACATTTCAGGTTATGTTAAATTCCAACCTCTATTGCAATTGCGATATTTTCTTTGATAAGTCGATTATTATCATACATTTTTAGATAACTGTTCAACACATTTGCATCCTCTTTGCAATTTATTGAAGAAAAATGTCCCTTTCGAATGGTCGGAAGAATACAACATATCTTTCAATAATATAAAACAAATCATCATCAGCTAAAATATGAATTCATTACAACCCCAAATTGCCTTTGAAATTATTAGTAAACAGCTCTTCGTATGGTGTTGGTGCAGTGATTTCACATGTTTTTACAGATAATACTGAGAGGTCAGTTGCTTATACCTCGCAAACTTTAATTAACAGTCTATTGAAATATTCTCACATTGAAGAAATATTGAGAAATTTTCACAATATCTTTATGGCCAAAAATTCATTTCGGCTACAGATCACAAACCATTGACTGCATTGTTCTCACCTATGAAGGAAATTCCGCAATTAACAGCGAATGGTCTTCAAAGATGGGCAATATTTCCATCATCTTTCACATATGAAATTAAATATGTTAATACAAAGGCAAAAATGCAGATTGTTCCTCGAGGCTTCCTTTGGAAGAAGAATTGTATGGCTCTTATTTCAATTATGTTACTGATAATGAAAGTTTACCAGTTGATTCGAGGGAAATATCAAAAGAAACGCAACAAGGTCATTATATAGAGTTTGGATGGCCAAATGATGATCAAAATAGCAAATCTTTCGAAAATTTAAAAATCATTTACCTATATGTCGAAAAAGGATGTCTCATGTTGTGTTATGGAATAGTCATACCAGAAAAACTACAGAGAAAAGTTATAGCACATAGGAATTGTTAAAATCAAGAGTTCAGCTCGTTCTTCTGTATGGTGGCCTCAAATCAATAAAGATATAGAAATAATGATAAAATCTTGTGAAAATTGTATGGAAGCCAGAAATTCACCCATCCCACCCATCAACATACATTGATGACCTGGGACTATCCAAAGAATCCTTCATATTGATTTCATGGGTCCTTTCAAAGGAAAATATTTCCTAGTTGTTGTGGACGCATATACGAAATGGATAGAGGCTACCGTTACTTCATCAATGACTTCAGAAACAGCGATAAATGCTCTAAGAAATATATTTGCTAGATTTGGGTTACCTAAAGTACTCGTATCTGATAATGCCCGATATTTTAAGTCCTTCGAATTCACGAAAGAATACCATCCAGCTTCTAATGGAGCTGCTGAAAATGCAGTGAACACTGTGAAAAATGATCCTAAAAAAACTCTGAAGAAAGGAAAAATCAGATACTTTAACTTTTCGAATAACACCTCATTGTACAACTGGGGTGACACCATCTGGATTAATGTTTGGTAGAAAAATTAGAAGTGTTTTTTTGATATGATGAAACCGGATTCAGATAATGATGAAAAAGGTTTGGATACATTTATTAATAATTCTGATTTATTATTTGAAAAAGTACGTAGAACTCAAAGTAATCAAAAGAAATATTATAAAGGTAGAAGAAATAAAGAAATTCAAGTCAATGATCATGTAGCAGTGAAATATTATAAGAATCCGAATGAAATTTCTTGGATAAAAGGTAAAAGAAAATTCATTATTGGTGCCCGATCATACATCATTTATATTCCTGAACTGAACAGAACCTTGAGACGACACATTAACCAAATCATTGAAGGTACTACTGGAATGACTCATAATAATCCGGAGATACATTTGAACAAAGAGGACTCTGAAAATGGTAATTCCACAGTAATTCTCAACAATAAAACGTCGGTAACGGAGAGGTTGATCAATTCAAATTAGAATGATTGCCAAGAGGTAGTTTTGTTCAATCATCATCACTGATGAATTAGGGGCCAAAATTATATCATACAGTCTCGAACAAGCGATCTTTCAGGCTCTGATAGGATTGTGAGAAGAAGTTCACGATTGAGAAGAGCACCAGAGAGATTGTCTCATTAGTTAAGGTGAAAGGTGTGATATTATGGTTTAGTATTATTGAGTTGTAACAGCTGTCAGTTGAGAAATAAATAATTTTGGATGTCAATATTACATACGCATTTCTGAAATTCTATACAAGAACATCACAATAATTATTATCATAACATAAAAGACTACATGGAGTTCGACTTTTGAATCGACTTATCAAATATATATTTGACTATTATTTTGTTTAATATTGCTTTATCTACCGCAAATGTGTATATATTGTAATGTTCCTCAAAAATAAACAGCAGTTTGTTCTCAATTAGGACTGGTTCTCATTTTATCATGATTATCGAAGGAATTCTCGGAGATGAATGGAAACTTCACAACTTCAGTCATTTCCCATGAATATTCCATACAATCTGTTATCCAGTTCTCCAGCGATCGCTCCGAGATATTCCCCAGACCTATTCCTCCATCTTCCCCTGCAAATTTCCGCCCTTGTTAGTTCCACTTAGTATTGCAAGCACAGTTAAGGTTCTGCCAAAACTCCACTTAATTACACTCAGTTGAGTTTTACTTTATTCGAACTTTTCCTCCACTTCTTTCGGTCCCGCACATTCCGAACTGCTTAGTTTCCCTTTTTGCAATAAACATCCATTAATTTTCGAACTTAGTGTATCGCTTCACAGTAATTCTGCAAATAGCTTCCACAACTCCAGCTTTTAATTCCATCGACAGTCCATTGTTTAGAATTCTTGGTACTGAATATCACAATGAATGTCTTTCAGAAAGGATTAAGAGAAAACGAAATAAGTGCGTGTAATCTTTACGCCCGGTTGAAGTAGAACTTCTTTGACATTATCACTGTAGAAGGAGAATTGTTCGTATAAAGTGCCATCTGGATTATCAAAATACTTTGGGATAAAACTTGCAAAAAATATCACAATTCTGATTACCTGTTTTAAAAACTAGAAGAGAAATTGGGTTCCAGAAGATTCATTTTAGAGAATTGAAGTGAATTAAAGCAAAAAATATTGTGAAGTGACATTTTGTCAGGGCGATACTGTCACATAACTGTAATTTGTGATATTATTAAATAAATGAAGGAAACCAGGAGAAGGTTGATGAAGGAGTTGAATGGAGGAGGTGGAAGTAAACTGATTCAAGTTGACTACAATAAATCAATCAGTGAATGTGAAAAATATTAGTGTGCAAATTCTGACCTGAAATACTGAATATACTGGAATCAAAAGAACTGTTGACATTGAACAATTATCAAAAGAAGATGAAAGGCTTGAAAATTATGATTTGGTGACATCAAATATGGCAAAGAAAGATACAATCATGGAGATTCTGAGGGAGAGGTAAAGAAAGTAAGATCAACCAGTATGTATTGAATGAATGTGGTTTTTTGTGGAGGAACAACGTTTCTTGACATGTTTTTTGAGTAACCTTCCACAGTCTGAAAATGAAAATATAATCAGGAAAATCTATACAAGTGTAGAAAGGGCGAACTGATTAGTTTACCCCGATAAGTTATTGCGTTCACCAAATTATATTTTCCATAGAAAAATGATTCAATTTGTCAATAACTTGCCGTTTTCTGAATTTGCCTATCAAACAAATTTTTAAAAAATTCAAAAGATACCTCTCTATATAGTTTTTGCTTGACGTTTCGGGGACTATATCTGCCCCCGTTCTCAAAATCTTCTAAATCTCCTTTAACTGTTTTATAATTTGGATTTTTTCTCGCAGAGTCTCCTTTGCTTTTTCAACTGACGGATGTCAATTGAGATCTGCCAAAAAAGTTTGAGAAAGACGTATTGCCCATTTGATATATGGGGTGTTGTTCAGATCAGTTTATTAGCATTCTACCATATCTCACTTCCTCTCTGAGTAGAGGTAACCATGTATGATCCATTTCAACAGAATTTGTTGAAAAGCAGTTGTTATTGTAAAGAAGAATACAGGCCGTATCTTTCAATTTTCTCCTCTCTTGATGTGGTTCTTTCATCAAGATTTTTGTCCTATTCCATTCAATCGTATGATCGCCATTGGATGTGAGGATATGTTCTGCAATTTTTTATCCAGTTATTTGTCGATTTCTGATGTAACTCTGAAGTTCACTTTGGCGCACTTCCAATGGTCTTGACGTTTCACCTATATAACTATCACCACAAGAACAAGGTATGTTGTAAACACAGTTTTTGGTACTTCCTTCTGCGTTTTCTGGTTTTGTTTGTGTTAGTATAGATCTCAGTGTGTTTGTTGTTCTAAATGATGTTCTCACATCATACCCATGTCCAATTCGTTTGATCTTTTCAGATAATCCGGGGACATAAGGTATTATGTTGGTTGTGAAATGTGTAGGTGGTGGGAGTACTCCTGTTGGTTGTGTTAATTGGTTGTTTGATGGGTTTTTGTTTTCAATGTCAGTGATTGTTTTTACCACAAACTGATCTGGATATGCATTTTCCTTGAGAACAGATTTTATGAGGTTTATTTCTTCCTGTAGATTCTGGTTGGAATTGCAAACCGTTTGGCCGGATTATCTGAGAAGATCAAATTAATTGGACATAGGTATGATGTGAGAACATCATTCAGAACAACAAACACACTAAGATCTATACTAACACAAACAAAACCAGAAAACGCAGAAGAAAGTACCAAAAACTGTGTTTACAACATACCTTGTTCTTGTGGTGATAGTTATATAGGTGAAACGTCAAGACCATTGGAAGTGCGCCAAAGTGAACATCAGAGTCACATCAGAGTCACATCAGAAATCGACAAATAACTGGATCAAAAATTGCAGAACATATCCACACATCCAATGGCGATCATACGATTGAATGGAATAGGACAAAAATCTTGATGAAAGAACCACATCAGGAGAGGAGAAAATTGAAAGAAACGGCCTGTATTCTTCTTTCCAATAACAACTGCTTTTCATTAAATTCTGTTGAAATGGATCATACATGGTTACCTCTACTCAGAGAGGAAGTGAGATATGGTAGAATGCTAATAAACTGATCTGAACAACACCCCACATATCAAATGAGCAATACGTCACTCTCAAACTTTTTTGGCAGATCTCAATTGACATCCGTCAGTTGAAAAAGCGAAAAAGACTCTGCGAGAAAAAATCCAAATTATAAAACAATTAAAGGGGATTTAGAAGATTCTGAGAACGGGGGCAGATATAGTCCCCGAAACGTCAAGCAAAAACTATATAGAAAAGTATCTTTTGAATTTTTAAAAAAAATTTTTGATAGGCAAATTCAAAAAACGGCAAGTTTTTGACAAAGTGAATCATTTTTCTATAGGAAATATAATTTGGTGAACGCAATAACTTATCGGGGTGAACTAATCAGTTTGCCCTTTCTACACTTGTATAGATTTTCCTGATTATATTCTCATTTTCAGACTGTAGAAGGTTACCCAATAAAAATGTTAAGAAATCAACCAATATCTCCACGAAATTTCCACAGGCGCTTCAGAAGATGATTAAAACAGTATAGCAATTGAAAATTTAGAGCGGAAAAAATTATTTTGGGAGGTATGACCCCCCGAAGGTCCAAAAAGAGAGGTTATGGAATGCCCCTTTTGGAATCTGCAAACTTATATAAGGAATAACTTTTTACACTAAAATAATAACTGTATCCTCATTTAACGTTTGAGTATAGTTATTCTAATCCCAATTGGAACGGCAATAAAAATAAGAGGACTACGAGGAGTGTTCATATGCACGGCCCGGCAAATGGGAAATTTATATACTACCAGTATTTTTACTTTCTAAGCATTCCTGGTACAATCATGTAAAAGTTCTGTCGTGTGGAAGATATTCCCTTCTCGAAACTTTTTATGTCGGTTCAATTGGGATAAGAAATACTATAATATTAAAATCAATTAGGTTCGATAAAGTCATGAAAAAGTTCCGATTACATTTCATTTAATTTTTCATATGAAATGTCAAAAATCAAATAGTGGTGGTTGCATTGTCATGCCATGTTGCCAACTATTCAAGTCAATCCGAATTCTTGCGAAAATTTAACGAAATTATCACATGTGCTTCAAAACTCGATAAAAACACTTCAACAATCGAAATTTGAGCGCGAAAAAATATAATTTGGGGATTATGGCCTTTCAAATTTCAAATAAAATTACTATTAAAAAAACTTTTTAAAGACAAGCTTTTATTTAAGCTGTGAACTGAAACGTATAAAATAAATTTAAGTCATCGCTGACAATTATTTAATTATTTGTTTTTGAATTATTTGGTTTTAAAAAGCTTGTCGCGCGAAGTGTTCATAAAAGTAGTCCACAATTTGATTGGTTGGGCAGTGATCAGTTGGTAAGTAAGAACTTGTCGAAGTATTTGATTTTTACAAAGTATTCATGAAAGTAGATACTAATTAATTTCACTGGACAATGAATGGTTGGTAAGTAACAACTTGTCGAAGTTATAATTATATTACAATTCGCGTGACAAGCTTTTTGAAACCGAATAATTCAACAAAAAATAATTAAATCATTGTCAGCGGTGATTTAAATTCATTTTTTACGTTTTAGTACTCGGCTTGAATAAAAGCTCGTCTTCAAAAAGTTTTTTCATAGTTATTTAATTTTTTGCTTTTTAGTTGGTTCGCCTTAATCTGTTGATTTGTAATAGAGCATCGTTATTACAAGGTCTCTTCCCTGTAAGTTTTGAGCACAAGGAAATCATGATCTCCGACCCCAAAAACTCCCACACACCAATTTTCAATAGAATCTGACCATAATCACAAAAGTCTTACGTCATTCTGAAGTCGCCATATTGAATTAATAGATTTTGACAAAAACTTCATAATCTCCGAACCTGAAAACCCTCACATACCAATTTTGAATCGAATTGGAATATCATCACAAAACTCGTCCTCCATCTTGAGGCCGCCATCTTGAATTTATGAATTTTGAATGAATCGGACCATAATACGAATTCTCCCCATTTGGAGCCACCATAAATTTATGAATTTTGACAAGAAATTCATAATCTCCGACTCCGAAAACCTCCACATACCAATTTTGGATCGAATTGGACCATAATCACAAAACTCGTTCGCCATTTGTAGCCGCCATCTGGAATTCATGATTTTGACATAATTTCATAATCTCCAACCCCGATAATTTTCACATACCAATTTTGAATTGAATCGGACCATAATAACAAAACTCGTCCGCCATCTTGGAGCCGCCATCTTGAATTTATGAATCATAATCTCCGACCCCGAAAACCCCCACATACCAATTTTGAATGAAATCGGACCATAATTACAAATCTCCTCCGTCATCTTGAAGCTGCCATTTTATTTTTTCCTCTTACAAAAACTCCATAATGCATCGTCACCTGACACCTGAATCATGAACATCTGCCAAATTTCAAATCAATCGGACGACTAGAAATCGGTCAAAATCACTTGCAAGATTTGACCCTTACTAACTAACAAGTGAAACTAAATAAAAGCTTGTAAAAAGTGTGGTTTTGCTTCTTCAATATTAGAAAGTGTAGGCTTCGTAGAGTTGATTGGTTTGCATTCAACTTGGATAGCAATGTTAGCCAACTTAGGTTAGGTTGTGTTCCATCTTTTTACGTAACAAATTGATTGGAGCGAAGCGGCGCTTTGTTAGGTTGATTAGCATGCTTCCAACATGGATAACAAGGTTAGACAAGCTAGGTTAGGTTGTGTTCCTTCTTTTTACATAAGGAATTGGTTGGATCGAAATGTTCGCCAGCGGAGCGAAGCGTCGCCTTGTAAGGTTGATTAGTTTTCATTCAACTTGGATATCAATGTTAGCCAAGTTAGGTTAGGTTGTGTTCCTTCTATTCACGTAAGAAAGTGATTGAATGAGTTTCTTGGCTCAATTTACTATTACTTGAAACAAAATTATCTGAAGTTACATTATTTCAATATGTTTAGTATTTTTCTAATTGCGGCACATAAACTTCATGCCTAATTTTCAAAAGCTATTAGACACTCCAAAAAAGCGTGGTGATATATTCTTTGCATTTAAAACTTCTATTGATACATATATATCCATCAGAACTATCAGATAGTCTTTTCACGCGGAAATAGTTATTATTTAAATGCTCAATATGTGTGCGGCATTTGATTTCAGTACTTTTTTTCTTTTGATGACATAGGCAACGTCACATATCAATAAACTTCAAGATCCAGGTGCTTCAAATAAACTTACACAAACACCAACGTTTAATTTCTGCTATTTCCTTTGTAAAATTTATTAAAAGTATTGGGAGTTTTTTCATTACTTTATCGAAAATTAGTGATTATAATATTTCTAAAACGTTAAATGAGTGTGCAGTTACTATTTTAGTGTGAAAAAATTGTTTATATCAGTTTACAATTTCCGAAAGTGATACCCCATAACCTCTGTTTATGGACCTTCGGGGGCCCGTATCTCCTAATATTACATTTTCCGCGAAAAAAATTCGACTGCTATACTGTTTTTATCATGTTTTGAAGCAGCTGTGAAAATTTCATGAAGATACTGGGTGATCTCATATTCTTGACCTATTCCATTGTCATATATGAGATTGTTCCAAAAATCTTCATAGTTGATATTTACGAAAAGTTGTTGTATTTGTTGAACCCACTTGCACTTGGGATCGGCAAGTCGGTTCAAGGATTATTCGAAGAAATATCATGAGAGTTTGACTCTCCCCACTTCCTAACGAACCAAGTGATCGGGAGTGTTTAGCGGTAACAAAAGCAGGCGCTTGAAAAGAAATGTTTGGATTTTTTCCAAAATATCAGAAAACCTCAGGCACCAGACAGGAGGAGAAGCTGAAATACAGCAAATCACCACTTTCTAACTTCATGGTAGTATAGGACCTCGCACCGCATCAATGGGAAATTGGCTTTCGGTGATTTGCTCGAACTTTTTATATATTGCAGAACTCGTGATGCTGATCAAATGTCTATTTTGCACCACCGCTCTGAATTCAAGAGTTAAGATTATATAGGGTGCTAAAAATAAATTTTCCAAAATTTCAAATGGCCATTGTGAAGAGACTTTTTTGAATATATAAACCAAATTGAGTATGCATCGATTGTTCATACGCCCAATTTGAATACACTGGAGAAAACAATGATTCCTGCACGTACTGACGATATACAGGGTGAGTCAAAAGATAGCAAGTTTTTCATGATTTCCAAAAAATTGAGTGGTGGAATTTCATTCATTTTCAAATATTTTGTAGGATACTAATATCAATTGCGATTGATGATAGCAGCATCTCCTGAATTAAACTGACATATCTTTTATGTATTTCTCATGGAACTTCATCAGTCCTGCTTATTGATATATCCAAATGCCTGAAATTCCGGAAAAGTCGGTTACAAACTCGATCGTTCAAGGTGAAAGTTCACTCTGCAGATACATAAAATATACAGAGTGGATCAAAAACTAGTTTCCTTCACTGATAATTTCCTTGAAGATGGTAGAAGAATCTCGAGAAATATTGCAAATAATTAGAACAGAAACATTGATTTAAAACAGAATAGGAAACGAAATATGCTCATATTCCATTGAAAAGACGTACCTATATGGAATATATAGGTTGCTAATGAAGAACGACAGGAAATCTAGAATCATTCAAGTTTCGGTGTTCAGATGACATCCTGTTGGAAACCTTGGGATCACCGTCGGACAACTGTCAATTGATATTGATGATGATGTATTATATTACCCAATTCAATATCAAAACTGTGGAATTCTTTGAACGGAAAAACAAAATATAACAGGGTACCAATGAACTAAAACGAATGATGACATGAACAACGTACAGAAAAGGATGATAGAGTCAGAACACCTCATTAACTTGTCCCTCTCTATGTTCAGCATCCTATATATGGATGAGAAGGGCATTTGATGGATACCTTATATACTGTTCATGACGTGCGCAGCCAAGGACCAAATAACACTGGCCACATGGGCACAACATCCAAGGGTCCTGGCTCCAGTGCGATAATATCTAAATATAACATCCTCAACACTATTGATTTGTTCAATATCCTCTACATTTACTTCGAATACTATGAATAATTGATATTTGGTGGCATTATGGAATCTTGAATGGACTCTCATTCGTAAAAATCCACGCTCATTCGTGTTTGCATCCATTTGGAATTCATTTTCATCATGATGACATACAGTATATTGTATATACGATGGTGCCAATTCTACCTGGTATATGCCAACAGTTATATCTCGTACCAATTGTAAATCTAAATGATCCTGCCTGATCCACCCTGTATATTTTATGTATCTGCAGAGTGAACTTTCACCGTGAACGATCGAGTTTGTAACTGACTTTTCCGGAATTTCAGGCATTTGGATATATCAATAAGCAGGACTGGTGCAGTTTCATGAGAAGTACATAATATATATGTCAGTTTAATTCAGGAGATGCTGATATTATCAATCGCAATTGATATTGGTATCCTACAAAATATCTGAAAATGAATGAAATACCACCACAAAATTTTTTGCAAATCACTGAAAAACTTGCTATCTTTGGACTCGCCCTGTATATCGTCTGTACGTACAGGAATCATTGTCCTCTATAGTGTAACCGAATCGGCCGTACAATTGATGCATGGTTTATATATTCGAAGAAGTCTCTTCACAATGGCCATTTGAAATTTTGGAAAAATTATCTTTAGCACCCTATATAATCTAAACTGTTGAATTGAGAGCAGTGGTGCAGAAGAGACATTTGATCAGCATCAAGAGTTCTGCAATATATGAAAAATTAGAGCCAAATCACCGAAAGCAAATTTTCCATTGATGCGGTGCGAGGTATAGTCCATCCAATATCAATTGCAGAAGCTGTTTCTATAGGGAGCGAATGAAAACTCACTTCGCTAACACGAGCGTATATGCGAAGAAACGGAACGAAAAATAATCTGTACTACTCGTAAACATTCGCCGTCCGCAAACGGTAGATCAAAAGAGCCGATAGTCAACGTGGACTTGAGTGTTGGCTGTCTGTTCTACAACCGATTCGTCTGGGCCAATCGAGTCGAACATCAATGCTGGCAGGTGTGTCTATACGACGGGAGGTCATAAATCACGATATTTGTGTTTTAATAGCTCTGAAAGATTAAAAACCAGTAGCGTCTATGGTCTTGGTGTGTGCCGATCGAAATACGTTTTAGTATATAATAATAACCTACATCAAACAATGAAAGAAATTATTTTTCTTTCTTAATGTATTTGTATAAATGAAAGCTTGTCTTTAATTCTTTTCATTTTTCATTATTTTTGAAGTATTTTTAAAATCTTAAAATATCTAAATAAAATTAGTTATCTCCGCCACTGCTGCTCACAGGATTTCGCCGCAAGATTTTTTTATGCTTCTGCAATTGATATTGGGAAAACTATACTTTCTTTATTTATAACAGTTTGCAATTCTTTTACCAATTTATAGATGTCTTGAGAAAGAATAAAAAGTTGTTCCAGAACTTGAAAAGTAACATATGACAGAATATATCGGAACACCCTGTATTCCATGAACCAAACTGTGGAAGTTTCCTGAGAAATTCCCCAATTACTTCCTGAACTTCCTTCCCCTCTTCAGAGCATCGGAACTGGTTTTAATGTAACACGAGTCCTCGTTTGAAGTGGTATCGCACATTAGCGCCCCACATTCTTCGACCGGAATCTGAGAATGTCAAAAGGGATGCCACCGGAGCCGCAACTTTGCTATAGCCACCTATGATGTGTCGACATGCATACCGGACAAGTCTAGCATGATTACTTGCAGGCAGTTTCATTAATTAGTAGAGGGGTTCGTTACAATTGTGGGTCAGCCGAAGTGGTGGGAGATTGCCACATTTCTGCTTGCATTGGTACAGTGGAGTCATACGATTTCTTCGAGCTGGGGAGCATGACAATAATTTTCTTTATTTATTTATTCACATAGTGTCCGCCAAAAAGTATGTACCATATGGGAAAAAAGTTTATTATTGGAGTATTGGAAAAAATATTCTGGGGAAAAGTTTGTGCATGTCCGATTATCTGAAAATAGATCACTTCAATGGTGGTACTCCCATATACAGAATTGGAAATCAAATATATTTTTACCAGACTTAAAAACAAGCGTTCATCTGGTCCCGATGATCTGCCTAATAATATCATTAAATAATTTAAGGAAGACTTAGTTAAACCATTTTGTCATATCATAAACTCTTCGATAGAAACAGGAATTTTTCCCGAATCTTTAAGAGTAGCGAAGGTAATCCCTTTATATAAAAAAAATGCGAAAAATCTATCAGAGAATTATAGACCATTGTCCCTTACATCAGTGTTTGCAAAACTATTTGAGAATTGTATGTTAGAGTGGTTAACCTCTTTCATTACAAGATTTAATCTGATACCAGATGAACAACATGGATTTAGAAAATCCAAATCAACCACAACAGCAACAACAGAAACATATATAGACATATTAACGGAATTAGATAAAAAAAGATGTCCAATTGGAATTTACTGCGACCTGAGCAAAGCGTTTGATTGTGTTCCGCACGATCAATTATTAGAAAAGCTTTGGATCTATGGGATCAGAGGAAATACACATCAATGGTTTCGATCTTATCTCAATGGCAGAAAGCAATATGTACAGATATCTCACAGTGAGGTCGATGGTCAAAGCAGCATGCACTTCTCAGATCTGAAATCGGTAAATGTAGGGGTACCGCAGGGAAGTGTCCTTGCCCCTATATTATTCTCTTTATATATAGCAGATATTGTTAAATACTTAGATGAATACAAGCTAACACTTTACGCAGATGATTTGTCGATCTTGGTAGCAAGAGACTCCTTAGAAACCATCCAACAAAACTGTGATGACTTAATGACAAGAATTATACTTTGGTTCTCAACAAATAAACTATATGTCAATTCTGGTAAAACAATTTTTTTAATATTTCACTCTAGACAAAAGAGGATTGAAAACATAGAAATTAAAATGGGAGAAGTGAATCTAAAACAACGCGAAAATATAAAAATTTTAGGCATAACTATGAATGATACATTAGATTGGGAAATCCATATCAGAGAAACAATGTCCAAACTAAACAGCAAAATATACCAACTGAAATGCCTACGAAGTGTTCTCAACTTGTCTGTGCTGAAAATATTTTATTATGCTGAAATTCAGTCGCGACTCACATATGGAATCTTATTATGGGGTTCAGCATCAGTAGCTCAGAAATTATTTGTACTGCAGAAAAAATGCCTTAGAACATTATTAAATAAAAGTCAGAGAGAATCATGTAGACCATTATTTGCCAAACTGAAAATACTTCCTCTCTCCTGCCTGTATATTCTAGAAATATCGTGTTACATATTTAAAAATAAAAAAAGCATTAGCACTCATAGCAATGATTACAGTTATTCAACGAGATTTAACCACCATCTAAAAACACCTCGAAATAATTTGAATGTAACTCTCAGGGGACCCATCTCCAATGGTGTAAGGATTTACAATAAGCTCACGGAGACAATTAAAAAGGAAGTTACTGATTTCAAATTCAGAAAACATCTTAAAACTTTTTTGTTGTCAAAAATGTTTTATAGTACCGAAGAATTTTATGCCAGCTAGATAGATACTTTCATTCTATAATGTATATTTTCTATTACATAATTTACACTATTTTTTGAATTGTCAATTTTAATGTGAACTAACTGTATGTAATCCATGACGTGTTTTATATCACTTTATTGTGGTCCTTGAAAATCAATAAATTTTTACTTTACTTTACTTTAGATTTTGACACATGTCACGTGATCGCTAGTATGGCAACAAATTGAGAAAAATTGCTATGAAAAAGGAAAAAGTAGGGTAAGATAACAAAATATCAAAAAAAGTCATTTGAAAAAGTTACTTAGAATTCAATTTTATGCACATAAACGAAGTTTCAAGACATAGTTCAAGAAAATTAGAAATAGCTGATTTTTTTTGAATATTCTCCCATTTATTTGAGAATATCAATTTTTTTTCCTATGAATAGCTTGACTATACTAAAACATTTGCATTTCAATGATAATGACAGAACTTTCTCATTTTCTCCTCACCAGAGGGAACTATATTTGAAAAATAGGATTTTGTCAGAACCCTTGCTGTTACATCGGTTCGTATCTAACAGTTATATCAGAATTCCACGACCATTGTGATGACATGACACTCCAAAAACATGATGTTTTCCAGATTATAATTAAGTTCCGATGATAATCGTGGATGAGCGTTTCACTTCGCACATAAACATGTGAATTATAAGTCTCTTAAATTTGACTAACTATTTCATTCTGAATATTTTCACAATTTTTTTGGCAAATATAAACATCGAAAATAAACCATACTGAAATGAAATCGGGTTCATTCAAGTGATCTACATATTCCTCAATTGTGTCACAAAATTCACTTTCCAAAATACTATTTCGTGTGCTTTTCAAACAAATACCTACCTACCTACTTATTTATCACATCAGGATTCTATAATAGAAGAGCATAGTGAAATTCCTTCTTTTCCACAAAATCAAAATGTAGTACACCAAACATGCTTTCTGGAGTATGAAATGCACGAGAACATGAAATTTTGATCTCTTGAAAATAGCCAGTGTTTAAGTATTGCATCAAAATTTCACTCATATTCCACAAGATAGCCATGGATTTCTTTGACAGAAAATACGTAAACTTATTGCAACAAAAGTCTAAGTAAGAACTCCATATTTATACATAGTGACGTTGATAATACCAGCAAGTTTTTGTTTGATTATGTCGAAGTTGAGTCAGCAAGAAAAGATCGAAATTGTTTTGATTGTGGAAGAAAATTACGAAAGCTAAAGAGAAGCCGCAGCGATTTTCAACGAGAGGAATACCGCATACCAATAAAATTATTTCACATGTAACTGTTGGAAGAATTGTTTCCAAGTTCAAAAATACTGGGTCCGTGGAAAACTTATTCAGAAAACAACATAGGGACTGGGTTACTGCTGAGGAAACAGAGTTTGTGGTTATATAGAGTGTAGTTGAAACTCCAAGAAAATAAATCAGTAACTTGTCTGGTAATTTGGGTTTATCTTCAACTTCTATCCGAAAAATTTGCTAAAAAAAACAAATTCAAGCCTTATAAACCAAAATTCATTCACACGCTTAAGGAGAGAGACTACGACCCACGCTTGTATTTTTTCTTTTGGCTGCAGGTACAAATTGAAGAAAATATATCAGTTACGAAATTTATTTTATTTAGTGATGAGTCAACTTTCATTTCAAATGGTGTTGTTTCATATCAAAATTGTAGATGGTGGTCGGATGAGAATCCACATTTTGCAGTAAAAGCCCGTGATCAATATTCATTTAAAGTGAATGGTTGGTGCCGGATTTTTAATGACAGAATAATTGAACCATTTTTCTTTCGTCGGAATTTGAATGCTGAAACGTACTTAGATTTGTTGAGGAACGATTTCTACAATGAATTAGACAATTTCACGTTAGAAGAAAGGCGAAAAATGTATTTCCAACAGGATGGGGCTCCCATCAATAGTACTTTGGCAATAAGGAATTGGCTGGACACCACTTTTCCTGGAAAATGGATAGGTAGGTTTTCGGAAATTCCTTGGCCGCCACGTTCATTTGACCGGACCCCATGTGACTTTTTCTTGTGGGGCTATTTAAAAAATACTGTTTACAAATTTAGACCTTTTCGAAATATTGAGCACTTGGAAGAAACTATCCGTCATTGTGCAGCAGAAATTTATCCAAATTTTTTGTTGAACGTTCGAAAAGAGATAACCATGAAACGATTCTATGTATAGAAAAAGGAAGAAGGCATATTGAGATATGAATTGTTATTATATAGAAATAGTTGAAAATTTGTTGTTTTGTTTATAGAATATTTGAATTACTTGATTGAATAAAAAAACCTGTTCTGCAGAATGTCTTTTCAGGACCACATCTCATCACTCTGAATTGAGTTATACATTTATATGTAACACCAATAATAATTAACCATCGATCAATGCTAAAAAAACTATGAAAATATTCAGAAATTCTATTTTGGATCAATAGTGCGATAAATTAAATAGTTTTCCAGTGTATGTACGAAGTGAAATATTCATGCACGATTATCATCGAAACTTGATTATAATCTAGAAAACACGAAGTGTCATGTCATCACAATGGTCGTGGAATTCTGATATAACCGTTAGATACGAACCGTTGTAACAGCAAGGGTTCTGACAAAGTCCTATTTTTTAAATATAGTGCCCTCTGGTGAGGAGAAAATGAGAAAGTTCTGTCTTTATCATTGAAATGCAAATGTTTCAGTCCAGTCAAGCTATTCATAAGAAAAAAAATTGATATTTTTAAATAGATAGGAAAATATTCAAAAAAAACTGCTATTTCCAATTTTTTTTTAATTATCTCTCAAAACTTTGTTTATGTGCCTAAAATTGAATTTTTAGTAACTTTTTCAAATAATTTTTTTCGATATATTGCCATCTTACCCCACTTTTCGCCTTTTCATAGCAATTTTTATCAATTTACCGCCATACTAGCGATCACGTGACATATGTCAAAATCCATTTTCAGGTAATCGGACATGCACAAACTTTCCTTCAGAATATTTTTGCAATACTCCAATAATAAACTTCTTTTCCATATGGTACATACTTTTTGGAGGACACTGGATACACCTTTTCTGTTATAGGGCGTTTTGGTCTAAGAGCGGGCTTCATAAAACCTGGCCAATCGTGCAACAAAATGAAAGTTATTTATTTATTTATTCATTTTATTTATTTATTTATTGTATTCATCATCCATACAGATTATAACAGCCTAATTACATGGATAAGCTAATTTGATATTATGCTATAGTACAAGATAATATAAATTAATCCTAATAACTGATAACTACTCACCATCATACTATCAAAACTGTAGGAGATCGTGTTGCAAAATAGATGTTCAGTATTATAGAGTATAGTTCAATATTTGCTCAAGTATATTTTTACGAAAAGCAGTAATGCCTAATAACAAATCCCAAGATCCGATTAGCGGCTTTGATCATGTTTTAATGTCAATGGAAAAGTTAAATTGAGAGTTATAGGTAACGCCCAGATCTTTTATTTTAGTTTTTCTCTCAAGGGCCTCCCCATTCATGTCATATTCAAAAATAATTGGCTCTTTTACTCGGGTTATAAGATTTGCACTAATGGTGAAGACATTGTAGTGTACTATTCCCAAAAAAAGTTGATGATTCAGGCCATCAAACACTTTCAGGAAAACTTGTATAACCTAATTTGTATGTTCAGATTTTTTCTAGATTTTTCCATAGAAAGATCAACCTCAAAAAATTCTAGCAAACTGTCATATGAAAATGTTGATTTTTCCGTACCTTCGTGATCTTCAAAAAACTCCCTTTGAATATCGTCAAAGTTGGGAAAACCATATCAACCTGTGATACTGTATTATACGAATTAAATTGATTATTTTCAAGTGTCCCATTATTTTACTAAAACAAATCCCGTCGGATTTTTTTGTACCTAATAGCATTTTGAAATCGACTCCTTTCCATGGGGAAGTTTTCTGTTCCTATTTTCTATTTTGTATGAAAGATGAAATTGAAAAAACTCCTCCAATCCAATCACTGAAGGATTTTATATCAGATTTTTCCTTCCATTGAAGTTTTGAACCAGAGCAGATATTTTCCATTAGAAATATTATATAATTATTCTGATTTCAATTAGGATCAGTAATTATTGTTTGAATGCCTATTGCTTCAGAGTTATGGCCGGCAGTAAAGCTGGTAGGGTTGGAAATAACTCTTTGGTCTCGTGTTTTATGTGACACACCCTGCAAGATTTCAATTCAATTTTGAATCCAGGATTTTTTTTTAAACCTTCAACTACTGACACCATAATATCACTTCCTCCCAAACATTCCTACAACTTCATGAAAAAAACTATTTAACAAACATATGAAAGAGCACTTGATCAAACATCCCAACACAAAAATGAAATCAAATAATGGCTACAGATGTTCGAGATACTATTGCATATTAATCAATAACATCACGAAACCTTAAAAATATCAATCAGAAAACACCAAAATGTATTTCAAAACTGTCAATAACCTTTCAACATATTCCTTGAGCACTGAATATTAGATCCACCACACACAATCTAGAGTGTTCGTACAGTCGAAGTGATATTTGTTATATTGGATAAAGTAGAAGAAAAATAGACACAAGGCTCAATCAACATTTGAAACGAATACAAAAATATAAAAATAGTCACAATGCTGACACTTCCTCTCCAATTGATACATGAAGTGCTACACAATTTCAAAAACTATCTGCACTCTATAGAACATGAATTACCCTCTAATTCTAAAAGATTCTGGAAATACGCCTCTATCGAAAAACAATGCGCAAGTAAAAATCCAAACGAGCTTAGTTATGATGACACCGTAGCTAATAATGGACAGGATTTTTGCATCCTGTTTTCAACTTACTTTCAAAGCGGGTACACACCAGAAACACATGACTTCAATTATAACAGCTCACCGTCAACCACTATTAATATCAATAACGAACTACATCACGTTAAACTCACAGAAAATGAGGTAGAAAACGGATTGAAAGAGCTTGATTTTAATAGAGCCGCTGGACCGGATGGATTACCGCCAATATTTCTGAAAACATGCTCTAAATCACTAGCTTAACATAAACATCTAACTTTAATTTTTAACCAATCAATCAACAGTGAACAATTTACTGAATACTGAAAAAACGCGGATGTAATACCAATTTTCAAAAATGGAAAGACAAACATAATGAGAAATTATAGGCCTATCAGTGAACTATCTGCTATTCCTAAATTATTCGAGAAATTGGTTTACAAATATATGCATTTTCTCGTGAAATCCATCATCATATCAGAACAGCATGGTTTCTTTGCATGGCGATCATTGGAATCGAATTTAATAGAATATAGTAAATATTTATTCAGTAACAACAACAAGTTGACGCCATTTACACCGACTCCAGCAAGGCGTTTGATAAGGTTAGCCAGAATCTTCTTCTCGAGCGGCATGCTGAGGTTGGGGTACGAGGCTAACTATTGAAAAGGGTGGATACTTATATGGAGAATAGGTCCCAATCTGTAACAGTTCCAGGATTTCGTTCGGAAGAGTCTATTTCCTCATCAGGTGTCCCTCAAGGATCACACCTGGGACCTTCATTTTTTTATCATTTATGTAAATAACATAAAGTCGTATTTTAAACATGCCAACTTTTTGTTATATGCAGATGATATGAACCGTACGAAATTTAAACGATTGTCAATAGACTTACTGAATATTGTAACTCGTCTAACTTATATTTGAATTTTCAAAAATGCCATTGCATCACATTCACGAGTAATATCAATTCGGTACACTTCGATTATTCTATAGGGAACGAAGAAATAACCAGGGTAAGTAAGATTAGGGACCTAGGAATTTAATTCGATTCCAAACTGGTTTTTGATCTACATGTCGAATCAATCGCAAACTCCGCCTCAAGAATGTTAGGCTATGTAATGAGAACATGTGAACATTTCAAAACATCAAGTCTTCAAATTGTGTTTATAATGCATTTGTGTACAGTAAGCTGAATTTCGCTTCTATTATATGGAGTCCTCAGAACAAAACAGCCTGGAAAACATTCAGAACAAATTTGTCAAATATAAATTTCAATTACAACGGCAATATTGAAAATGCGAGAAAATATTTCAATATTATATCACTATCAAGTAGAAGAGTGATCTCTGATATTTTATTTTTACACAAAATGATATCAAATTCCGTATATAATGCTAATATACTGAATCAAATTCGAATCAACGTACCCATTCGGCCACTTGGAACTAACTAACCACTTGTTCCTCATAGCGTTTCGAAGAACTAATTCGTCTCAAAACTCTCCTCTATGTAGAATTGTTCGAAATACTAACAAGTACACTGATCAAATCGATATTTTCTCTACATCCCACCAAAAATTAAAGACCACTTTGAAACGACTCATGTAGCAAGGAATTTCCGCTCAAATTAGTAAATGCAAACAACTAATAAAAAACCACTTCGTCTTTTTTACTTTGTCTCAATTATTGTCTGAAATTAGTATTAGTATATAAGTTTAAGTATAAGTGAAATTAAATGTAATAATGTATGTACATTAGTGGACTTTTGCCTATCTGTATCTTACAGCACCATTAAATGAATAAATAATCGCGACTAAGGTTCACACCGTGACTATCTATAAAATGCGTTAATGACCAAACACATTTTAACAATTCGGTTCTTTTCAGCTCATTTTTCGACTCATGACAATAAAACGCATTAAAACAATCACATACACACATTCACTCGCTCAACTCCCCATCTGACTCATGTAACATTTATTTTATAAATTTATTCATTAAAACAAATTACTACGCCATCTGTCTCAACTTTACATATTCATATGATCTTTGATGAACATTTATCTTCCCTTGAAAATCTCTCATTTTAATTCAAGCCTTTCTAAAGAGAAACCTACACCGTTTCCAAAATAAAAATTAATCTAGCCTAGAGCCTTCCAATTGTTATCAGTAGACATTCCAACTTCCTTATTTGTTGTCCATTGGTGATGACGTTATATTCAGTTTTGTGGTGAATTTCACTTATTTTCATAATTGATAATCTTGTATTTCTTAATAATTTTTTTTTTAAAGTGCTTGGATATGGCAAGGTAGCTTGATGAGATGCACTTCCAAAATGGAAATAAATGCCTTCATTTTTGGATTATTTGGAAAATAATTCAACTAAAGTACTTCCATGCAACAGGCATAGGACTGCAACATGACTATTTATTGCATGTTCACTGTGACCTGGTGAAAAACACTATTGTCACTGAATTGCACACAAAATTCGATTTTACATTTCACTGCACCACATATGATAATCATTTAACAGTATTCCTGCAACGTCAACTTTACATAAATGATATTTATCCTCGAAATCAGTTTGCGAATGATCACAATGTAAGTGAATCACCTTCTGACACATGAAAAACTTCTGCGTTCTCTATGTTGCCACCTTATGATTTCAAAAAAGGACAAAACCGATCAATTTCCTTTGCAGTTCAGCTAAGTTGGCTGAGAAAATCATTCTGGAAAGGCTTGACGAAGAAGTAGAGGAAAGAAATATCCAACCAAATGAACAGTTCGGCTGTCGACGCGCTCACTCCACCGAACTTCAGGTTCTGAGGCTGGTGGAAGACACCATCAAATCGCTAAATACTAATAACAGTGCTCACGTCATTCTGCTCGATATCAGTAAAGCATTTGACAGAGTTTGGCATGAGAGCCTACTCTTCAAACTGATTGACTTTCACCTGCCTTTTAGCCTGGTAAAGTGGATCAAGTCATTTCTCATTGGTAGGACATTTCAGATCAAGGTCGAAAATTATCTCTAGGATTCGAGAGAAATTGAGGCTGGCGTTCCTCAGGGGGCAGTGCTGCCTCCCTTATTATACGCTCTTTACTCGTCTGATACATGTGTACATATGAAGATCTCCTTATTCGCTGACGATACGGCTTTGCTTTCCTCTTCAGCTTATCATTCGATGGGTGTCGTTCTTCTGCAGAATGCATTGAACGACTTCCAGCAGTGGTACCTGGAGTGGAAAATGAAGCTGAATCCTGACAAAATGCAGGCAATTTGGATGGGTCAGGAAAGAAACAACCCGGAGAGGGGAGTGTCTAAATCTGGAGGGGAGATAGAATGGTCAGAGCAGGTCAAGTACCTGGGAGGACCCACCTGGAGACCACACGTCAAAATTGTCAAGAACAAAATTGCTTAGAAAATCTGCTCGTTGTATCCCCTGATGAACAGGAAAAGCGAACGTTCTCTCAAGAACAAAGTCATGATATATAAAATGATATTCAGGCCTGTCATTTTGTATGCCTCAGCCGCCTGGGGCCAAACCTGCAGAACCAGCATTCGTGTCCTTGAACGGGCCCAAATGAAGATTCTGCGGATGATAACGAACGATCCGTGGTACGTGCGGAACTATCCGATCCTCGTAGACTTAAATCTGCCTTCCATCAGAAGTATCATTAGAGATCACAATCAGAAAGTATTTGATTGCGTAATAACCCACGAGTCCCCCTAGTTAGGGAAGCCACTGATCACAACAACGCGCTTCAAACGTCCCAGGCGCTCTCTGGAGTGATGGGCTACTTACCAATCCATACTGGGTAGTGAAAGCTGCATCCTCTATAGAACACGTTATTTTTTCAAAATTCAAATATCAAAATTCTTTTCTCGGCCATTTTTGAGGAACACCATCATGGCAAAGGCTAGAGACTGGTCTCTAGTCCTTGTTCAGTCAAAATTTCAAATTTGAGAATAGCTGTTGCCCACTTATTTGAGTCCAAAGAGTAAGAGCCTTCAGGCTACACTCGTCTTCAGTAATAGTGATATGTTGCTACCGTACCGTACCGTCAGATGTTCTGTTAACACAGAATTCCACAAGTTACCTCGATGTGTCCCAAAATTTTGCAGAGGCTTTCACTATACGGAAAACAAGTACACTATTTTATTTTTCGCATCTTGAGGACAAATCACCTTGTACAAACATACCTCACGAATAAACATTCAACAAAATCTCGAATATTCTATAATAAGTACTTCACAGATCTGATCTGGAGTAAAGGAAAAATATCCACTTTGAGAAATATAACTGGTTAATTTTATGTTCTTCAGTCGAATCCTTTTATTAATTATGGAACACATTACATTTTTCAATCCATAGAATCCATATCAATCTGTCTTTTTTTTACTTCCATCGTACGCAATCAGAATATATTTGTTGAGGTTTTGAAATCAACCTCTCACTTGGAAAATGAAACCAAACCCGGCCATATCCCTGAGGGTATATTCCAGGAGATACAAGATAACCGCCCCACGGGAATTCGTGATATAAAACCTTCGAGAATGGATTGAAGCGTGAAGTGGTAGATTACGATTAGGATGAACCTCCGATTATATAATCTGAAACGTAGGCAGTTCCCTATTGAATCTTCGTCCCGAAACATTGTCTCTCCTCAACCGCCCGAATTGAATATCCACTTTACATTGTTACAAGAAACTGATAAAATTTTGTTGAAATTTTCTGACTCCATAAATTGTGTTTCGCATGACATTTCGCAACATAGCAGGATTTATGGTAGCACACACTTCATGAATGCGATTCTGTAAAATTTCAAGTATTTGAGGCGGTGTACAGAACAGTCGATCTTCCACATAACCCCACACAAAAAAGTCTTGAACATCGAGATCAGGTGATCGGGCAGGCCAACGTACAGGACAATTCGTTAGAAGTACTCGCTCATTGAACCGATTCATCAAATAGTTCGTGACTTGGATGATATTATGAGTCTCATCTTGTTGAAAATACTTCCGAAACAGCAAGTTGTAGGTCCATTAACAATTCTTCAATATTATTCTGGAGGATTTGTCCTTGAAATGAAATTGGTTCAGTTATTTTACTTCCGATAACACCAGTCCATACGTTTACTCCCAGTCTTCTCTGAAAATTACTTCCCTTCATTAAATGCTGACTTTCAACCGACGAAATCAAAAAGGAGGAGGTTCTCTAGTCGACGCGTATTTTTTTTTTATGTATGATTACGCCTAACTTTTTACAGAGCAGCTCGATTTCGATGATTTTTTATTGGATAGGGTATACTTCGAAGTTAGTACCATTCGAATTTGAAAAAATTAGTCACTCTTAAGTGTAGAAAAATGGGGGATATTTATCGTTCATCCACTGAATTTTTACTTGTTAATCGATTCTACCACTCATAACTTTGTACTGGGTTATCCGATTAGATGATTATTTTGTTTACTTCAAATGAAACTAATCCACCTCTGAGGGTAGAAAAATAGGGGAGTATTAATTTTTCATCTGTGAGCCGATTATGTTGGAACTTGGCACACATATAGGTAGTTCTGATGACACTACAACATAATGGATACCTGAAGACAGTTATTGGTTAATTCTACCCACAAAAAAATTAAAAATGAAAACTATTCAACGAAACATCAAACCGACGAAGAAATCTACTGAAAAGCAAAAAATAAAATAAACCTTCTCAGACTTAATGATAATTGAGCTCCTAAACTAATGTGAGTAACTAATTTTCAGTCGGCGCCAAATAAACAATTAACGTAGATCATTATATTACTTTGAAGAAAAAAATCAAAACGCCTCCGTGCATCCCGCTGCCATCATTTTGCGCTTTACCTAATTCAATTGCTAGTTTGTTTGGCGCCGACTCAAAATTAGTTACTTGCATAAGTTTGGGAGCTCAATTATCAGTAAGACTTAGGTTTATTTAATTTTTTGCTTTTCAGTTGTTTAGGAGCTCAATTATCATTGGGACTAAGAAGGTTCATTCTATTTTTCAGTTGATTTTTTCGTCGGTTTAAGTTTTTGTTGAAAAGTTTTGATTTTTCAATTTTTTGTAGCTGAAATCTAATAAATACTACCTACTTAATTTCCGATTACTTCAGCTCACTCCAACTATTAACTTTTAAATAATATGATTTTCTACTTTAACTATTTATTGTTATATAATATAAATTATTTTCGAAACTTATGCTCAGTTGATTCCATCACTTTGTATATAATTCCATCTTTTCATAGAATGTAATTATTTTTTATTTATTTATTGATACACTGTTCTACAGGTTACACCCAACTACAGAACAGGAATATAAGTAACAAATACAATACAATACAAAATAACAAATTACCGAAGTAATAATACATATCGAGATCAACTAAAGTAATAGGATTCAATCGCAGAGATTGAACAGTCAAAAATATCAATCTGACAACTTGCAGAATTACAATTGACACACATGTTTTGCAGCGTTGAGTATTTCAAGACATTTGTTCGTGGTGTTGGTAAATAAAACGTGTTGTCTACTCTAGACGATGGTCTAGGTACACTGAAATTGAGTTTTTGCAGAATATGTGGGTCAATAATTAGGTTGTTGATAAGTTTGAACAGGAAGATTGTGGAGTGACAATCATGACGGCAGCTCAGGCTGTTCATAGCATGTCTAGCCAACAATGCATCATGAGGGAAGCCAATTGGTGGATATATGTTGTCCGTTTTATAGGAGAGAAGTTTAAGGAAGCGACGCTGAACCGATTCAACCTTCTCTATATATAAGTGATGATGTGGGTTCCAGATTATTGATGCGTATTCTAATTTCGATCTGACGAAGGCATCGTATAAGGTTTTCGATGTAGATGGGTCGGAGAAATCTTCAGAGATACGCGCAATGAATCCATACATTCTGTTTGCAGCGGACAGAGTGGCTTCAATATGAGGGGCAAAAGATAATTTCGAGTCGTAAATAACACCAAGATCGGTGTATGTGATAGGCCGTTGAAGGGGAATGTAGTTGATTGAATATTGATAAAAAAGTGGCTGATTCCTCAAAGTGAATATCATTACATCACATTTACTTGCATTAAGAGGAAGCTCATTACGGAAGCACCATTGCTCAATGCGTTTCAGGTTAAGGGACAATTGAAGACAGTCTTCTATCCCATTAATCTCAGAAAATAATTTTAGGTCATCCGCGTATATTAAGCAGTTGAGGTCAATGACCTCAACTATCTCATTTATAAAAGCGTTGAAGAAGAGTGGAACAAGGTTGCTTCCTTGAGGTACACCTGAGGTAGATGCATATTCAATAGATTTGAAGCCATTGAATATGACATACTGTCGCCTGACGGTGAGGTATGACACGAAGAGTTCGATGAGGGTCTGAGAAAAGCCATACCTGTACAGTTTTGATAGTAGTAGATCAAGTTTGTCGAACGCTTTCGAGAAGTCCGTATAAATGACATCGGTTTGGGATCTCCTATCAGTAGTCTCTGCAATGTATTGAGTGATGTTGAGAAGGTTGGTGGTTGTCGAGCGACCTTTCATGAAACCATGTTGAAGTGATGAGATTTGATTGCTCAGATGAAGATATAACCTGCTGTACAGGAGGATTTCAAACACTTTAGCGAAATTACATATTATTGATATGGCTCTAAAATTTTCAACATCAGACTTATCCCCTTTTTTATAAATTGGGCAAACTTTAGACAATTTCCATAGGTTTGGGATGGTACTAGTTTTGACGCAGATATTTATCAGGCTTGTTAGTGGATTAGCCAGGGCATAAGCGCAGTCTTTCACCATTAGTGTTGGGATGCTGTCAGGACCCGTAGTCATTTTTGATTTCAGCTGTTTCAAAGCTGCCAACACTTCATTTTCTTCGAAATAGGGAATGTTTAGGACTTGTGAATGCGGATCACTATCACTAAATTCGGTTTGAGAACTAATAATGTATGATTTGGAGAAAAATCAGCAAAGCTATTGATAATGTCCTGAGGAGTTTCAAAAGATTGTCCTTCGTGGGTCATTCTGTCAGATATGCAAGTTGATCCTTTTTTGTTGTTTATAAATGCCCAAAATTTATTTGGGTTGCCTCTTATGTCATTTTCAGCAGATTTCACATATTTTTTGTACGAATTGTCAACGTCAGTCTTGATCTTTGCCCTCAAGCGAGTGAATTCATCCCGGGCAGCAATGTCCCCGCTGTTTTTGAATGAACGCCAATGCTGAGCCTTGAGGCGTATTGGACGAATAATTTCCCTGTCGAACCACGGCGGATATTTACGCTTGACGTTACCAGTTCGTAGGGGTACACATTGATCCAATGCATTATAAATTTTTCCGTAAAAGTAAGAGCAAGCATCATTTGATCTATCGAAAGCTTCAAGAAAGGTCCAGCCTCAATTAGCCATAAGATCAAACAACCGGGCAAAATCTGCTCTCCTGAAGTTGTACTCATCATTGGGACGGATCTAGGAGGATCTGTCAAAGTCAACTACATATGTGTGCCAATGTTCACAAGTGAAAAATCAATCATCCCCCATTTTTCTGCCCATAGGAGTGGATCATTTCATCCCAAATTAGAATATCATCAAGTATGAGGTATACTCTATTCAATAAAAAAAGGATATTCCAAATCGGAAAATCCACTACAAAGTTATTCCTGATAGAATCGGTTAACAGAACAAAATTCAGAGGATACAAATATTTTGCTTAGAAATAATTTTGGGAAATGCACTACAGTTTTAGAAATGTGTACAATTTTGAGTGAGAGTATTTTAAAACCGTAACATTATTCTTGAGGAGATACAAAACATAAACGTAGAGCACGAAGACTGTGAAAGTTGAATCAAAAGTAGGTATTAGGAAGAAAGCCTGTAGTAATTTTAATTGTTTTTTTTTTCGAAAAATAAAGTAATTTCAGAGTAACGCATTTTCTCAAAAGGGGAGAAGGAATGTGATACGTTTCTTGGTATTAGGAAGAAAGCCTGTTATTTTGATTGGTTGCTTCGGAAAATTCACTAATTCTAGAGTGGCGCATTTTCTCAAAGGGGCAGAGGGGGGTCTCCAGAGAATCCGAAACGCACAAGATAACAGAAATATAGTGACATCTAGGTCACGAGAGTTAGCGGCTCGTGGTGAATAAATGATAAGTCTAATTGAATCACGAGTAACAAAGGCGGATTGAGTATTTTAGGAAAATTGAGAAAAGTAAACAACCTAATTATTAAGGGACACCGAAGAATCGGTAATAAATAAACTAGATGACTGATGAGTCGAAAATGATAACGAGCGATGCTGCTATTCATACCCACCCACCCTATCGTATTATAAAAACAATCAGTAGACGAAAAACGAGTTGTTTTTCTGAACTTGACCCCCGTCCATTACCAATGCGATATAATTCTGTATGGAAGAGATGTTCGGGAACAATCAGAGGACAGTTGAAACAGTCAATTACTTGGGGTAGTTGACCACTTTAAGTATTTGACTGTTTCAACTGTCTTCTGATTGTTCCCTAGCATCTCTTTCATACAGAAATATATTGATAATAGACGGGGATCAGGTTCAGAAAAATAAATTATTTTTCGCCTACTGATTATTTTTATGTAGCGTTGGGGTGGGGACCCTGGGTGTGACTAGTAGCATTGCCGTTATCATTGGGTGTGTGTAGGTTCAGAAGTCATCATGTAGTTTCAAGTTGGTTGGTTGGTTGTTTGGTTGGTTGGTTGAAAACTGACGAGCCAGAGACAGGGTTTGCACTTAGCTTCCCTTGACACTGCGACCAGCTGGGGTCTGTTGTATCACTCTGTCGTCAGTGGTTCCTCATTCAAACAGGTTTGTGCCTTTAATTAGGTTAAGAAGCCTGTTGATAAGGTTCTTCGGATTCATGCCTGTTTCCGTGCTGATCTCTCCAAAGGGTCTGTGTCGCCAACTACTTGGGGCGTCACAGTCGAAGATAATATGAGAGGCTGTTTCCTCCTCTTCATCACACAGCCTACACTCCACGGTTTCCCTGCGTACTCCCATGGTGTTTAGGTGTTTTCTTAGGCCGCAGTGTCCAGTCAACAGACCTATTATTATACGACCCTTCGTTCTGTTCAGGTTCAGAAGGTCAGCCGTCAGGGTCCGGTTTGGATGCCCCACCATGACTTTGCTGTGTATTTGCCCGAGAGTTTGATCCCAATATTGTTGGTGTCTTTTTTTTATCCACTCGTCGATCAGGGTCCTGCATCGGTTTTTGCTAATCCCATGTGTAGGTTCTGGCCCTGTGAATAGCGTTTCAGATGCTTGTCTAGCTAGCTGGTCCGCTTTGACGTTGCCTTCAATGCCTCTATGACCGGGCACCCACATCAAGGTGACCTTGTTGTGTTATGCCCGCTCGATGAGGTTCTGGAGGCAGTCCCAGACCAGTTTGGACTTTATCTGTATAGAGTTAAGTGCTTTGATAGCACTTTGACAGTCAGATAGAATGTAGATGTGTTTTTTCCTAAAACCACTTTCTAGATTTTTCTGAATGCATACCATGATAGCATGTTTTTCAGCTTGGAATATCGTGGAGCATTTGACAAGTGGTGTTATGTAATCCCTTCTTGGCCTTACCCCATGTATTCCTGCTCCCGTTCTTTCAACTGTCTTTGAACCGTCTGTATACCAGACTATGTCCGCAGTTGATTGTGATTCTATACTCGGGGCCCATCCATATCCATCAATTCGTGTTTCGAATGGTTTTTCGAATGAGTATAGGGGTTGCATGTAATCTGAAATCATTTCGAGTTCTTCGATGTTGATTACATGAGTGATTCTGGTATGTCCAGTTGTTCGGATTCTCCAGTTTTTTGTATGTTTCAGTCTGTATGCACTCATCCTGGCCTCTCCAATGACATGTAAGTCAAGGGGTTCGAGGTTCGGGATGATTGCCATTGCAGCTGTTGGAGTGCTATTCATTGCACCCGTGATACAGAGACAGGCAAGCCTCTGGATTTTCCCAAGGTTGGTTTTTGCCTGTCTTTGATTTGTTTTTGGCCACCATGAGAGTGAGCCATAAGTTATTCTTGGACTTATTACCGCTGTGTAAAGCCAGTGCATGGCTTTCGGTTTAAGCCCCCAGGTTTTTCCAAAAGCTCTCCTGCACATCATGAAGGTTATCTTACTTTTGTTGGTTACATGTTGAAGATGCGGGTTCCAGGTTAGTTTCTTGTCAAGAATCAGCCCTAGATATTCCACCTGCTCTACTACTTGTAATGTTTCACCGAATAGTCTGGGAGGTATGAGATCTCCCATTTCTCTTCTCCGGGTGAAGGGAATGAGTGTTGTTTTGTTCGGATTTGCCCTTAGGCTCTCTCTGTTACACCATTCCTCTACTGTCCTCAGTGCATTTTGCATTAGCTCTGAGGTTGTTCGAGTATTCTTTCCCTTGATGAGGATGACCAAGTCATCTGCATACCCTGGAGAGTAATACCCTTGGTTATTCAGAGAAATTAGCAGTTCATCTACAAATATGTCCCACAGAAAGGGAAAGAGTATGCCCCCCTGTAGGGTACCTCTGGAAATTCCAACCTGATCTGTTTCCTCGAGTTTCAAGAGTCTGTTAAAATCATTCGGCCGGTAGACGGACCCATCAATCTTTTGGGTTGGAATGATTCAGCTCATTGTATTCAGACAGTGCGATTTGATTATCAGAGTCAACCATTCAATAGTGAATGTCAGTATTGATAAAGCTAAAAAGGGATTTTTATTTTTCAGGGACGTCATTTATAATTTTTTTGGTCACTTATTTCCCTTTTTTTTTATTCTGCAATAATTCTTTTTCTAATCTTTTCAAATGTACTTTTTGTTATGATCTGTGTTGATCACCTGATAACGATTCTTTCCAGAGATTTCTTTATATCATAATGTGTCGAAATCAGTTCAGTATTCTATTCGAGTCATTTTGTATACCTCCGACGAATAATTCAGGACTGCAATGTACATGGCATGCATCAGTCAGTTATGTTGAATGAGTAAACATTTCAAATTGCGCAACGAAATCGAGCATGAATAGTCGCTCCAATTTGGACGAACATCCGCACTGATGTAACTTCCTCGGACTTTGTAACAATTACAAATGTTGCTTCTGCCAAGGGCAACAATCAAGTCACGAGTTGCCGTAGTGCACATATCGTGATAAAAGGACCCTAATTCAATAAAACATAACAATGGGAATGCTCTGCGCTCTAACTAAATGGCATCCAGGGTTTGCCCTGTGCGGGCAATGAATTTCGTCCTTGTTAAGGACATTGTTGAACTGAGTTCGAGGAGTTTCGTTAGAGGGTATGGAAATAAATGTACATTCCGTGTTTTTGGAGGAGAATATCAATGATGGGTCAATAAGGGACTCTAGTTCGCTAATGAGATTCAGCTTATATCAATTTCGGATAATTTGAATGGTTGTGTAAATGATTTAGATCAAATATTGCAACGTTCGACATTTATTGAATTAGATAACAAAAAATTGAACCGACGAAATACGGAACGGAAAAGTAAAGAATAAAATAAACCTTGAGAGATAAGTGCCATGTGAAGTGGAATGAATAGAAAAATCGAATTTAAACGGTTTTCTTCACATAAAGGATTCAATATAAAATTGAACCAGAGAAAGGTAGATCTCAGGTGAAAAACAACTACTTTCCTGGCAAATACCACGCAGAACGTTGAATGATATTCACCTGAAAATCCATGCATACTTCCATAAAATGATGATGATGATGATGATGAGGGCCAAGAAGCCTGAAACCGGTATGCGGATTGTTAGGTGAACACGACATAAATTAAACATAATCGAGCTTATCAGAAAGAAACATTTGCATTCAATGTCCATTGATATTTTATGGAAGTATGCATGGATTTTCAGGTGAATATCATTCAACGTTCTGCGTGGTATTTGCCAGGAAAGTAGTTGTTTTTCACCTGAGATCTACCTTCTCTGGTTCAATTTTATATTGAATTTTTAAATTTTTCTATTCCTTATCCGAAAGAAACATTTTCTTTGCTAGACGGGCTTGCCACTCCTACTGAGAAGGAATCTTTTATTAAGAAACCTATCGAGCTGGGAGATTTTCGGAGTGTTTCTTTCTGTCACTAGGTACCGCCAGTTAAAGTTTATCTTTTCCGGCGTACCTATAGGTGTTACAAGATCGATGATGGTTTGTTTACGTTGTGTCTCACTTCAGCCAAAGTTCTTAGGACCTTTGGCTGGTTGACTACTCCGTACTGATGAGGGCCAAGAAGCCTGAAACCGGTATGCGGATTGTTAGGTGAACACGACATAAATTAAACATAATCGAGCTTATCAGAAAGAAACATTTGCATTCAATGTCCATTGATATTTTATGGAAGTATGCATGGATTTTCAGGTGAATATCATTCAACGTTCTGCGTGGTATTTGCCAGGAAAGTAGTTGTTTTCACCTGAGATCTACCTTTCTCTGGTTCAATTTTATATTGAATCCTTTATGTGAAGAAAACCGTTTAAATTCGATTTTTCTATTCATTCCACTTCACATGGCACTTATCTCTCACTATATGCTAGACGGGCTTGCCACTCCTACTGAGAAGGAATCTTTTATTAAGAAACCTATCGAGGTGGGAGATTTTCGGAGTGTTTCTTTCTGTCACTAGGTACCGCCAGTTAAAGTTTATCTTTTCCGGCGTACCTATAGGTGTTACAAGATCGATGATGGTTTGTTTACGTTGTGTCTCACTTCAGCCAAAGTTCTTTGGACCTTTGGCTGGTTGACTACTCCGTACTGATGAGGGCCAAGAAGCCTGAAACCGGTATGCGGATTGTTAGGTGAACACGACATAAATTAAACATAATCGAGCTTATCAGAAAGAAACATTTGCATTCAATGTCCATTGATATTTTATGGAAGTATGCATGGATTTTCAGGTGAATATCATTCAACGTTCTGCGTGGTATTTGCCAGGAAAGTAGTTGTTTTTCACCTGAGATCTACCTTTCTCTGGTTCAATTTTATATTGAATCCTTTATGTGAAGAAAACCGTTTAAATTCGATTTTTCTATTCATTCCACTTCACATGGCACTTATCTCTCACTATATGCTAGACGGGCTTGCCACTCCTACTGAGAAGGAATCTTTTATTAAGAAACCTATCGAGGTGGGAGATTTTCGGAGTGTTTCTTTCTGTCACTAGGTACCGCCAGTTCCTATAGGTGTTACAAGATCGATGATGGTTTGTTTACGTTGTGTCTCACTTCAGCCAAAGTTCTTAGGACCTTTGGCTGGTTGACTACTCCGTACTGATGAGGGCCAAGAAGCCTGAAACCGGTATGCGGATTGTTAGGTGAACACGACATAAATTAAACATAATCGAGCTTATCAGAAAGAAACATTTGCATTCAATGTCCATTGATATTTTATGGAAGTATGCATGGATTTTCAGGTGAATATCATTCAACGTTCTGCGTGGTATTTGCCAGGAAAGTAGTTGTTTTTCACCTGAGATCTACCTTTCTCTGGTTCAATTTTATATTGAATCCTTTATGTGAAGAAAACCGTTTAAATTCGATTTTTCTAAAATAAACCTTCTTAGTCTCAATAACTAAGCTCCTAAACTAATGTTAGTAACTAATTTTGAGTCGACGCCAAACGAACAATCAACGAAGATCATTAAATTACTTCAAAAAAATTATCAGAATGTCACCGCGCAACTCGATGCCATCATTTTACGCCTTACCCAAATCTTTTGCTTGTTTGTTTGGCGCCGACTCAAAATTAGTTACTTACGTTAGTTAAGGAGCTTAACTATTGAGACTAAGAAGGTTTATTTTATTTTTCACTTTCCAGTTCCGTATTTCGTCGGTTCAATTTTTTGTTAAAAAGTTATTATTTTTCAATTTCATGTGGCTGAGAAAGAATCATCCAAATCGGATAACCAAGTACAAAGTTATGCCTGATAGAAACGGTTAATGGACCAAAATTCAAAGGGTGAACGATCGTTATTGGGCCAAAATTCAGAGGGTTAACGATCGATATCCTCCATTTTGCTACCCATGGGGGTGGCATTTTTTTTTCAATTTGAGATGGGACCAACTTTGAAGTACACCCTATCCATTGAAAAAAAAAATAATCATCGAAATCGGACTACTCTATGGAAAGATATGCGTGGTATGTTGGCTGAAATCTACTAATTACTACCTACTTAATTTTTGATCACTTCCAAAATACTTACTTACCTAGCTTACTTCAACTATTGACTGTTGAATAATATGATTATCTACTTTAACCATTTATTGTTATATATGATAAATTATTTTTGAAAGTTCTTGTTAGTTGATTCCATCACTTTGTATATAATTCCATCCTTTCATAGAATGTTATTATTATTGTGACGGATGTAGGAGGAGCTGTCATTGTCAACTACATATGTGTGCCACTGTTCACAAGTGAAAAATCACCCTCTATTTTTCTACCAATAGGTGTGGATCATTTTATTTCAAATTGGAATATGATCAACTATGAGGTGTACCCTATCTGATAAGAAAAGAATCATCCAAATTCGAACCTAGTCAAAGTTATGCCTGATAGAACGGTTAACGGACCAATTAGAGGGTGAGTGATCAATATCCTTCATTTTGCCACCCTTAGGGTGGTTTCATTTCTGAAATTAAATGGGACCAACTTCAATACACCCTATCCACTGAGAAAAGAATGATCAGAATCGGACGTCTCAGAAAAAGTTATGCGTGATCATACATAATTTTTTTTTTTTTTTTCAAATCAACTATACGCGTCGACTAGAGAACCCCCTCCTTTTTGGTTTCGTCGGTTGAAAATGGGTATTACTCTATAGCAAATTTTGTATTCATATAAAGTATCCAAATAATGCTGTGCAGGGAGTCAGCGTTATAGGCCAGTAGAGATAGACATGATTTTCCCAAAATTTTATAATAATTAAAAAAGTTTTTTAAAACTCCAGTAGAGTGGAGAGTACGTTCAAATGATATTTAGTCTGATTCAGCAACCCTTCTTTCTTAACGGAGGATGTTGAAAATCAGGATTTGATGAATATTCCCATAATTAGCGCGGAAAAATTTGCCAAAGTTCTGCAAACTCTCGAAGTTTTGAAAAAAAGCAATTTACATGCTCTGATAAATTTCAACCATTAAACAAAACGGAAATGTTTCGTTATCGAACAAAAATCGTTGTTAATCCTAATTTTTCGATGAAAATTCCAAAAGTTCTGCAAACTAAAATAGAAAATTAATGTCTTCTAATACTCTTTTAGCAGAATATGCACAAAAATAGTTTAGAGGAAGAAATAAAATAGTGTACTCTTTCGATTATTGCAATAGAAAATGTTAGATTAAATTCATTTCGCAGAGTAATCGAAAACAGTGATTGCTTTAGATTAATGATTAGTTTCAAATTTTATAGTAGTTAACTACGTAACCGCATTATTATACAATTTCAATCAACCAGTACAAAATATAACAGATATACGCGACGGATATTCAAGTGTTTAACTGGACCACTGTAGACATATTTCGGTCTTATATACCGGGTGACACAGGATATCGGGCCACCCCTGTAACTTCTGCATTCGTGAACGGATTTTTCTGAAATTCGGTACAGTTATATAAGCAACCATTTCGGATTTGATCACATTACAATCGAATATGGCGGACTTTCGGTTTTTCTGCAAATGCCAGCAACTTTGTTTTTTCAAATAGAACAGCCTGTATATTTTTACATATTCGAATTCAACAGGTCAAAACGAGTCCAAACCTCATGTCGAATGTTATTTTTTTGAAACAATCGAAATTAAGATTGTTTCTTTATTTTACACCGCGGATAAATGAGATTTGGTCAAGGCTATTCACAATGAGTCGCACATAACAGAAAAATATAATTTTTTCAGAAAATTATTTTTTGTGTCATTTATTGATGAATCAGTCACATCACATTTTGATCAAAAATTAATTTTTTTCAAATGAAACCTATATGGGCCAAACCTATATGGGCCACATTTTTGTATTTCGGTGCAGTAACAAATTGTATACATTCAAAAATCTACAACTAGTTCATGAGTTTCCTTGCAGTTCAAATTATTTTTCAACTTAGTAAGCTGTGGAAAACAACATTTCTGAATCTTGTCAACTAAATTGTGTTTCGCTGTCATCTTTCATCTCAACTCTCGAAAATTAGTTAACTTCCGAGAATTAGTTTAGTAGAAATGTAAAATCAAAATTATAGGTTCACAAGGAGTGAACAGGTTGATATGTTATTAATTTACGGAGAATCTCCTTAAAACAGTGTCGCCGCTTATCAGTTATACGCTGAACGATACCCACACAGAAAAGAACCCAACAATGGAGAAGATGATCGTAAGTGCGTAGGCAGAAATGAACGTTTTGCCTATGTTGATTTTGATCCAACCGCTTCGACGCGGGAATTGGAATACCAATGCAACGTACGTCGAGAAAACACCATTATCGTGCTTATAAGTATAAAAACCAAAAAAATAACAGCCTGGAAAGGAGACATCATAGGAGTATGCGAGCCAGTTGAGTGGATAGCAGATTGCGACACAAGCGGATAACCTGACAGAAAAAACATAGCCGATGACAAAGTAAGAACCATAGAGAAATCCTCAAAACATTTGTCACCGGAGGAATACGAAGCCGCAATGAAACTAATAGCCAATGAATGTGACGTATTCGAGTCCGCAAGGTCAACAACAGAACGAACCAACTTGATACAGCACAGGATACATACCGGTCAAGCTCATCCAATTCGACTACGACCAAGAATATCATTTGCTTAACAACAAAAAGTGAACTCATCGGGAAACTGACCAAAGATGGCGTTATCAAAATGGACTGCCCCGGTGGTAGTGGTTTCCAAAAAGGTTGGATCTATAAGCCTCTGTGTGGATTATAGAAAACTGAATGACGACCCGCAAAAGGACACATTAGCTGGCTCGCAATGTTGTTTTCCACAGCTTACTAAGTTGAAAAATTATTCGAACTGCAAGGAAACTCATGAATTAGTTGTACATTTTTGAATTCATACAATTTGTTACTGCACCGACATACAGAAATTTCATTAATTTTTTTCCTTAATTTATGTTCTAGAGAGACAGGTAGGTGGCCCATAGGGGTTCCATTTGAAACAAATTAATTTTTGATCAAAATGTGATGTGACTGAATTGATTAACCAGTAAGTGACACAAAAAATAATTTTTTGGAAAAAAATTAGTTTTTCTGTTATTTGCGACTCATTGTGGATAGCTTCGACCAAATCTTATTTATCCACGAGGTAAAATGAAAAAACAATTTTAATTTCAATTGTTTTAAAAAATCACATTTGACATGAGGTTTGGACTTGTTTTGACCTGTGGAACTTAAATAGTAATAGTAATATAGTAATAGTAATTTTATTGTACAGAGGACAATTTTTATTTATTTATTTATTTATTTATTTATTTATCAACGGACAAGCCAATTATACCATTACAAAAGATTGTACAAAGTATACATTTTACAGATGACTAAGATTATGTTAAAACTAAAAATTAAAACTATTACAATTTTTTAACTGCTTTTCTAAAGGATGGTAAAGATGAACCGAACAGCTCAAGCTTGTTGTTGTGAGTGTTTGCTGACTTCAGTATTCTGTTAAGGGATTCGTTTTGACCATAATTTGTTCTACAAAAAGGGATCTTGAAAATGTCACTATTTCTACTTCTTCTAGCATTTACAGAAAGTGAGGTAAGCTCAACAATTTCAGGACAATCAATACTGCCATTGATAATTTTATGGAGGAATACCAGATCGATTTCAAGTCTTCTATGTGTTAAAGTATTCAAATTTAGGGTTTTTGAATTTGTGAATAATTGTATTCATGTCTATTCATTCCTAAGTTGTAGCCACAGTATCTTAAAAATTTATTTTGAGTACTCTCCAAGAGTTCTATGTCGACTCTATAGCATGGTGACCAAATGATAGAAGTGTATTCAAGAATAGATCTGACTTGGGCACAATAGATAATCTTGAGAGCATTGACAGATAGTTCTCTTGCAGAACGAAGAGAAAAGCCCAGCATTTTTTTTGCACGAGATGAGATTTCTGTTATGTGACTCTTGAAATTCATTTTTGAGTCGAATATAACCCCCAAATCTTTAATCTTGTTGGTCTCTGATAAGTTTGTGTCGTTAATCTGATAAGCATAATTAATTGCCTCTTTATTTCGTGAAAAACTAATTTTTTGACATTTACCCAAGTTCAGTTTTAGTAAGTTGATATTACACCACCTGGAAAGGTTATTTAGGTCAAACTGTAATCTCTCAGCATCAGATATGGATTGAACTGTTCTGAACATCTTTAAATCATCAGCAAATAATAGGAAGGAACAGTTGGTGATAACATTTGGAAGATCATTAACAAAGATATTGAACAGTAGTGGTCCCATGTGAGACCCCTGAGGTACCCCTGAAGGAACTTCAATTGGATCTGATACTGAACTACCATATTTGACATATTGGACTCTATCGCTAAGATAGGATTTGATCCATTCTAAAATATTTCCTTCTACTCCCAAAGACTCAAGTTTAGCAAGTAGTAAACTGTGGTTGACTCTATCAAAGGCTTTCGAAAAATCTGTGTATACGGAGTCAACCTGCAGTTTATTCTCGAGAGCATTAATGATGTAATTTTGGTAAAGCAATAAATTAGTCGTAGTAGATCTACCTCTGCAGAATCCATGTTGTTCATTAATTATAATATTTTGAAGTCCCACGAAAGTTTTTGGAAATCAAGCAATCAAACATTTTTGGTAATTCTGATTGATTACAAATACCTCTGTAGTTGTCAACGTTGTCCCGTGAACCACTCTTGTGGATGGGTTTTATGAAACTGTGTTTCCAAAAGCTAGGGAACGTACCTTTTTTGAGGGATAAGTTGAACAGGTAGTGAATGGGTTTCGCTAAAGTGTAAATGCAATGTTTAATCAAATGCAAAGGGTTCTCATCTGGGCCAGATGATAGTTTCCAAGGTAGAGAATGTACTAAATCTATGATTTCTTTAATGTCTATGGTGTAGGAGCAAATGTTGACAGTGTTATCAAAGGTATAATGTGGAATTTGATTGATGTTTGTATTATCATAGACTGTCGAGAAATAGCATGAAAAAAGATTAACTATATCATTGGAATTTTCACCAGAGTTATTGTTATAAACCATACGAGAGGGGAGATTGAATGATTTCTTTTTATCATTGATGAACTTCCAAAAATGACGAGGGTTTGCAGAAATGTTATTCTCAGTTTTCAAAATGTAATTATGATAACAGTCCTCACGTAAGATTTTACATTGCTCTCTGAGATACTGAAAAAGCCGGTATGCTTCAACATTACCATTTTTATATTCTCTGTGAACTAATTTCTTTTCAAATATCATTTGTTTCAAATCTCTGCTGAACCATGTTGGGAAGTTTGACGTTTTGAACTTTTTGACAGGAACAAATTTACGAATAGCTTGATATAAAACATCGTAAAAGTTGCTTAAGGATGAATTAACGTCGTCATTTGATAAGGAATTCCAATCAATGCTGGCAAAGAAATCATTCATGAAGATATAATTACTATTCCTGAAATCGTAAAAGTATTCTTCGATCTTTAGATAGTTGCTTAAGGGTTATTTTGCGTGGTTGTTTGCTCTGGGCTTTTAATCAGGTATTTTTTAGTATTCAGATCAAAGGCAACAGCGGAATGGTGTATGCTATTTTGAAAGAGTGGTTCCACTGGGCTATTAACAACTATATCATGGTATGATGAAAATAATAAATCCAAAAATACATTCCTAGAGTTCGGAATAGAATTTACTTGATAAAGGTTATGATAACTGAACGAGTTGAGTAATACATTTGCTGGTGAGTTTTCAAGACAGTCAGCATTTAGGCCAAGTTCATCATTGAACCAAATAACATTCGGTATATTATAATCTCCACAAAGCAACATTTTATGACCAGGAAATTTTTCTAAAACATAGTCTACAGTATAAGCATGATTGATGTAATATTCAGTATTAGAAGCAGGTGGAATATATACTGCACCGATAATCAAATGATCATCACCAAGAGAAAGTGTTACAAAACTTGTTCAACATTATTGTTCACAAAGTTCACAGTAGTGGCCGATAGAGAATGCTTAACAGCTATGAGTACACCACCTCCACGTGTTTTCAATGATTCAGTTGAGTCCCTATCATACCTAAAAATATCAAAGCCCTTTAAACCTAGCTCAGAATTGTGAAAGTCTCTGTTTAACCAGGTTTCAACTAGTACTATAATGTCATAATCAGAACACATAACCGCTTGCTGAAGATCCAGTAATTTGGTGCGCAATCCACCAACATTCTGATAGTAACAGCAAATATGGCTCCCATCTACACCAAGTTCTTATCTGAAGTTGAGTCATATCTTCATTGACTGTTATGGCCATTCCTCTGAGTGGATCTTTTTGGCTCTAATAATTTTCTTGGCATCCTCGGCATTATTGAAAATAACTTTGAGAGCACGGAAACCATTTTTATTCGGTTTGCCAAGTCTCACCACTTTTAAAACATTCAGATCATCTCTAGTTAATTTAGAAAATATTTCTTTAACTTTATTCACGTCAGAAGCTTGATCACGTGGTTCTGGTAAATTAAAGACCATAACGTTGTTTTTTCTTTTTTGACGTTCCTGTAGTTCATTAATTAAATCCTCCTCTGGCAATGAGGTATTGGGTACTGTCTGAATGAGAGCTCTGAGTTTATTGATTTCCTCTTGTAGATCATCAATCTTTTTTATTAGCTTTGGGACCAGCCTAACCCCCATTAAACATTCTTCACAAAGGAATCTCAGGGTTCTCTTTCCTTTCAGGCCCATCACTTTCAATTCGCTTGCATTGAGTCCAGAGCATTCGGTGTTAACATGAATTGGTCGCTCACAACTATCACAGTTCAAATACGATTCATTATCAGCAACATTACATTTAATGCAAGACATTCTGAAATATTATTGGTACGCCACTGGTGGACCAGTAATTCTATTGCAATCAGATGACTTTTTTTTTTAATTTTTATGGGTAGTCGCTATCTTGACTTTTTACACTGAATTAGTTTTTGCTCAGTCCAGTATTATCACAGTAAATGTTTATTAATAACAAAAATCATATGAGCAAAAGTTTAAATCAAATCGAATTCCAGATCAGATTGAAGCAAAAAATTTCACTGTTATTATGATATCAAACTCACAATTAAAGTCTAACAAACAACCACTGAAAATTGTAATTAATGTGGAAACATCTTCAACAGGTGTGTATTTTACTGCAGCTTAAACAAAGATTTTCATAGTAATACATAGAGAGATTGTACAATAAATGAGATACCCAAAAAGAATTTAAAAATTCTTGTGCGGGTTGAAACTAAATTAAATTAAATTAATACATTTGAATATATCTTATACAGTAGGGTCTAGTATAGTTTATATAATAGAATACACTTTTAAATACATTCTTATATGTTTCAAGAGCAATAGAACAATTGAGACTAATATATATTATATAATAAGTACACTCTTGAATTTTATGTGTGTCGACTAAGAGTACGGTGACAATATTTTTGGGAATTGTATTTACATTAGATAAGGAAGTACAGTAATTATACAAAAACAGTTTATGAGTGAAGAAGTTAATAAGATCGGGCAGATGTGGTGGTTCAGAGTAGGATGTTAGAGGAATATTATCATTGGCATTGAGAGATAGTACATATCTGTAGAACACAGAAGTAGAATATAACACAGTTGCAATTATGCAATTACTTTTAAGTTAAAACTTGAATTTAATTACGATGTTTGTCGCATTGCAATGTGGCATACGAAGATCTTTAAAGGTCCATAGTTAGGTATGAACTTGGATTTAACATAGTACGATTGTCAGTGTACGGTTATTATGAAGTACTTATTAGATTTAAAAAAGGATCATGCTCAGGTAGGCGATATGAATAGAACCTAATTCTTATCATTGTGTACCTGGGTTGTCTATCATTTGATGGATAATTTCTCGAGGTAGTGTGAGTATGTAGCTTTTCACTTCTTTCTTATAACGATGAACATTTGTGATTTTGCGTATAAATGACGGTAAGAGTCTGTACAGTTTAGGACCTAGGAACGAGAAGTTTCTTTGGCCAATTGTTTTATTGATCTTAGGTGGTAAGTAGTTGGAATTTCTATTGCGAGTATTGTGGGTATGATAATTTATTTTCAATTCTGTTCGGAGTTTGTGTTGTTGTATATTACTAGAAAGTAGAAATAATTGTCTGGGATCGAAAAATCCAGTTTCTCTGTAGAGGTTGTTTGAGGGGTAAGTTCTGTCTCTGCTAAATAGTATTTTTATGAGTTTTTTCTGAACTATTATGAGACTGTTAATTAAAGTTTTACCAGCAGCGCCCCAGATAATAATTCCATACGAAATGTGGGATTGAGCTAGTGCGTAATATATCATCTTCAGTTCACTGTTATTCCGTATATTCCTCAGATTGTAAAATTTATATATCAGAAATTGCAGTTTTTTATTTAAATATTTGATGTGGAAGTTCCATTTGAGGTGATTATCCAAGACTATACCGAGATATTTGAATTTGTTAGTTGACTCAATAATGAAGTCATCTGAGACATGAAGCGTATTATAGGTCGGTAAGGTGGGTTTATTCGGTAATATTGGAAGGAAAAATGTTTTTTTGGCATTGATGGTGAGAAGTCTGCTATTGAACCAAGACCTTATGCTTTTCAAGTCATTTTCGGCTGTGGATTTCAATGTTATCCAGTCTTTGTCGCTATAAAATATAGCCGTGTCATCCGCATATGTGGTTATCTTACCACAGCTGTGAGTATCAAACAAGCTATTGATGTATACATTAAATAAAATTGGACCAAGGACTGTGCCTTGTGGTACGCCATATTCTATTTTCTGTTCTATGCTCAGCTTATCATCAACTTTAACAGACTGAGGTCTATCAGAAAGGTAGTTTTTGAAGATATCTAAGCATATGCCTCTTACGCCTACGTTTTCTAGTGATTCCAAAAGCAATTTATGGCTTACAGTGTCAAAAGCTTTTGACAGATCTATGAATACACAAAGGGATGGTTGACTATTATCTAGGGCGGAGTACATTTGAGTGGTAAGTTGCAGAATAGCATCCTGGGTAGACACACCTTCTCTAAAGCCGAATTGGTTACACGATATAACCTTATGTTTGTCCAGAAATTTACAAAGGCGAAATTTCAGTAATTTTTCGAAAATTTTTGAGAAATTTGTAATGGTGGAGATAGGTCTATAGTTAACTATGTCTTCACGGTTGCCATTTTTGAATAACGGAAGTACAATGGTTTTTTTGAAAGGTGTTGGGAATATACCCTGTTGCATGCTTTTATTAAAGATATGTGCAAGTGGGATCGATATTCTGTCTGCTATGGTTTTCAGAGTTTCAGCCTTCACGGAGTCGAATCCGGGGGATTTACCTTTTTTTAGGGAAAGTATAATTCCTTTTACTTCGATAGGGTCTGTTGCATAGAGGAATAGCGAGTATGATATGATTTTACTCTGTGGAGGTGTATATTCACCATCCTGTATAATTTCCCTTGCCAAATTCTTACCTACTGAAACATAGTGAGAATTCATAGCATTTGCTATCCCTTGACTGTCTTCCAGAATATTCCCATTGGCTATGATTTTATCTAACCGATTACCAGGGTGTTTTTTCTTCGAATTGAGTTCATCTACAACCTGCCACAATTTTTTGGGGTTATTTTGGGCTTGCTTAATTTTATTTCTGAAGAAAGCTGTTTTAGTGCGTTTTATCAAGGCCGTAATTCTATTCCGGGCTAACCTATATAGTTCTTTATGTCTTTCATTATTCGGGTTTTCAAGGAGATTTTGGCGCATTTTATCTCGCTCTTTGATCATTTCACTAATTTCTGAAGTCATCCATTCCTTCCTTTTTTTCTTTTTCATTTTGTATGTATATGAACTTTTTTGTATTTCATTGTTAGTGATAGAGATAAATAATTTGGTTGCTGATTCGGCATCTTGGATCTCTAGAACACGGTCCCATGAAATGTTAGTAAATCGATGTTTTAGTTTGTTGTAATTGATTTCCGTAATTGAGTTAGAATTAGGTTTGATATTTTTATTTTCCTGTAGTTCGAATAAAATTTGTAAAAGCAAAGAGTAATGGTCTTGACAATAATTGGTAAAAGAAGCTCAATATCGTGGTTTGTTTTGACAAATATATGGTCTATGCACGTTTTACTATTATTAGAGCATCTTGTGTAATCGTTTATTGCTGATATAAACCCTTGACCAAGCAAAACGTTAGAATACTCAATAGAAAGAGAATCGTCCTTTGCTATATCTATATTAATGTCACCAACAAATATTGTGTAATCTGAATTATCTTTGTTATTGACCAAGAGCATTTGTAAGTTTGTTAAAAATTCCTTCGTGCAGGTAGAAGGTGATCTATATGCAGCAATTATATTAATCCTATTATTGGCATATTTTAATTTCAGGGATAAGAATTTGTTACATCCAAGTTCAATTATTTCGTAGGTATGTGGGATGTCTGACTTAATGTAGCAAGCAGTACCATCATTCTGGTTGAGAGTACCGTTATTGTGAATTAGGGCATATCCTGAAATTTGGCCCACATCTAGATCAGGAATCTGCCAGGTTTCAGTTAGGATAATGCAGTCTACTTCATTAGAGAGTTGATGTATATAACACCTGAGCTCGTCAATATTTTTTTTCAAGCTACGTATATTATTGTGCAACAATTTAAAATTGGGAGAATTATTATTGATATTAAAAATTTGATTACATTCAGTAAAATTCATTAGAACTTCTGTTTTTATTGACTGTGTTTGGAATTCTCTCAGATATTGATTCATTTTTTGAGATTTTTTATTTTCTTTCAAAGCGATTTGGTTGGACTTGTAGTTAGGTCACATTATCGATGCAAATGTTCCTCTGTGTTAGTGTAAGAGTGGAATAGGAAAGAACTAGGTTTGTTTCACTGATCTTAATCTAGGTTTATATTTCTCTCTCGGACTCGTTTTTTTTTAATGTCATATTTTCGATGCAAATGTTCATCAGTGTCAGTGTAAGAGGGGAATAGAACAGAATTAGGTTTGTTTCACTGATCTCAATCTAGGTTTATACTTCACTTTCGAATTAGGTTGTTTTTCTGGGATAGAGTTTATTTCTGGGGTATTTGTTTGATTCTGGGATCCATGAGCTTGGTTGATGTCAGATGTCTGCTTGGTTTTCGGGGTGGGGGTCGGTGGAGCACTATTGGGGGTGTATATATTATCAGGTCGGTTTTCTAAATTTTCCAAGTCAGATATTTCATAGATATAATTATTCACATGGAGTCTGTTTTTCTTTATGAAACATTGGTTGTTTCCATCCTGTTTCGCTAAGTTGAGGTGTTTCTTGAGTAATTGGTACTGTTCGCGTTGAGTAGGAGTCAGGTCATTTACTATGCTTATATTCGACACTTTCAGGCAACTCTTTTTCTGGAACACGTCTTTTTTTTGAGGAATGAACAGAGTTCTATCTTCAAGGGGCTGGTGTCACTGTTACCGAGAAAGTAGTAATCATTGATGTCTCGTGCTTTCAAGTCGATGGATAGTAAATCACCAACCTTCTTGCAGATAGTTTCCACCGATGGAGATTCACTCTTATTCATTAAGCCAAATATCAAAATATAATTTTTTTTCTCAGTATGTCTCAGTATGTTTCAGTAACTCAATTTCGTGTTTTAGTACTCGTTTTTCCCTTTCGAGTTCTTTAACATTGTTTTTCAGATCAGCTATCTCCAAAAGAAGTCTTGTTTCACTTGCTTCTATGGCATTTTTTATTTCCGTACGATTTTTTGTAATTTCTTCTAATATTTGTTTATTTGTGATAGCGTCTTGCATCTCATTATTCAGAGAATGAAAGTATTGTGTATGGTATCCTTTATCGTTCGGATTGTTTTCAGTGTAAAGATAAGATAAGACGGCGGCACGTTTTTTGTTGCTTTGTGGGTACTGACAATGACAATAATATTACATTCAGGTGAAATCACTTAACCAGTATTCAACTCAATTAGAAAGCTGCCATCGTCGAGTATTTATCAATGGACAGGTTTTTCAAATTTGTCACTTTTGTATACGAACTTTTCTTAATTAAGAATTTACATACCATGCATATTGAATTTTCGATCGGAGCGATGTACACACACATGTGGTTCACAATATACGTTATGTAAAATATGTAAAAATATACAGGGTGTTCTATTTGAAGAAACAAAGTTACTAGCATTTCCAGAAAAACCAGGAGTTCGCCATATTGGATTGTAATGTGATCAAATTCGAGATGGTTGCTTATATAACTGTACCAAATTTCAGAAAAATCCCTTCACGAATGCAGAAGTTATAGGGGTGGCCCGATATCCTGTATCACCCGGTATGTCCTAACCCAATTTGCACAATATTTACAATTTATGGCCAAATTATAAAAAAAAAAACAAATTAATTATATAATTAAAAATTTTCCTTTGAACAATAACGGTTGCAAATGTCTTGCGTCACGTAAAATATTAGTCGAAATTATAACTGCCATTTGCAGAACTTTTGCATTATTTCAGCAGTTGTAAAAATGCAACAATTTTATATTAGTGAATAAATAGGTTCCGTTATTCGTTGCAAAGGTACATATCCACTGAGACCAATATTCTCTTTATTTGCAACTTCTGTAATTATTCATATGCTTGTGTGTATTGAAAATGGCAGCGTCGAGAAAAAAGTTTGATTAATAAATGATGCGTTTTCCAGAAATGGTTGCAGAAGTACGAGAATATGTTGAATTTTTTTCCCAATTGGCGGAACTTTTTTATTTATTTCAAACAATAACAAAAAATTACAAAAAACAAGGTTCCGTAACTATTACAAGGTTGCAAACTCAATGCATGTTGTAAAACATCATTACTATCGGTATGCCTAGTTTGCAGAACTTTTGCAATTTTCAGTGCAGAAATAAAGCATGAAAACGTTTTTTGCACTTCCGTTCGACGCAAATTTCTGCAAAATTTTATAGTCTGTTTCATTAATACCCTTACATACAATAGAAGTTTGAAAACTTCTGGAATTAATGAGAATTGATTGTCTATATCTTACTGGCCTATTACCTGTAATACGATTAATGGACGGTGACGTGTTTGTATTTTATGAGTTTTGTTGCTGGTATTCGTTAGTTATATCGAGAAGGGGTTTATTTTATTCGAAAAATTTGAATGAGGATGTTCTTGAAGTTTGTGGTATGGACCTACACATTTTGGAAGTGGAAGACGTAGATACGTTTTGGAACGTTATATTCTTTTCAATATTCTACATTAAGGGTTCGGAATGATTCAACAGTTATACAGGGTGTAATCTGACCTCTTTCACACCAGTGAATGACGATGATGCCATTTTGTAACGAATTACAGTGGCTGAAAATGTGAAAAAAATATTTGAAAACATGTTTTGTTCTTTGTAAAATTCGACAAAATTTTGGGTAGCGCCACCCGCCTAATTTCAGGTGACCTGCTCAGGAGAAAACTTTGGCAATTGCCGAATGCAATAAACATTTCACTCGACATTTGAATAACGTAGAATGTTGAACTGACTATGTGGTAAATGTACACAGGGAGTACATATTCAATTTCAAAGTGAAGAGAACAATACTAACCTCGTTACATCCAAACTGGTAAAATTAGTTAGAACTAGGTGATGAGGTCAATACAGCTTTGAGGTATTTATCGGATCACAATTATCAAAAAATATGTTGTAAGAACACAAAAGACAAAGTATTGTTATTGTCTTCAACAGATTATCGGCCATCATTATGACCTAGTGATTCAGAATAATCCGTAAACCCTGATGACAGGGACAGGTAGTGTTTCCAAAGTAGTAAATTTCAATTCGGGTTGGATTCTCGAGTTGCCAATTACGAGTCAGGAAAATACTACTTATCGAATAATAATTATAAAAAAATCAGTTGTAAGAACCCAAAAGATACAGTGGTGTAATTGTTTTCAAAATATTATCGGCCATCATTGTGATTCAGAATAATATACGTAAACACTGTTGACAGGGACAGGTAGTGTTTCCAAGATTCCCGTACCTCAGAGTAATGAAAGTTGGTCTGGGTCCCGCACGCGCCTGTTGTGCATCACAGATCTGACTACTGTTTTCTGATTGGCTGGTGAATGAATATCTCACTCAGCAACCAATCAGAAAACAGTAAGCGATGATCAAGATTCGTGAATGAAGTAGTTTCAATTCCGGTGGGATTCTGGAGTCGCCAATCATGAGTCAGGGAAATACTGTGCATATCTAAGATGAGAAAACGCTTCAGTCGTTTTCGTACTAGTAATATTGACATACAGGGTGATTCAAAAGTACTTCGACAAACTTCAGGAGGTGATTCCTTATAATATTCTAATATGAATTGTCTGAATAAATATATGTCCGGAAACGCTTTGTTTCCAAGATAGAGGGTGTTGAAGTTTTAATTTTATTTTCGTTTTTTTTGAATACCTTTCGAAATACTGACTTTCATTGAACGAAAATTGGTGTTGGGAGGTTTTTTCAGGTGTCAAATTTGAACCTGATGTTATCATTGCTCTTACTCGTAGGGGACGCCACCTACACCTCTTTTTCTTTTTTGAAGATCCATAACTTTTTTGAGCGTACTTGTAGTACATTTTCCAGTGAAAAACTCAATTCCCCTATCATATCTACGTAAAAAAGTTACTCCTGTTACAAGTCGCTATAAGGAACCGTTTTCCAGATATTTGGACTTGAAAATTTCAAGTTGATTATTTGATAATCGATGCATGTTGAAGTTATTACCATTATTTTGAATTTTTCACAGGAATGCTTAGGAAATGAATTTGACGTTTGAGTAAGTAGTTTTGTTTTTTGTAGGGGGCGCTACCTATTTTATTTATTTTTATTCGTTTAAAATAGTTTTTTTTATATCAAAGTTGCAAAATCTGTATTTGTTTTAATAAAATTTGCAGGAAATATCAACATTTTATTTCTAAAAATTTTGAATATGTAGAATAAAATAAAATGAAGGAATTGTACTCAAATAAATTGTTCAAAGTGTCCACCTTCAGCGAAGGCATTCAGTCTTCTAGTCATTGAATGTCGTACCCGCTCAAAAATTATTGGTGTGTTTCTTATTGTGTTTAGAAAGTGGTTATAGGAAAAAACACATCTACATTCTATCTGACTGTCAAAGTGCTATCAAAGCACTCAACTCTATACAGATAAAGTCCAAACTGGTCTGGGACTGCCTCCAGAACCTCATCGAGCTGGCAAAACACAACAAGGTCACCTTGATGTGAGTGCCAGGTCATAGAGGCATTGAAAGCAACGTCAAAGCAGACCAGCTAGCTAGACAAGCATCTGAAACGCTATTCACAGGGCCAGAACCTGCACATGGGATTAGCAAAAACCGATGCAGGACCCTGATCGACGAGTGGATAAAAAAAAGACCAACAATATTGGGATCAAACTGTCGGGCAAATACACAGCAAAGTCATGGTAGGGCATCCAAACCGGACCCTGACGGCTGACCTTCTGAACCTGAACAGAATGAAGGCTCGTATAATGATAGGTCTGTTGACTGGACACTGCGGCCTAAGAAAACACCTAAACACCATGGGAGTACGCAGGGAAACCGTGGAGTGTAGGCTATGTGATGAAGAGGAGGAAACAGCCTCTCATATTATCTTCGACTTTGACGCCCTAAGTAGTAGGCGACACAGAACCTTCGGAGAGATCAGCCCGGAAACAGGCATGAATCCGAAGAACCTTATCAACAGGCTTCTAAACCTAATTAAAGGCACAAACCTGCTTGAATGAGGAACCACTGACGACAGAGTGATACAATAGACCCCAGCTGGTCGCAGTGTCGAAGAGAGCTAAGTGCCAACCCCGTCTCTGGCTCGTCAGCTTTCAACCAACCAACCAACCAACCATTGTTTCACAGGCGTCTACTATTCGGTTTCTTAGATTTTCCTCGTTTGCTACTGGAAATTTATAAACTATGACTTCAAATGTCCCCAAAAATAAAAATCTAGCGAGTTTAGATCTGGGGACCTTGGTGCCCACGCCTGGTTAGGTTCTTCTACACCCCTACCGATCCATCGATTTGGAGAGACAGTATTAAGGAATTCCCTGGCTACAACGCTGATATGGGCCGGAGCCCCATCATGCATAAACCACATGCGGATACGAATTTCCAATGGTACATTCTGAAATAGTCCCGGCAATTCATTTTCTAAAAAGTCTCTGTAAGTTGCGCCATTCAGTCGGAATGAAAGGAAGAAAGGACCTATCAAGTAATTATCAATTATTGCCGCCCATACATTTACAGAAAATTGATACTGATAATGTCTTCAACCAACTGCGTGCGGATTTTCCAGAGCCCAAACATGGTTGTTATGAAAGTTTGTGATAGCATTTCGGAAGAAGTTTGCCTCGTCCGTGAAGAGTCCATATCTTAAAAATTGAGGATTTTCAGCCAATTTTCTCAAAAACCACTGACACATAGTAATGCGTTGGAGAACGTCCCGTGGCAAAAAAGCTCGTACCCTTTGAATATGGTATGGATAAAATTATTGATCTCGGATAATTCTCCAAACTGTGGACTGAGTAGAATTGAGAGCTTCAGCAATTATTTTTGTACTTGTTTCTGGATTCTCCTCGAGAGCGTTCAAAACAGCTTCTTTCAATTCTGATGTTTGGACTGCTCGTGGTCTTCCAATAATATCAGCTGCCCTCTTAAAGCTACCTGTTTCTGCCAAACGACGGTGGAGACTGAAGGCAGTACTCGATTAGGAAATCGCTCCTGGTAAATACGTCTTGTTTCGCGCGCATTGCCATCCACAAGGCCATAAACGAAATGCGTATCGGCTAAATGAGCATTATTGTTTAAGTAATCCATTTTTTCAAAATTAGTGGTTTGAAACTTACAGAAACTTCAACAAAACAACAAAACGTTTAAGTGTCACATAATATGTAATTACCAAAATTATTTACTTAAACGTCAAATTCATTTCTAAAGCATTCTTGTGAAAAATGCAAAATAATGGTGATAACTTCAACACGCATGGATTATCAAATAATCGACTTGCAATTTTCAAGTCCAAAATATCTAGAAAACGGTTGCTTATAGCGACTTGTGACAGTTGCAACTTTTTTACGTAGGTATGATAAAGAAATTGATTTTTTCACGGAAAAATGTGCTAAAAGTACGCTCAAAAAAGTTATGAATCTTCAAAAAAAAGGAAACACGTGTAGCTGGCGCCCCCCTACGAGTAAGAGCAATAATAACATCAGGTTCGAATTCGACACATTAAGGTCAGTATTTCGGAAGTTATTGAAAAAAAACGAAAATAAAAATGAAACTTTTACACCCTGTATCTTAGAAACGAAGCGTTTCCGGACATATATTTATTCGGACAATTCATATAAGAATATTGTGAGGAATCACCTCCTGAAGTTTGTCAGAGTACTTTCGAATCACCCTGTATAAATAATGTTTTTCATAGGATGGCAAATTTTTTAAATTATATCGCGATATTTGACTCTAAATTGACTTGATTACAATTCCTTATGTCAGAATTGTATGATTCATCAGTGGTATCTTCGCTCCGCCTCATAGTACCATCCAAGTTATGAACTATTAAATGAACCCGGTTTAATGAGCGAGTAAAAGTCCTGTAGGTTGGCCTGCCCCATCACCTGGTCCCATTATTCTAGTCTTTTTTGTGTAGGGTTATGTGAATCACCACCACTCACTGAGATGTAATGCTCTATTATTTCATTGAATCATGGATTTATATGACATGAATAATACATTTTCAAACAATTGTTGATCGAACCAAACTTATATGATTGTTTTCCATCGTCTGTTGATACTCTGTATGACCAACTGAATTATTATAACAGTGCCAGAATTACATCAATCGGATTGGGAATATGAACACTCAACTGCAATAGTTTGAACAAAAAACACTTGACCAACCACCAAACGGGGTTAATTGCCAAGCACACTAAATAGGACTCAGCAGATATTCAATGGAAATCCGCAACGAAAGTTAATAAAAATAATTTCCTATATTTGTTTTACTAAATTGGACTCTTTCAGGTGGAGATGAACTACAAGTTACAATAAACAAATATAAAAAAATCCAGAAAACAATTTTCAGGTACTCGTTTCAGCAATATTTCGAATAATGAGATTACGAGCTATATTTTCACCATAACCGGTACAGATGATATATACGATAGATACTACAATCCCTCACCTCTTCATATTCTGCCACCGTCCCCATCCGTGGATCCATTATAAATCACTTCGAAACCGAATAAAAAATGTTTCATTCAGAAATTCCTCGTGAATTTAGTGGATTTATCGATTGAACAAAGTAACTAGACATAAATAGCCCAAACCAACTCGGAACGGAATGATTTGTCGACCCAATACTACTAACCAAACTACCCTGTTTGTCCAATTCCAAGCAGGCACAGATAACATCAATATTGGTAAAAGTTTTGGATTTATAACAGGAAGATTTATACAGTTGTGTACAATTTTCGTAAGAGGTGTTTGGCAATGGAGGGTGGCTGTATTCATAATGTGAGATAGAACTAACGGAACAATATATATCATAGTATATTTTTTGTTTTCAGCGAGGTCCACTGGAGAATATTGTTGGGAAAAATATTTCGAGAAAGATGAGAATTCGGATATGAAAGGAATCATTGAAAGGTATTCCATCATTATGATAGCGCTCATCGTATAGCACAATGAATGTTTATCACACTGTACATGTTCGAAAGGAGCATTATCTCCATGATAAAATGTGCAAAGCATTAGAAAAACTGAATTTATCTATTTGTTATCATATATCAGAAGCTATTCAATCCTGAATCGTACAAAATTGAAATCAAATCATATTTTATGAAAAACTGCTCTCATAGTGAGTATCTGAACTCAATTTCTCTGAGGAACTTTCATATCTTGCCAGGGCCGATACAATAGGAGGTATATTCGCATTAAACGAATGTACCTTGATAATAAAGACACATTGCCAAATTCATATTGTTTTTTAATTGTTGTAAATTTTTTATATATTTTTTGTAATGCAAACTTGTGTATATACAAATGTCCAATGAATATTTCTACGTATCTCTCTAATGAACATCAGTTTGTCTCCTAGTTCAGATCTGAACAAAGCCAAGGAAGGAGAAACTGTAGAGAGATAGGAATTACTCAAGAGTGTGCCAGACTCCAGAGGATCCTCTCTGGAAATGAACATTAAGCGATATACTTTACTCAAAAATGAAACAAAGAGAGAACACCCCTACTGCAGAAGAAACAAAGAAGGAACTCTTCAGGGTTCACTTTCCTGGGACTTTTGAATACTGGATAAACCATTGAATTCATTTGGGAATATTAATACATCCTAGAATAACTTTTTGAGTTACGTGAATCACATTTGACGTTCGCAAACCTTTATAAGTAGTATTGACAGTGACTGAGATACAGCATTTCGAATTTTAGTGAGAATCCGCAGAACACGGCAAAAACATGTTAAATATGCAACTAAAAATGACCAAAGAAAGGACATTTCGGATTGGATACCATTTTGTCCGTGATGATATGATGAAAGTTGACATCTCAAATCGCTTGAAATCAATAATTGAATTTTTGTAGCAGTTAGGATTTTCTATTCAAGTCGAAATAATTCAGAATCCAAAACATGAGATCGTAAAAGTTTGACTTCATATATAGTAAATCAATTTAATAATCATTTCCATCAATTTCCATAAAAGATAAGAAATTATGGGAAACTATGAACTGGTCATCATTTGTACTATCCATAAAATGACCCCGCATAGAGTTTTATAGCTTTTCACTTCATTTTATGGTAGTAGTTCAGTAAATTCAGACTATGAAGCCATCATTAGAATTCATTTTATCGACGGCATATAAGGAGAAGTTATTGCTGTTTTTTCCGAAATTCGATGTTTTCTATCATAGAATAATTGAGTTCAAAAAAACAACCTGGTTATCTCTGCTGGAAAATTAATGATAAAATGGAAATCAAATTAAACTCAAATGAAAAAAAAAATCGCAACAAGTTAATATTTGATCAAATTTGAGGTCTCATAATTTTTCATTTTTGCTTCAATTTCTATGATTTTTTCACGAATTGTAGATAGAATAATTGATTTCAACTCGCACATCCAGTCTTTTGTGTGTATTAGACATTATACAGGGTTAATTAAAAGGTTGTTGTAAAAACCCTAATTTAAAAACACTCTGTGGAATAATTTCGTGACCAAATTTTCTCAAATTGCCAATTTTTGTTAAGAACCATTCCTTCCCTACATTTCGGTGTCTGGTTCATGTCTTCAGGTGCACTGGTTCATTTTTAAAAGCGAAATGAACTTGTCACCAACAGTTTACTTTCAGAAATATTATTTTTAACCGACGAAAATAAAGGGAGAGGTTTTCAAGTCGACGCGTATATTTTTTTTAACCAACAAAAAAGGGAGGAGGTTTTCCAGTCGACCCGTATATATTTTTTTAAGTATGACCATACGATTCTGATGTTTTTTTTAAATGGATAGGATATACCTCGAAGTTGGTTCCATTCCACTCCTAAGGGTGGGAAAATGGGGAATGATTGTTGGTTCACCCACTGAATTTTTACTCGTTCTACCACGCATAACTTTGTACTGCGTTATCCGATTTGGATTATTCTTTTTTTATGGTATGGGGTATGCTTCGGAGTTGATAGCATTCGAACTTGATGAGAAAAAAATACTTCTGAGGGTAGAAAAATAAGGGTTGATTCATTGATATTACACCTGTGAACCGATATGTAGTTTTGATGACACTACCACATAATGGAGTCCCGGAGTTAATTTGATGATGGAAACGGAAGGCAGTCGAGGATCTCCTTAATGGATCACAGGAGATACCTTGTGTTTGAGGTGAAATGTACATATACAGTGCTTCTCAAAAGTCCCCTCCCCCCCCTCTTATTTTTGGAACGATTATACATAAACAAGTGAAATTTGGAAACTGAATAGTAAAGGTTGTAAAATTCCCTACTAGTGATGATAGATGACGAAATCATCAAAGATGACGTTACAAGGCCATTGTGATCTATAATTTTAAATGGAACCCTACGGCAAGCGACACCTCTTTTAAAAGGTATCGAAAAAACCTATTCAATGATACTAATTTTGTTTGTGTTTATGGCAGTTTTGGCAACTCGCTTCTGAAAAACGCAAAGCTGTGATGAATTGAATCAGTTAATACTAAAATTCCAAATTCAAGCTCCGCCTCTGGATAGTAATCGAATAAGCTGACGTTTTTGTTAGTCTCCCTAATTCGACGTTTTTGTACATTTAATAATTTGTGTATTGTTGATCGAACGTTCAACTGTTTTAGCAGCTTTTGGTACTTTTAATATTTTTGTACATTTTGATACTTTGTTAAACTGTTGTGAGCCGAACGTTTAAGTGCTTCAAGAAGCGAAATGGTACGTGCTTTAGGTGATAAAGTAGCAGCGATCCTAATTCTTGGTGAAACTGGACAAAATATTCATGCAGCAGAACGCATTTTTAATGAGAGGTTTCCCGATCGCCGCGTTTCGAGGACTTATTTAAGGAAGCTTCTTCGTGGGTTTGAAACAACGGGTAGTATTAATGATGCGAAACGATCTGGCAGACCACAAATTTCTGATGAGAAAAAAATTGATATACTGGCAGAAGTAATAGTTAATCCTACTTCTTCAGCAACTCACGTTGCATCTACCTGTGAAGTCAGTCGAAGAACAGTACACAGGGTGTTGAAAAAAAACAAATTTCATCCATACAAATTAAAAATGGTTCATCAACTCTCAGTCGACGACCCAGACCGAAGACTAGAATTTTGTGAAAATATGGAAACTAAAATTAACCAATAGCCAGACTATGTCAAAACAATTTGTTTTAGTGACGAAAGTACTTTCTATCTAAATGGAAATGTAAATACACAGAATGTGAGGTATTTGAGTGACGCAAATCCTCACCTGTTTCGTGAAACACATACCCAATTTCCCCAGAAGGTGCATGTTTGGGCAGGTATCCTGGAAAACCACATCGTGGGCCTCTTTTTTTGAATACTAATTTAACTGGTGAGGTTTATCTGGAGCTGTTGCAAAACGCAATAGAACCGTTAATCCTTGAAATTTTGGAAGATAATCCAGATGAATTCGGCAATTTGGAAATAAAATCCCAACAGGGTGGTGCTCCTATACACTATTACGGTGCAGTAAGACGGTATTTGGATAGGGAGTATCGTGGTAGATGGATTGGACGACGAGGATCAACGGAATAGCCAGCTCGATCACCGGTCCTCATACCTTTGGATTTTTTTCTGTGGGGGTACCTTGAATCGAAGGTTTGCGTCACTGAACCTGACAATATTGACGTTTTAAAACAACGTATTGTTGCAGAATGTGAGGCTGTTTCCGCAGACACATTTGCAAAAGTACGAGAAGAGTTTGAAAATAGGATATTTCACAGTCAGGAAGTCAATGGAGGTCACTTCGAGCAATCTCTTTAAGTAGATACTGATTCTTAAATCTGTAATTAATATCATACTGAATGGAATTTAAATTTTAATGTTTACTAATGAGCCATTAGAACTGCCATAAATACAAACAAAATTAGTACCATTGAATAGGTTTTATCGATACCTTCCAAAAGAGGTGTCGCTGGCCGTAGGGTTCCATTCAAAATTATTGGTCACAATGGCCTTGTGACGTCATCTTTGACGATTTCGTCATCTATCATCACTAGTGGGAAGTTTACAACGTTTAATATTCAGTTTCCAAATTTCACTTGCTTATGATTAATCGTTCCAAAAATACGAGGGGGGGAGGGACTTTTGAGAAGCACTGTATAATTACTTGTCCTGACCAACCAGCTTACTGATTGACTGATATACGATAAACGCCCAGACCGAACCGCTGGACCTAAGAGCTAAACTGACATGATATTTGTTTGAGATTTCATCCCTAAATAAGTGGAGAGATGGGTAAGAAGGAGGGTGAAAGTGGAAGTAAAGTTGGTCTTGCCATTAGAGCCAAAGATATTAGTATTTGCGCTCTTCTTCACAAATAAAGATAAATGTGTTTCAGGGTTTTTGAAAATTCAACCGTGAAGGGGTAAAATTGCGGTTGAAAGTCTGTAAAATCAGTTTTGAAATTAGGATCATGGAAATTGGTATTTGGAGGTCTTCGTATTGGTGTTTTTGAAAATTCAACCTCTAAAGAGGTGAAATGAACATTATAAATTACACCATGTCTAGATAAAATGTGATTAAAAGACATTTCATAATGAAAATAATTGAATCAACACATCGTCATTTGCAAAAAATATATAAATATAAAAACGAATTTGAAAATACTGTACCGAGACAAGATCATTCAAGAATGAAATTTTCAAAGTGAATACGATCGCGCATTGCTCATTTCAAGTGTAAATTCATCTACCGTGTAAAATTATTTTTCTGATGAAAAAGTTTCAATTTTTTTTCAATATGAGGTCACAAGGTCTCCATATCATTTGGCAGTGAGTTATAAATGCGAATACCAACAACATATTGGAACTTAGGACAATGGAACAATGTTCCTTTTACTGACGAATCCAGATTCTGATAACATTATCCAGAAGGACGGAGAAGAGTATGGAGAAGGAGCGGAGAGCGATTTGCACGTTCAGTTCCCGTCTGCGCTATGGGGGAAGTTCAGAAATGGTTTGGACAGAAATAACCCTGTACTGAAATGGTCATCGATAGATCATTGACGGGCCACCGATGAATTGGGGAGATATCAAGCAATTACGTTGTACCTTTCAGTGGATTTATCGGCAATGGCTTCATCCTAATGCAGGATAATGCGCGGTCATATACAGCAATGTGTCTTACACAATGTCTTGAACAAAATGCACTGGCCAGCATGTGTGCCTGATCTCAACCCCATAGAGCATGTGTGGGACATGCTTCGTAGGCGAGTCAGATATTGCGTGGTAGCTCCGGCTATAGTAAATGAGCTTCGTTCAGCCCTTCAGCAGGTATGGCAAAATATTCCTCAAGATGCTATTCGTAACCTTATTGACAGTATGAACCGACGTATGCGGTCAGTTATTAGAGCTAGAGGTGGTAATACAAAATGTTAAACTGAATTTGTTGTAAAAAGTACGTTTCTTTAGGTAACTTATGCCACAGTTGAATTGGTATATTGATTTGTTTGAAAATATGAACATGATGTTCATAAAATCAGATTTGGAATTATCTGCGACTGAAAGATGAACTCAAGTCACTATCTTCCATCGTCAAGATAACCTCTTGTGGGGTATCCATGTTGAAAAGGAAAACATCCTCAATTGAATATTGAATAGGAAAACTTTTGTGAATTTGTAGTACCCTGTACAAACGAACTCAGTTCATTACATATTTCGTTCAGCAAATATTTTCGAATATACGATTGGAAATATATTCCAATAATCATATCGGTCAAATGAAATGAGATACTTATGCCCAGACACCTGCAGATACAGAATCATTAAAGAATTGTCTAGACTTGATAAAACGATCGATGGGTTATTCATAACGATAAGTAGGACCACCCAAGGCAGAAAAAGATATCATTTTCTCGCCCGACTGAGAAACCAATTTTTGCGTGGGATTCATACAGATCGCCGTTGAAGGGATAATACAATAAAAAACTACAAACGCCATTGCATTGAAGGCGGGGCTGTAAGAGAAAAATTGGGATTAAAAGGTGGGCCTAATTGAACGTTTTAAAAAACAAAGGGAGTGGATAATAATTTTGGAGGCGGGCAAGGGAGTCGGTCAGGGTTCGCGAAATCGGACGGTCAAGTGGGCAATACGGGGAGACGGCGAAAAACGCGGCGAGAGTTTAAGGCGAGGTTGCGTCGCGACGCCCTGGATTAAGGGTTAAGTATCGTTTCGGTGGTAATTAGTACACGCGTGTGTTTAGCGTAGAACACGCTACGGAACGGAAAAATAGTGACGGTGATCGTGCACTGGAAAACAATTCGTGAATTCAGGGATTTGATGAAGTTTCTGGATTATCTGCCACTGGTAGGGAATAGCAGCTCAGCACACAGGGTAAGCGATTTGAAGCTGTATGTTAATGTAACTAACCACTTATAATCTCTGGGGAGAATTTCTTTTCAATTTTGAGTTTTACAGTACGCTTTTTGCAAATGAGAATAATCGATACAGGGTACTCGTCTCTTTCCACTCCATTCTGTTGAATGAATACAAATGTGCTTTGGAGATAAATACTTCACATTTTGCTGAGCTCCAGGAATTGATATTTCGATCATGTCTATGTGTTTTTTTATATGTATTTTCACTAAAATATTTTGATTATTCCGTTTTTTAAAATTTTTGGTTGTTCTGTTTTTTTTACCTTTTTCATTATATAGATATTTTTTTTTAAGTTGCCTTTCATTTCTCTTACCTCAGAGAAGTCATAGTAAGATCTAAAAGACCTGCCTTCGCGCGAAGGCCGAACTGATGTCTTTTTGGACTACGAGGGTGAAAGAAATGTATTCTTATTAAAAATACACTGCCCTGAACATCAATATAGTAGAACTACACAGGGCAGATGTAACAAATTGAAAAAAATCCACGATAAAAATTAAGTTATTTTTTGTGAATGTCTAACAGAAAACAGCTACTTTCCCGACTAAAGCCACGTTGGACATTGACTACATCTGATAGATATTCTGAGAGGACCCTAACTCAAAAGAAAAAATCTGAAATGGAAAATTTGCATTTTCATTCAGATAGTTATTTGATTTCCTATTCCAGTCTTGATTAAGAACTCACAAAAATGAATGAGACAAAAAATAATGTTCTCCAAAACAGACTATTCACCAGAAATCATTCGTAACATTGACGCAAGAGAGGCATTGCATTCACTATGTCTTCAATACATTTTTGTCGACGGAAATCTAGACTGTTTAAGCAATACGCAATATTTTGATGACAATTATACGTGTTAGAGAATGTTGAACGTGTTTTTATTATTTTGAGAATGATCAACGTCCACACATCCTTGCAAGGGTGAAAGTGGGATCCCATATTCAAGTAAAATTGTGACCCTCATTCCTTTCCTGATTATTAAATTATTTGAGAATTCCATTAAATAGTTTTACGTTATATCTGATGTTAATTGGTGGTTTCCCGTCAGGTTAAAGCTAGCCAGGGTTATATATGTACTTTTTTAAGTTTATTAAACTACTTGGCTCCTTTACTTTTTTATGTTCTCAAGACCTTATGAACCTGCGACCTTAATAAACTAACGAGCAAGCACATTGCTTGCCGTACGTGAAAGAACACAAAAATAGCATTACTTTATGATATTCAAAATATCTATAAATTGACATGGATAACCTCCAAATGCGGCGAACCATCGTATCAATTCAAATATTTTTTATAATTCACTTACTTTTTTCTTCGACAGAAAAAAACTTCGATTCATTTGGAACTAGTAGTAAGCACAAAATTGTTACTTCGTGGTATATTATTTAAAAATTGTTAAAACAATAAATTGTTACATAGTGAGTATTGGAAATAAACCAGGAAAGTTTCAGCTATCTAGTCAATACATAAACCAGGGCTGAAGCCTTTGAAAATGGCAAAAAGTTAAAAAAATAATAGTAGGATGAAACCCTTTGGAAAAGAAAGAGAATATTACAAAAATGAGAGAAAAAATAATTAACGGGCGATCTGAGGTTTATCTCGATTTCCGGCAAAACTACGAGTCCTATGGAAAAAAGTTGTAGGTAATGAAAAGATCTACAACTTTTGTATCCACACTTTTCTCAGATAACCTCAAAATTTATGTATAAAATCCAAATAACAAATTTTTGGTTTTTTATTTTTAATTTTCCCAAAAAAATTTTTTTCATGAAATTTGGTGAAAACTCACCTTTTCATGTCCCGCACACACTGTAAATTGTTTCGATTTAAAATATTAATTTTTTCACCTTATTTTGACTTAATATCGAAAAAGCACCCTAATTTTCAATCAAAAATTCTCCCGTCAAAATATCAGCTTTTTTGAAAAGCTCGGTGGGCTTTTTGTTCATTGAAGTCTCTACTTCCTGATGGTATGAAAAAAAATATACATTACTATGGTAAATGTTCTCAGAAAATGCAAAGAAACGTAAAGTTAATATTTAATAAGACATTTACAATGATTTGTTGAAAATATAAACAGGATGTTCATAAAAACAGATGTGGAATCATCTGCGACTGAAATATAAACTTTAGTCATTATCATCCATCGTCAAGATAACCTCTTGTGGGGTTTTCATGTTGAAAAGGGAAATATTCTCAATTGAATATTGATAGAAATATTTTTCTGCAAATTGAAAAATCCACAATTAAAATGAAGTTATTTTTGCGAATGTCTAACAGAAAACAACTAGTGAGAGATAAGTGCCATGTGAAGTGGAATGAATAGAAAAATCGAATTTAAACGGTTTTCTTCACATAAAGGATTCAATATAAAATTGAACCAGAGAAAGGTAGATCTCAGGTGAAAAACAACTACTTTCCTGGCAAATACCACGCAGAACGTTGAATGATATTCACCTGAAAATCCATGCATACTTCCATAAAATATCAATGGACATTGAATGCAAATGTTTCTTTCTGATAAGCTGGATTATGTTTAATTTATGTCGTGTTCACCTAACAATCCGCATACCGGTTTCAGGCTTCTTGGCCCTCATCAGTACGGAGTAGTCAACCAGCCAAAGGTCCAAAGAACTTTGGCTGAAGTGAGACACAACGTAAACAAACCATCATCGATCTTGTAACACCTATAGGTACGCCGGAAAAGATAAACTTTAACTGGCGGTACCTAGTGACAGAAAGAAACACTCCGAAAATCTCCCACCTCGATAGGTTTCTTAATAAAAGATTCCTTCTCAGTAGGAGTGGCAAGCCCGTCTAGCATATAGTGAGAGATAAGTGTCATGTGAAGTGGAATTTAAACGGTTTTCTTCACATAAAGGATTCAATATAAAATTGAACCAGAGAAAGGTAGATCTCAGGTGAAAAACAACTACTTTCCTGGCAAATACCACGCAGAACGTTGAATGATATTCACCTGAAAATCCATGCATACTTCCATAAAATATCAATGGACATTGAATGCAAATGTTTCTTTCTGAGAAGGAATCTTTTATTAAGAAACCTATCGAGGTGGGAGATTTTCGGAGTGTTTCTTTCTGTCACTAGGTACCGCCAGTTAAAGTTTATCTTTTCCGGCGTACCTATAGGTGTTACAAGATCGATGATGGTTTGTTTACGTTGTGTCTCACTTCAGCCAAAGTTCTTTGGACCTTTGGCTGGTTGACTACTCCGTACTGATGAGGGCCAAGAAGCCTGAAACCGGTATGCGGATTGTTAGGTGAACACGACATAAATTAAACATAATCGAGCTTATCAGAAAGAAACATTTGCATTCAATGTCCATTGATATTTTATGGAAGTATGCATGGATTTTCAGGTGAATATCATTCAACGTTCTGCGTGGTATTTGCCAGGAAAGTAGTTGTTTTTCACCTGAGATCTACCTTTCTCTGGTTCAATTTTATATTGAATCCTTTATGTGAAGAAAACCGTTTAAATTCGATTTTTCTAGAAAACAACTACTTCCCCGGCTAAAGCCACGCTGGACATTGAACTACATCTGATAGATATTCTGAAAAGGCCCTAACTCAAGAGAAAAAATCTGAAATTGAAAATTTGCATTTTCATTCAGATAGTTATTCGATTTTCTATTCCAGTCTTAATTAAGTAGTTGTTTTCTGTTAGACATTCACAAAAAATAACTTCATTTTAATCGTGGATTTTTCAATTTACAGAAAAATCTTTCTATCAATATTCAATTGAGGATGTTTTCCTTTTCAACATCTACAATATTTTGAGAAAGTTGTAGAATCTTTAAATTATATGCGTAGATGCCTATTTATTGCTATTTCAAGATAACTTATATACCTGAGTGACTTACGGAAAAGTTTAGCCCATCAAAAGGTATTTCATACAGAAGTGGGAAAGGAGGTAGGAGGGTCTGAGCCTTACAACCTGCAATTTCTTCGCATTTTCGGAGAACATTTACCATAGTAATGTGTATTTTTTTATACCATCAGAAAGTAGAGATTTCAACGAACAAAAAGCCCACCGACTTTTTTAAAAAAGCTGATATTTTGACGGGAGAATTTTCGATGGAAAATTAGGGTGCTTTTTTGATATTAAGTCAAAATAAGGTGGAAAAATGAATATTTCAAATAAAAAAAATAACAATGTGTTTGGGACATGAAAAGGTGAGTTTTCACCGAATTTCGTGAATAAAAAAGTTTTTTTGTAACAGATAAAAATAAAAAACCAAAACCTCGGTTATTTCGATTTTTTACATAAATTTTGAGGTTATGTGAAAAAAGTGTGGATAACTTTTTTCCATAGGACTTGTAGTTTTGCCGGAAATAGAAATAAACCGTTTTTTACCCTTAAAAACTCACCCCCTTCCACTTCCCGACCTCAGATCGCCCGTAAATTGATTTTGCCTTCATTTTTGTTATATTCCCTTTCTTTTCCAATGGGTTTCATCCTACTATTATTTTATTTGTTTTCAAAAATTATCGACCCTGGTCTAACAGGGCATTACCAGTCTTGCACACAGCGAATATAAGATCAATTACTAATCAGAAATGCATCAATTCCCATTGCAAAGTTTCGATCTCATCAGTCATTCAGTCAGTCAAAATAGTTGTGGAATTCTCATTTCAACGGACTGATATTTAATCAAAGCTCATTGTCTACCATTTGAATTCTTTCGATAAACTACCGACAACTTGATTGCGAACAATCAGAATCCAGTTCTCAGATAATGTCAGTAATATCCTCCAATCACACTAATAATCGAAGTGATCCTCAAACTCCACAAGCACATATGTCGTTCACAAACTCAGTCCAAAATGGATTCAATGAAGTCTGTGATGTTGCCGTCTGGATTTTATTCTTCGCTTTGCCAGAATTTGGAGAACTATTGCCGGGTATGTCTCCTGGGAAACTGGGAATCATTGGAGATATCCTCGCAATTTCCTTTAGTATCTGAGTCGAGTAAATCTTTTCGAAACAACGTCTTCATTCGATTCGTGAAGAGTTCGCGATGGTATATAACATCTTCCCACCGCATTCTTTGTCTCTTGATTATAAATACACTCTTTGAACCCTGAACACAATGAGGACTACCAAGCATCGAATAAAGTATAACGTTTCGAATCTGAGAACAATGAATGAAGGGAATTAGGAATACGTTTTCGTGGGTTATATTTCACAGTTTCATGATTTCGTGTAATATTCATCAGATTAGTTGAATACATTGAATTCTCTTTGGAGTAACCCGTTTCAAAGGGATCTATGCAAAACGGAAGTTTAGGATGTATACCACCAATGTATATTGCTCAAGCTCGACAAAATAGAAAAAATGCCAGTCACACAGGGTATTCAATTTTTTCTGGGTGGGTCCCAATTTTGTTTTTTTGGATGGCAACCTGTATTTTTTATAAAATGAAAACAAATATATATATATATATATATATATATAAATATATATATATATATAAATATATAATGCACTTGAACATACAGTGCTTGAGAGATAAATACAATTCGCTTGAGAATGTACTATTAGAAAATAATATTTATGTAGAAATGTTGAATGAGCATTGGCTAAGACAGGAAGAACGATCCCTATATAACTATAACATGGCGTCTTGCTATTCCAGAACTCTTCACATTCATGGAGGTGTAAGTATTCTAGTTAAGAACCACATGAAATTTAAAAAAATCAATGTGGACAAATACAATATAGAAAAGGTTGTTGAGACCTCCTGGGTGAAATTAATCGAGGAAACTGTATCTTAATACACTTAGAACTATTCATCAGATATTAGAGCTTGTACCAAATTATCATAAAAAAAAACAAAATAGGCGGAGATTTCAATATAAACTTTTATGTTAGCTCTTGAGATAGTAAGGAAATTATCAATATATTCCTAACTTTTGGACTCAAAAAGGAGATTACAGAATATACCAGAGAATACAAAGTAATTCAAAGACCTGTATAGACAATATTTTCACTAATGTGGAATCGATAAATGCGGAAGTTGTAAATTGCCTCTTGTCAGATCATAAAGCACAGATAATAAAATTCTGTAATGTAGACAATACCAAGTATCCCAGTAGAATTATTCACAATAAATCTGTAGAAAGTAAAAGTTAATTCCTCAATCACTTAGCTTCCGAAAACCGGGGCTGAATTGTACGCTGAAAAAAATGTGCAGTGGACATATTCTATGATACCCTAAAATACTATCACGATATATCATTTCCCCTTGTCGAAATAAAAGCAAACAGCAAACCTAAATCTGTTCCTCAGAGCATCATGAAGAAGTCAAGATGATAGATAGATAGATAGATCTTTATTTAAAACTACGTTATGTTAAAAAACATTTGTAGCAAGTGAGGTAGCAAGTAAATAAATACAGGAAATAATAATGTACAAATTCACAATTAAAATACATTAACAATAAAAATGAAATAATGCGTGTACACCTATGTAGACATTACGATTTACCATACACATACTATGGTGTTGAGATAGTTGGATCAAATCACATCCCGGGTGAGTCAGCCATGTACTCAGCGATAGTGTAGTAACACTTTTTCTGCAGTATCACTTTGATAGAGTTTTTAAACGTAGCTTGGTTTTTGTCTTTTAGTGTGGTAGGAAGTATATTGTGAAGATCAACATTTATTGAGTTTTTGAGAGACTTATTGTATTTAAATCTTTGAGACCTGATCAGATTCGCGTTGCGTGTATTATAGTCATGGTAATTTGACTTAGTTAGGAGTTTTTCATTTTATTTTCATGAATCTCGAGCAAAGTCTGATAAATAAACAGAGTTTGTAGAGGCATAATACTGAGTTGGCAGAATAATGGCCGACAAGAATCCGTATAACCCGCACCACAGACTATTCTTATGGATTGCTTTTGAATTTTAAACACTTTTTCAGAGTGAGAGGAATTTCCCCAAAGGGTCAATCCATAGCTGATATATGATTGGATGAGAGCAAAGTACGCAGAAAGAAGGGTATTTTTATCAACAAACGATTTCAGTTTTCTCAGAAGAAAATTGTGAGTTCTCAATTTGGAACAGGTATTTTCGATGTGTGGTTCCCAGCATAAACTATCGTCAATTGTTAAACCTAAAAGTTTAGCATGGTCACCTACTGTTACTCCATTGTTTGTCGAAAAAATTATATGTTTTGTCTTATCTTTGTTTAATTTTAATAAGTTGAGGGTAAACCATTCTTGGGCGAGGTTTTCAGCTGATTTAATCGAATTTAATAGCGACTCATAACTGTTTTCAGAGCTTATAAGAGAGCTATCATCAGCGAAAGCAATACCCAAATGAGGCAACATATGACAAAAAAAATCATTGGTATAAATTATGAATAGAAGTGGCCCCAGAACCGAGCCTTGGGATACGCCTCTTTTAACCAGATTAGGCTGGGAGGTTGTTTTATTGACTCCTATTCTGGAGATGAGACTCAATTAGTTTTGAAGATACTCCTCGTACTCCATATTGAGAGAGCTTATTCACCAGGATATTGTGAGAGACACAGTCGAAAGCCTTGCTCAGGTCACATAATGTTACACCTGTTAGTTTACCCTGTTCAAAGCCCTCGACTATCTCTCTCACAACCCTTGCTATTGCATGATCGAGTAGTAGATCGTTGTTGACGGAATCCAAATTGATTATTGCTTAATAGTTTCTCAAAATATTTGTTCAACCTTTGCTTCGATATGATTTCAAAGATCTCACCAATGTAGGGTACAATAGAAATTGGCCTATAGTTCTCAGAGTTTTCTCTATCGCCCTTTTTAGAAATAGGTGATTGGTGATTTCCAGCTCGTCAGGAAAAATACCATCCACAATACATGTATTGAATAAATCAGTGAGAGGATCAATTAGTGAAAAAGAATTTTCTTTGATTATTTTGCTGCTGAGTTCATACATGTCAAAGCAGTAGGGATTCTTCAACTGGTGAATAGCACTTTCCACCTCATGAGAGAATATAGGTTCAAAGAAGAATGGGCCTGGTACTTTGGGCTTCAACGAATCAGGAATTGATCCATCATAATAGTAATTATTATCGTTCAAAGGCAACTGTCTAATAATTATATCAGCGACCTGCAAGAAATAGTTGTTGAGATGATCGGCTGATCAGATGCATTTTTGCTGGAGTGTTTGTTTCTTTCAAAATTAATAAGTTTTCAGCTGTCCCTTGTTTTATAAGAAGAATTATTCAAGAAATTATTGAAAGATTTTTTTTTTATAGTTTCAATTGCATGTTGGTATTCTCTGGTCATTTGTTGGTAAGTATTATTAAAAGTTGTATTATTTGTGGAGTCACGAATGATTTTGATGTTTGCAGTGTGTTTCTCATTTACCTAAGATCGTCGTTGAACCATTTTATGGGGTTTCCTTTTTTGCCATTCGTTTTAGATGAGGGAAAATGGGACACGGAAAGCTCTTTACATATATGCAGTATAAATTAGGTTTGTGAGAGGCCGTTCTACAACTGTAGTACGGGTCCCAACCTGTGTTCTGTAAGGCATTTTTTAAGTTTTCCATGCCGGCAGGAGTAATTTTTTTTCTGAGGTTTTGTTTGGGAGTTACAAAAGAAACGTTTTTGATGGTGATATATTGGGCATAGTGGTCAGAGAGGCGAGGATTAATAATGCCACTCTCGTATGTTTCACTCTCGAGATTCGTGAGGATGTTGTCTATACAAAATTTAGAGCCGTTATCAACCCTGGTATATCGAGATATGGATACATCTAGACCGAAGGAGTTTGTTGAACAGATGAGATTCGACAAATTTAACGACGATTTGACGAAGTCAATGTTGAAATTTCCCAATAAAATAACTTTTTCAAATCTTCTGAAGACATTGTTTAGAATTTGCTCTGAATAAGAAAAGAAATCGGTCCATTCCGAATCGCAAGAGGAACTGTATAGATGAAGAATCAATTAACGGAGTTATACGACTTCATCTAACTAAACCATTCAGAGAACGATGAGGTTAAAATGGAATTCAAAAATAAATAATATAGACATGAACAACTTCTCATAACATTAAAAAGAGAATAAATGGCCGATGATATACTCACATCAAGAATCAAACAAAACACCATCTGGAAACATGTAAACAACAGCAAGGAAAACAAACAAACACACTCAAGTAATAAAATCACGAGTGAAGAGAATTTTGCAAATATTAGAAAATAATAGAAAAAATTTACATATTTTTTGTCAATGTCCAACAGAAAACAAATTCTTCCCCGGCTTAATCCCCTCTGGACATTGAACTACATCTGATAGATATTCTGAATGACCCTAACGAAAAAGAAAAAATCTGAAATTGAAAATTTGCATTTTTATTCAGATAGTTATTTGATTTTCTATTCCAGTCTCAATTAAGAACTCATATAGATGTATGAGACAAAAAATAATGTTTTCCAAAAGAGAGTACTCACCAGAAATCATCCGTAACATTGACGCAAGAGAGGCATAGCATTCACTAGGTCTTCAATACATTTTTGTCGACGGAAATCTGTTTCACGCTTCCACGATCATCAGGAAGACCGGAAGAAATGGGAAACACGTTTTCAAGAAGCAATCGCACTTTGCAATGATAGAAAAAATTAGAATCATTTCTTTTGGAGCGACACTTTGAAATTAGTGGATTTTTTCAATTCACAGAAAAATATTTCTATTTAATATTCAATTGAGAATGTTTCCCTTTTCAACTAAAATTGTTATGTTTTGAAGTTTGATTTTGAAGTTGAATTGAAGTTTGCATTAATAATGTTTTTTATTTTATTTTTCGTTTTGTGTAAGTTGCAATAATTGCTCATTAAAACTGAACAATATATTGTTGCCTTTTCATTGCTAGACTCATAAACGAAGCTGAGAAACTAACATTAGGGAAACAAAGAGCAAAGCCACCTCGCCAAAAAATTACATTGCTTCAAGTAAACTGTTGGTGTAAGTTTTCGCTTTTGAAAATGAACCAGTGCACCAACAGACATGAACTAAAAAGCAAAATATAGTAAAAGAATGGTTCTCAACAAAAATTGGTATTTTGAAAGAATTTGGTTACCAAATTATTACGAAAATATTATACCAGTCATTTTCAACCAATCATATGATTTATTTCGATATTGTTACTATGGTAACCAGCAAATTTTCTGAAAGTTTTTCATCCACATCAGCATGTAGACGTGAAATTAATAAGTGGAAATTTCCCGGCACATGACAGCTATCATATAATTAGACAAAAATAATATTGAAATAATATTGCCAATTTTTTTTATTTACTTACTTTATAAGTTGGAAATATTACAACAATTTATTAAGGTGAACATTCTATAATATCATCAATTAATTTGTTGAAAATATAAACAGGAAGTAGTTGTTTTCTGTTAGACATTCACAAAAAATAGCTTCATTTTAATCGTGGATATTTCAATTCACAGAAAAATCTTTCTATCAATATTCAATTGAGAATGTTTCCCTTTTCAAAATCATCAATCAATTTTAAATTCTTCAAAAATTCCACTTCTACCTCCTCTTTTCTAAGTGGTGAATAAAACACAGAACCGGTATTTTTTTTAACAATATGCCAGTGTTTCATAAAATGAAAATAATACTGAGTCACCAGTGTATTTCTTTGAGTATTAGATTTGTGTCCAAAAAATGGCACAATATCACGCAGAATGTTGCCAATCTCTTCAAATAAGTTTTCTTGCTCAGGATTTAATCCAGATTCTTCCACTAGGTATGTTAGATATTTTACATATTAATGATACATTTTAATGTGCTGTGACTCTTTGCAAAAGGAACACAATTCATACGATTGAAAGTTCATTTCATTATCACTTTTTTACTAACTTATGATTGTATGGGGAACTTATAATGCCACAAATAAAATATTGATTAACAGGAGTAGTGAATGTCAAATCCATGGCTAACTTTACAAAATATTTTTTTAACAGGCAACATACGCCAACAACATTCTATTTAGAATAAAGAATGAAATATCCGGATTTCCTGAATTATTTGAAAAACAAATTATTACCGCTAATTATAATTTTTCTTAGAATTGAACCTAAAAGAATATGAAAAATATTCAAGTATATATGCATAGTTAGAGCGTTTTCACACTCACCGGCAAAACCGGTGCCGGTGCCGTGCCGGTGCTGGTACCGGTTCCGGACCGGACAACAGCGTATTTCACACAGCCCGGCATATCGGTGCCGTTATCGGTGTTGAACAGTGCAGGAATAAAGATGTGTGCTGTTACTGCCCAGTAAACCAAATTATGTGTCCAGACACCAGAAATGACCTACGTATGAAACGTTTCAATTAAAATGTTCCTGGAACATATTTTAACTGTGTTTGGATACATTCAGATATATTTCGCAGGCAATGTTTCAGAAGGAACACATATAAAACATAAAATAACTGTTCGAAAATTCATTTTGAAATATTACACGTGCAATGTTTCAAAAAAACATATAAGGAACATATTATATAACTGTATAATATGTTATTAAACATTCATGAAACATTTCACATAATTCATGAAAAGTAGGTAGGTTAAGCCAGGATTTACATAGATGATTATAATGCAATAGTTGGTCTTTGAAATAAAAATTGGCTTTTCCTGTTATTACAATAACACTTACTGATAACTATAATATTTGGGAGTTTCAATGTTTTCAGAATCCGTTTTTGCATCAGTGATAATTAAGTTAATTGACATTGTTCCTAAAAATGAATATAACAAGGTCTGAACAAATTATTTTTATTCTAGCCAGTAATATTATATATATATATATATATATATATATATATATATATATATATATATATATATATATATATATATATATATTTATATATATATAGAGTAAACTTATATAAAATGTACTTACCATTATAGGGCTGGAGGTGGATTGTTATCTACGCAGTTTCTCTTTTGAACCGTAGAGTAGCCAATCGAAACCAGGTAGCAGTGTGTTTTTTGAATTTCGTGTCAGACATACTAGGAAATCGCTTTCGTGCTGCATCCGAAAAAATATTTCATGTGAACACCATTTTGAATTAATTAATCAAAATATTATTTCTGCAAAAAAGCTATATCTTTTGACATCGAAAAAAGGCAACATTAAAATGAATACCTACATCTGATTATTCGGAAGCCTCCATATTTTGTATTCATTGAAGAACCTTATTGCACCTTTCAGAATTGATATACCTAACTATCAAATTATTAAGGGGATAGTTATTTTTTCATACCACGAACACTACTGGACAGTTTGTTGGAAAACATTCTCATTAGGCCTCCTCTGATCAGGTCATTGGAGAAAATACAGTCTTGTGATTTTCCTCAAATGTCTCTTTGTTTTGAAAATTATTTCCCTATCCAATATTTATTGTAATAATAACCAGTACATCTGTTTTCCATTGAATTCAGTATTTTCTATGAAACAATGTTGAAGACAATTAGCAAGTGCATGGAGGCAGCATACACCAAATCAACAATTCACCAATGTAAATGATTATTTCATGAATTCAGGATTAAATCGTTTAGATCCTAGACAAGATCTGTTTTCGAAAGTTATTATGTTTGAACCAGACAGATGAGAAAAACTCTAAAAATAACTACCAAAATAGTAAAGACGGCATAACTTAACCTTCAAAATGAGTTGCCTAAAATTAACAGTTTTACGTACCTGATATTGGCGATTCATTGTAATTTTAATTATTACACATTCAAATCTCCCTAGGAAATGTGTATAACGGTCGACGATGGCAAAGAAATATTTGAAGATGATCGACCGCAAAACATCAGCGCAGGCGCGATAATGAGTAAATTGCATTCATCATTCGTAACTTGAAGGTTATATTGGTAGGTTTTATCTGTACATTAGAAACATTTCAATCTGTACATTGGAAACATTTTAGACACATTTACTTGTGAATGCGAAATGTTAGATGTTTATGATATATTTCTGAAACGTGCGTTCAGAATGTTTCAAATGATTCGATTTAGGATTCCGTTGAAACGTTTCATTCATTTGAAACATTTCAGTCTGTACATTTGAAACATTTAAGACACATTTCCTTGTGAATGTGAAATGTTAGATGTTTATGATATATGTCTGAAACGTGCATTCAGAATGTTTCAAATGATTCGATTTAGGGTTCTGTTGAAACTTTTCATACACATTATGTGTTTACTGGGAGCTGTCAACAGACGTTATCTTCTAGGGTTATTGTATCTTAGGAGAAAATTCCGAAAAAGCAAATATAAAAGACAACACTGGGTACATCCCCTGTTGACTGTGAGATACTTAGAAGGTTCCTTTTACACGCTCTATGAAAAACTAAGGGAGGATAACTTCAAATTCTTCAATTACTTCAATGAGTACAGATACATTTGATTGCCTGGTGGAAAGACTAGACAATAACATTAAGCATCAGGATACTACAATGAGAGCATGTATTCCTCCGAAGGATATGATTGCAGTAACAATTAGGTAAGTAAATACTAAAATAATACAGTAATAATTCTATGAACATTTATTTACTACAAAAGTCAAATATTTACAGAGAAAAGTAATCAAATCAAATCACAGCAACCGACAAATCAGAGACCGATCCGTCTTCCGATTGTCGAGATACCCGCCGGCTGCATAAATCAGAATCGGCGGCCGTACCGGCAAATAGGTCGGACCGGGCTATCTGTGAAAATTATGATTCGATTACATTGCATTCGGTGCCGGCATCGTCACCGGCACCGGTTTTGCCGGTGTGTGTGAAAACGCTCTTATAGTTATATATTTTTTGCTGTATATCACCTTTGTTTGTAGTCAATATTGACATTTCCCCGAAACCTAGTAAGAAAATTATATGAAATCAATTATTTGTATATAATTATTTATCCGATATCATTAATTTGATTTTACTAGGGCACTGGAAAAATAAAAAAAATATTCCGCAATACGAACATCCACTTTCATTTTTAATCAATATTGACATTTTCCTGAAACCCAGTAAGAGAATTGTATGAAAACAATCGATATTATATAAAAATGTATCTGATATTATATATTTTATTTCACTAGGGCACGGGGAAAATAAAAAAATATCTCCCGCAATACGAACGTACCTCTTCAATTTTTAGTCAATATCAACATTTCCCTGAAACCTAGTAAGAAAATTGTATGAAATCAATTGATTTTACATAATAGTCTATCTGATATTATATATTTTATTTTACTAGGGAAAATTCATGTATTCAAAAAATTTCTGGCAATAATTCATGCTCTAGGGAGATTATAAGTGAGTATTTTGAACTTAGGGTTGTACAATAACATTTTAATTAACCCTGTATAATGACCAATACGTCAACATTCAGCAAAAGACTGAATATGCAAGTAAAAATAAGTCAGCTACAGTTTGCAAAAAAATATGAAGATTGAACTAAAAATAAAAAAATTGTGAGACCACAAATTCTATCAAATATTAATTTATTTCGTAATTTTTTCGCATGTGTGTGTATTATCGGAATTGTAAACGTATTATGAGAAATGCCAACATGAAGAATTTTTCTCATTTTCTCAAAGTACTGATGACATACGTGAACAAATGAACAGATGAATTTCTCAGATATCTTCGTTTATAGAACAAAAGTAGCCCTCCCCATTCCTCCACTCCCCGAAACTTCCGAGGCATATGCAAAAGGGGATGCGAAACCGCAACATTTCAGCAGAACACAAGAGCGAACGACCAATTCTAATAAAGCCGTAAACCGCATCTCGCGAACTTTCTCAACCCCAAACCAATGGTACATCTCAGAACTGATGGAAGGAAGTTGATCATTTTATCCAAAAGTGTTTCGGTACAGGAGGACCTGGGCATGATAGATATACAGCGGTTAAAAAAACTGCGTGAATAACTGAGAGCACTTATATAGGAAGTTATTGCTCCCAGGTCCCCAGTACCGGTTTTTCACTATAAATTACCCACTCCTTATCATCGTTATTATTGCCAATAGGAAAAAAAAGTTCAATGTTAAAAATGTGTGGTTATGACTGAATTTTGATAAAAAGTTATAAAAAATACAGTGGCGTACAGATTTCACGAAATCATTTTTTTATCATTTTTTAAATGGGATACCCCGTATACAGGGTGATTCAAAAGTACTTTGACAAACTTCAGGAGATGATTCCTCATAAGATTCTTATGAGAATGAAGAATGTCACTGGGTCTGTTAAATGACTAGAATCCTTATGACCGTGTAGCCTGAATGTTTAGAAATACACCTGTTTTTGTTTCATTTCAATCAAGCGAATAGTGTTGAAGTTACGACAATTTTAGTTTCCGTTCTATTCAAATATTTCGGGCGAGCGCGCCATGCTCGCGTGACGTCATTTTACAACGCAACGTTCTCACCGTACACTCAATCATTGCTTTGCTATCGGATGTTTGACCACAATAATGTTCTTAACTCAAGTTTTTATGTGTTATAAGTATAATATTAGATATGGATATGGATGACGGTTTTGAAAAAGGACAATCTGATAACTTGCCTGAAATAGACGGGTTAATCGTTGCCCTCTATTTTCCAAATAACCCCGATTTCTTGGCCGCCGAGATGCTTGGAGTAGAAATGTAAAAGTAAGTATTACGTAATAACATTTTACTTTTTATCATAAATCTTTTGATCCCTATAAGTACATATTTCTCATTACTAGTGTTTTATAAATGTACGTCATATTGATACTATGAACATCTTACTTGACATTGAGTTCCTGAGAAGGAAGAATGCGTAGGTATTTGTAACAGGGTGGGACTTATTAAAAACAATACTGTGTGTGTTATTGTACCTACAAAGTTTGGTCATGACTTACATTTTGTATTTTTGTAATATGTAATGTAACAAGAAATTAACATAGTAGACATAACCTGGACATTAGGTACAAAACTTTTTAAAATTTGAACCCATGAAATATTTTTTTCAAAAGTAGGTTATTATTAGGATGCACGCGACTACGCCTATTAAATATTAAGCTGAGATGAAAAACCTCTCATATTAACTTCCTCTTGGTAAATATAAAGTTACACCACACATGCACTCTGAATATGAGGAAAATACTTTTCTTACGTGTTTTTGCCTCCTAAACACGAATCCGGCGATCTCATGCAGTTCCCGAGCTAGAGAACTTAAAAAAAAATGAACCTCATTTTCAAGCACCGTTTTCTCGCACAAAACTCACTCAAAATGCCTCCTTCTTTTCACCAGCATAAACAATACACCCTAAATCACTCATTTTCGGTACAACTTTGCATAAAGAATCGTCGTTTTTATCGAAAAAATCCTCCTTCTTACACAGTTCCAAATAAATCAATTTCAGACTTTGACACATGGAATTCGGTAACTTTGCCTTATTTTTCATGTTGGTAATAAATGAATCACCTTCCACAACAATTGCTCACATAAATGAAGGGGAAACTATTGCTCATATTTGAATTCGATAAGTTGGCTTTGATTCATTTATCACCAACATGAAAAATGAAGCAAAGTTACTAAATTCCATGTGTCAAAGTCTGAAATTGATTTATTTGGTAATGTATAAGAAACAGGATTTTTTCGATAAAAACGACGATATTTTGTGCAAAGTTGTGCCAAAAAGAAGTGATTTAGGGTGTATTGTTCATGCTGGTAAAAAAAAGGAGGCATTTTGAGTGAGTTTCGTGCGAGAAAACGGTGCTTGAAAATGAGGTTATTTTTTTTTTTTAAACTTCTCTAATTCGGGAACGGTATGAGACCGCCGCATTTTTCTCCGGATTCTCGTTCAGGAGGCAAAAACACGTAAGAATAGTATTTTTCCCATATTCAGAGTGCATGTGTGGTGCAACTTTGTATCTACCTTCCTCTTTGATGTGATCATGGATACGTGCATTTTTATTTATTTTGTTTTTTATATATTAGATCAATTTACGTTTATTTTGTTGTTGACGACTGGACTACGGGGTGTTGTGATTTAACCCACCACACCTGTAATACCAGACGTTATTCGTTAGGTTGGAAAAACGGTATTAAGAGCAATCGACTGTCTGAAGAAGGTCGATACTGAAACTAGGTCTGGAGCGGCTCAGATCTGATTTCATTTCTCTTAAATACCGGAACATGGGCTGTTTATTCAGGAAGTACTACCGTTCAGAAAGATTCGAACCAAACAATGATTTAATAAAATAATAATGCACTCATAAAGTTAAGAATGTATATATATATATTTAATAAAAATTGACACAATTCTATCAATCGTCTATGGACGTATGATAGGCCACAATATTCGTACAATGAAAACGAATGTAGCGTATTGGCAGATAATTCTGCAATGGGCTTCACAATAGAAATAATTTTACTAAAAGAAACAATCTTGAAAATCCATTGCTACAAACGGATAACAATACTTCTATTTTTGCGATCTTTGTAAACTTGAAACTATGAATATAACTTATAGACACATACACATTTGGAAAGGTTGAGTTTTTGCCATAAACATAAATACAGAAAAACAAACATGAGACTCACCCTGTTTAACACTTATTCACTGGAGTAGTTTTAAACGGCAATTAGAATTTATTATTATTAGTTCTTTTTCTCCCGCGTCAATCGTTTATTCTAATTAATTCGCCCGGTATATTCGTATACAGTTAAGGTTTTTCTAAGTGATCGTGAACCATTGAAATTGCTGAATCCCGTTGTATTATCTCTGTTTTGGAATCTTTGACAATTGGTGGAAACTATACTGTTCACTCGGGTTTTTACTAGGAGCTTCAATACTTGATTTGAATTTGCTGAGTTTCTATGTTTGCTGAAGTTCACTACACTGGTTTGGAAACTTTCATTATTATTGTACGATACTGTACTTAGACTGACGTTTATACCGCACTTTTGCGAATGACATGTTCTCCGAAATATTTTCGTATACTATAAATGATGACTGAATGGGTTACTGTTTTGAACTAACTTGAATTCTAACCTTACATTTGAGGTTACATGGTCTTTGGTTTACTGTCGAACACCGAATCGAATTGAATTTGTTGACATGAAACTCACGCTTTTATATGATCTTCAACACGGGAGCTAGTAGGCGTGGCTTAGTGTGTTTATGTGCAGATAACGAGGTGACATCGTAAACTGATAGGGGTCTTGTTTGTTCTAACCCGTTCTCGCTTATCTATGTTATAATTGGATAATATATTTACGGTAGCTGTCGCGCTATCGCGGAATTAATGACCCCATGTTTATCGAATTTGGACGGGTGTTTGAAATATGGATATGTTTTCTTTCGGTAGTAAATAAAACTGATTTTCCTATCTCGCTGGGAATGTACCCAGTAGCAATCAATAATCGTTGTTTACGCTTCTAGTTGAATGATTTATGCGTCCGGTCTACAAGGGATATTTCTTGGTAATTATTTTTAAAAGCATTTTATTTGTCTCCCGATAACAACGTATGGTTTTACGAACGTATGCTTATCAGCTGTTTCAGTCTAGCAGGTGGTCCATATTGATCTTTACTGTTTATCAAGAATATTACGTTGTTTTGTATCGTAGAAAAATTCTCTGTGTTTACGTGGCATAACATTTCGTCCAACCCTTTACAAAAAAGATTTGACAAACTCAAATTTTTTTTTTTTCAAAATAACATCACGTTCACCAACAATAAGCAAAAATGTTTTAACTTGCTGAAGGGTAATCCTATTCTATCGGCAAATTTTATAAGTCTTACTGTGACAATTACAATAGACTACTATTTTACATCTTCTAGAGGATAATTATAGTCTATCCCCACATTTAATAACCTCACTTCTCAGCTACTTAAGTCTAATTTTCTTAAAAATAACATGCAAATAATCATGCAAACACACAATAAAGTCTCTTTCTTCCATGGGGTAATTTCCATACTGTAAGAGTATGTCCTCGCTTTCTTCAACGAGAGGATTTTCTCACTTCTATTCCGGTGGGCATCAATTTGACTCTATCCGTTGGATCCTCTGGGAATTTTTCCTGCTACGCCGCTGGGTGAGGGTGCGTATCCGCGATACGGGATGATTTGTTCCTTAACTATCTGCTCTAGACATCTGGCTTTTTGGGATTGTAAGGCCTTCCATACGATTTCGGGTCAGTGAGCCGTGATAATTAGTCGGTATCGGAACTAGACAGATAGCACAGCCTGTGTTTTCTGGTTCGGTGACAAGGTCATTCCTTAGCATAATGTTGTAAATGGTATTCGGTGTCGGTGGTCAAACGGTGTTAATTCATTCGTTTAAAAATCTTCGTTCCTGGGAATCATATTTGTGCGGTACCATTAACACAGGTGATTTGTGTGGTGAATTGTGTCCACTGAATTCTGTGCGGAGTGCTTGAACTCAAACCACACTGTGAATTCGCACTGCTCTAGGAATCTGCTGGTCTCATCATTTCGCTTCGCCATGCTGGATTGTCCACTGCTGTTTGTTCAGAGATATTTTCTTGGCACTGCTCTAGGAATCTGCTGGTCATATATGCGCGGTTAGTAAATTTTATCATTATTTTACTGTACAATTTAAACCCTGTCTCGAATATTCTACAAATCCGTAAACACATTTTCCGAAATCGTGGTTATATTAGTTATCTTCATTATGTAACTCGGCGATTCGATATTCTTTAACTGTTTAATTAATTTTCATAACATATCGCGTTTTTGGTTTTTTATAGCCTGTAATCCGTACAGTGTTTCATTTCAGTTCTATCGACCATTCTTCGTTTTTTCTATGACCTGTAATGAACTATATCCGTCTCAAAATAGCTTTGCTTGAATTTTCCGTGGAATTTACTGTCATTATTTTACATCCAAACACTTGCTAAAATTGTCCCTGTTCGCGTTTCACGTTGTCAGTTGATTCTCTTATATATTTTTTCAGTTTGTTCCCGTACTATGATACAATTAATTTAATTCCGTTTTTCATTAAGGTATCGGTAGATTTCGTATTTTTATTCATTCCAATTTTTACAAGTTCATTGTAGCTATAAATATGTTTTGGCAAATTAACCTTCAGGGATTTTTCAATTGTTTCTGCGTCTTTTTGCAGTCTGCTGAAACTATAATAATTTACATACTATATATACGTTCCTACATTCTGGTGCATACTGAAAATTTCCTTGTTTACTGATATTTAACTGATTGAACCAAATTTTTCATGGGTGTCATTTGAACAGTGCCGCGTGTCATGGGTTGTGTAAGGGGGAATTTATTTTCAGAAATGCTTTCTTCATTTTCTTTGGACATTTCACTTGGCTGACATTTTTCTATATTTTCGGCATTAACTATTGGTAATTCATCTGGCATATTTTCTTTAGTTTGTACTAAAACTTGATCTAATTTTACCTCATTTTCTTGTGTCGCTTGTCTGCTGCTTGCATTCATATACTTGTTGAATCGATTAGCAAGTATTATTTGATTTCTTGTTTCTTCCACTGGTTGGATTTCAAAATTAACGTGCGATGTCTTTTTTAAATTAGATTTTCCTTTCTTTCTGGCTAAAGTTCTAATCTTTTTCACTTCTGGGTTTATTTCTTTCTTTACTATCGTATCCATATCAAAATCTTCTCCTATGCTTCGTTTTCTCGGGGTTAAAAATCCATTTTCTGCAATACTTCGTAATTTCGTATCTTCGGAGTTCACTATACTTTTTGCTTGAACTTTACATACATTCAAAAATCTGGGCGGTAGGATTTTGTCCTTAGGCAAGAAATTTTCATCCTTGTGATTTACGACTGTAGAAAAAGTCTTATCTTTGGCGACCGTCATTCCTAGGTGCTTGGCAGATTCCAACTTCCTGGTGGATAGAGCATCTCCCTTGGGTGATTCGTATCTATCTCTCAAACTATCTTCCAATGATTTCCTATTGTCTACATCGATCACCTTCCTTCGATTCCTTGATGCATTAACTGTTGCAATTTCCGTTCTCCCTGAATATGTCTGGCTACTTGCGGGAATATTTTCACTTTCAAAAACTTTCATACCAACTTTTTCCTTTTTCTGACTATAATTTTCTTCATCCTCGCTGTAGTGCTGTATGGGCAATGTTCCGTTACATCTCTCCGTTTCTTTAGGCAGGAAATGCTCGTACCTATACGTATGCATTTCCACTTGTCGACTGTCACGTGTGACTATCGGTCCTAATGTACAGAGTGCGTCGGTTTTTCCATTTTCCATAGGTGGCACTTTTCTAAATTCCTCTCTTCTCTCTTGTGGCTCGTTCAAACGCATGTTTCGCTTTTCTCTTGTTCCAGACGATTTTCCATATTCTTCAATTTCAACTATTTCTTTGCAGACTAGCGTCTCCTTTAAATCACCAGTCGCTGACATCTTTGAAACTGTTTTTTCTAAACCTGGTGTCACAATTAAATCACCGGTCCCTGATATCTCTATTTGATTCGAAGTTGTACGTCTCGTTTCATGGCATGAAAATCTGTTGATAAATACTTCGCGGATTGCTTTGGGCGCGCTTTCCTTTTTCAATCCTAATTTTTCTCCAGAATTCATCCAATCATTCATCCTGATCGTGACATCTCTCAATCGTTTTTCTACTTCTTCGAATCTATTTTGCAACTTCCTCTGTTCGTCATCCCGATTCGTTTGGCATATGTGTTGGATTTTCTTCTTCAACTCGATAATTTCCCCTGATAAATACATTTGATTTTCTCTCCAATCAATTTGCACGTCATATTTTCGTAAAAAATCTAATCCCAGTGTTATTTCAGTACTACGGTGATCATTTTCAACTATTAAGAATTCATGTTCCAGAATTTTTCCTTCCTTTACTTTGATTGGCAATATAACCGAGCCGATATAATGCATGAAATTTCCTTGTCCATTTCTGAGGTGATACGGCAAATCATAATTTAATTTCATACCTCTAACAATATTAATATGAACCCCGAGCCGATATAATGCATTTCTAACTTGTTCCTATTTGCTGTCTGTAATTTATTCTCCTAATATTTCCTCGTTCATTCCTGCTTCTATGAGATTGAAATCTATTTTCTTTCGAATGGTTGGGAACCCTTTTCCTATGTCTATTCAATTTTCCATATTTTTTAAATCGTTTTTCCTTAGCGTAGTTGGAAAACCATTTTCCTGAATCATTCAATCTCTTCTTTTGAAAACTATTCCTATTTGGGCAACGATATGACATATGTCCGACTTCTTGACATGTTAGGCATACGCAATTTTTCATATAACAATCTCCTGCTGTGTGACCTTTTCTGTTACAATGTGTGCACAATATTATATTCGCATTGAAAGTTCTGAAATTCATATTCGGTGTATTCGTAATTTGCTCAATTAATTCTTCCTTTTCTGCTAATTTGATGGCTTCTTCTAAACTGACAGGACTTTCAGATAAAACTTTTTCTCCTGCTGTGTGACCTTTTCTGTTACAATGTGTGCACAAATTGTACCAATAAATCTTGCTCGTATTTTTGCTCTAATACATTGTCAATTCTATTATTTCCTGTGAGGTGCCTTATCTTTGAGTCACATATTTTTAATCTTATGAAAAAATTCCTAACTGATTCATTCTTTTCTTGATAACAATTCAAAAATTCTTTTTGTGCTTCTCCAGGTAATTTCAATTTGCTAAACTGCTTCAATAATTCCTTTTTAATTAATTGCCAGTTGTCTGTATTTTGTAAACTATATTCTGCTTCAATAAATAATCTAGCGATGCCTTTCAGTTTTAATCTAACTATAGAACTTATTTGACTGTCGGTCCATTTTGCTACAGCTGCCAAATCCTCAATTTCACGAATAAAATCTTTGATTTCTGTGGTACCATTATAAAAAGGAATATTATCCAAAGTGATACTAATTTGCGGTTCATACCTAACCCTCGGCACTGTTGTCTGAGTTTCCATGATTTAATTATTTCAATAAAAATCTCCATTGATTGAAAATAAAACTTCAATTGCCTTTTCGAATACTTCCTGAGTTTTTGATCGGTATAAACGCTATATATATTTATTTTCCCAATATCGTGCTTGCAAAATAACAACGATATTATACTAACTAATACTAAACTATTTTCACAATTTTTCTACTCATTTACTTCTGTTCAAATTAGTCTTTTTTCCACTGACACTTATTTGTAAAAATAAAAAATAAAATATTTATAAAAAAAAATTCAACTTCAATTTTTGTTTGACACTTTTTTTTCTGTGGAAAATATCATATATGCGTTAATGTACTTCCTCAATTATTACTCGCACACCTGACATCAATGTTGACAACTGGACTACGGGGTGTTGTGATTTAACCCACCACACCTGTAATACCAGACGTTATTCGTTAGGTTGGAAAAACGGTATTAAGAGCAATCGACTGTCTGAAGAAGGTCGATACTGAAACTAGGTCTGGAGCGGCTCAGATCTGATTTCATTTCTCTTAAATACCGGAACATGGGCTGTTTATTCAGGAAGTACTACCGTTCAGAAAGATTCGAACCAAACAATGATTTAATAAAATAATAATGCACTCATAAAGTTAAGAATGTATATATATATATATTTAATAAAAATTGACACAATTCTATCAATCGTCTATGGACGTATGATAGGCCACAATATTCGTACAATGAAAACGAATGTAGCGTATTGGCAGATAATTCTGCAATGGGCTTCACAATAGAAATAATTTTACTAAAAGAAACAATCTTGAAAATCCATTGCTACAAACGGATAACAATACTTCTATTTTTGCGATCTTTGTAAACTTGAAACTATGAATATAACTTATAGACACATACACATTTGGAAAGGTTGAGTTTTTGCCATAAACATAAATACAGAAAAACAAACATGAGACTCACCCTGTTTAACACTTATTCACTGGAGTAGTTTTAAACGGCAATTAGAATTTATTATTATTAGTTCTTTTTCTCCCGCGTCAATCGTTTATTCTAATTAATTCGCCCGGTATATTCGTATACAGTTAAGGTTTTTCTAAGTGATCGTGAACCATTGAAATTGCTGAATCCCGTTGTATTATCTCTGTTTTGGAATCTTTGACAATTGGTGGAAACTATACTGTTCACTCGGGTTTTTACTAGGAGCTTCAATACTTGATTTGAATTTGCTGAGTTTCTATGTTTGCTGAAGTTCACTACACTGGTTTGGAAACTTTCATTATTATTGTACGATACTGTACTTAGACTGACGTTTATACCGCACTTTTGCGAATGACATGTTCTCCGAAATATTTTCGTATACTATAAGTGATGACTGAATGGGTTACTGTTTTGAACTAACTTGAATTCTAACCTTACATTTGAGGTTACATGGTCTTTGGTTCACTGTCGAACACCGAATCGAATTGAATTTGTTGACATGAAACTCACGCTTTTATATGATCTTCAACACGGGAGCTAGTAGGCGTGGCTTAGTGTGTTTATGTGCAGATAACGAGGTGACATCGTAAACTGATAGGGGTCTTGTTTGTTCTAACCCGTTCTCGCTTATCTATGTTATAATTGGATAATATATTCACGGTAGCTGTCGCGCTATCGCGGAATTAATGACCCCATGTTTATCGAATTTGGACGGGTGTTTGAAATATGGATATGTTTTCTTTCGGTAGTAAATAAAACTGATTTTCTTATCTCGCTGGGAATGTACCCAGTAGCAATCAATAATCGTTGTTTACGCTTCTAGTTGAATGATTTATGCGTCCGGTCTACAAGGGATATTTCTTGGTAATTATTTTTAAAAGCATTTTATTTGTCTCCCGATAACAACGTATGGTTTTACGAACGTATGCTTATCAGCTGTTTCAGTCTAGCAGGTGGTCCATATTGATCTTTACTGTTTATCAAGAATATTACGTTGTTTTGTATCGTAGAAAAATTTCTCTGTGTTTACGTGGCATAACATTGTTTAAGATCGACTAGAAACAGCTTCGGCGACGGCGCTATTGGATACGTAAAAGTTGAAAGAGAGTTGAAACATTGAAATGCCGAACCACCCCAGAACATCATGATTTGCATCCATTTCAATCGACTTTTAGCTTCGAAAGCAACAATAAAAAACAACTTTTCGGGTGCATTAGTAGTTTGATTCAAACACTTTGGCACAATACACGATTTTCCACTTTCTGGATTCGACATTTTTATCAATTTACGACGCAAACTCCATACACACAGCTCGGAAGCAGAGCACGCACTGACCGACCGTTGTGAAGTGACGTCACAGCGGCCAATGACTCCGCGTCGTCGAACGCCCAGCTAAACAATTAAATATCTCGGAAACTATAAGACGTATCAAAAAAATATTTTAACGGTATTTTTTCATTTTTAATAGAGTGTATTGTAAAGTGAAAATCAGAAGTTGGTGATATTCTTCATTGTCCGAATGAATATATGCCCGGAAACGCTTCGTTTCCAAGATACAGGGTGTTAATGTTTTATTTTTATTTTCGATTTTTTTTAAATAACTTTCGAAATACTGACCATTATCAAACAAAAATTGGTATTGAGAGGTTTTCCGAGGTGTCTAATCCGAACCTGATGTTATTATTGCTCTCACTCGTAGGAAGCGCCACATACACCTCTTTTTCTTTTTTAAAGATTCATAATTTTTTCGAGCGTATTTCTAGCACATCTTCCAGTAAAAAAATCAATTTATTCATCATATCTACGTAAAAAAGCTAACCTTGTTACAAGTCGCTATAAGCAATCGTTTTCTAGAAATTTGGACTTGAACATTTCAAGTCGATCATTTGATAATCGATGCGTGTAGAAGTTATCACCATTATTCTTCATTTTTCACAAGAATGCTTAGGAAATGAATTTGACGTTTAAGTAAGTAGTTTTGGTAATTACATATTATGTGATAGTTGAACGATTTGTTGTTTCTGTGAGTTTTAAAATACTCATTTTGTAAAAATGGATTATTTAAACAATAATTCTCAATCAGCCGATATACATTTCGTTTATGGCCTAGCGGATGGCAATGCGCGCGAAGCAAGACGTATTTACCAGGAGCGATTTCCTAATCGAGTACTGCCTTCAGCTCCAACATTTACAAGTCTCCACCGTCGTTTGCAGAAACAGGTAGCTTTAAGAGTGCAGCTGATATTATTGGAAGACCATGAGCAGTCCGAACCCCAGAATTGGAAGACGCTGTTTCGAACGCTCTCGAGGAGAATTCAGAAACAAGAACAAGAATAATTGCTGAAGCTCTCAATTCTACTCAGTCCACAGTTTGGAGAATTATCCAAATATCTAGAAAACGGTTACTTATAGCGACTTGTAACAGGGGCACTTTTTTTACGGAGATATGATGGAGGAATTTTCCCACTGAAAAATGTGCTAGAAGTACGCTCAAAAAAGTTATGAATCTTCAAAAAAGAAAAGGACGTGTAGATAGCGCCCCCTACGAGTAAAAGCAATAATAACATCAGGTTCGAATTTGACACTTTCGTTCAATTAAGGTCAGTATTTCAAAAGTTATGTAAAAAACGAAAATAAAAATAAAACTTCAACACCCTGTATCTTGGAAACGAAGCGTTTATTTGGACAATTCATATCAGAATATTGTGAGGAATCACCTCCTGAAGTTTGTCAAAGTACTTTCGGTGTTTGATTATCAAACGTTGAATAACTCAGTTGGATTAGTTGTTACTGTACCTATCCTTCGAAAGTTGACATTTCTGAAGTAATCTATGAACTATATTATGTTTGTTAAGTGACATTTCTTCAATGGAATAAACAGAATGGTTTACAGTGAGAAAGAAAAAGTTCAAACATGTACTTGTTATACAGTGTCATCCTGAAAGTATGCACCATATGGGAAACTTACTTATTAAGGGTTTTTCGACAAAAAGTTATGACTGGTTAAAGTTTGTGCATTCCCTAAAACTAAACATGCACCAACAAAATATAGTAAAACACGCGTAACATACGAGGAGCCTTCAAAAATTTGATTTTGAGACAAGAGTAAAATACCCTTATTTTGAAAAATTTCGGGAAATGATATTTGTAAAAGTTGTTCAGCATTTAAAATACATCTGGATTTAATGGCCATCTAAGTGGAGTTTTATTTTTTACCCATTTTTTTTAAATGGCGACTGCGAAAAAAATTTGCTAAAATGATAAATAGACAACATTCTGTATACGACGGTCTATTTAAAAAATCCTGTAATATTACAAATTACACACCTATTGTGTTAACCACGTTAATTTTTTTTGAAGAGTAAAATAGTTTTCAGTTTTTGATGCAGTTATTTTTATTTTTTGTTAAATCCGAAAGTTGCTCAAAACAAGAACAAGAACCCAATATATAATAATATCAAATCACAAAACATCAAAATGTGTAGAGTTTTTCTTGTCCAAAATAATTGTTTTCAATTGGCTTTGAAAACAAACGAATGTTTGACATTAAATACTTGATATATTTGCTAAATATTTATCACGTAGTTATTGTTATTGCTTATTCTGTTAACGTTTGATTATAAGTACTATTTGAATAATATTGAGATGCTTACAAAAGTAGAAAAAGTTGAGATTATATTGATGAGTGGGGAAAATACTCCAAGCAGACAAGTTACAGACATTTTCAATGCCAGGCATCCTAGTCGCAATGTAAATCACACTACAGTAACCCGTATTTGAAATGAATTCAAAGAAACAGGCAATATCAATAACAATTTCAAAAACCTCACACAGCTGCAAAAGTATAAATAGAAGTGGAAGATGAAGTGTGTTTGAAAGTTATCGAAAATTATAAGACATCAAGTAAACAAATATCGACATCTCTTCATGTACCTCTGTACAATTTTTTTTTAAGAAAAAATTAATTCAAAGCTTTCAAACCAAAATTTATAAATACTTCAAGAGAAAAGGATTTTATTCCAAGCTTTGAGTTTTCCGCGTGGTATCAGGGAGAATACGAAGAAAACGCACGGTTCCCAATGAATATTTTATGGACTGATGAAGCAAGATTTACAACTAATGGAACAGTAAGTTCACAGAACTGTAGATGGTGGGCTACAGAAAACCCTCATTTCACTATAGAGTGCAAGTACCAAAGGTAACTGTCCCAATTACAGACAGTGTCCCATATACTGACACTTTCGGCCATTATCAACAAAAAATAAAAGAAGTGGTCGTATTACACTTATGAATTTGATAACATCAGGCACATATGAGTTTCAAGTTCACAGAGACAAGTGAAATTTTGAAATAACCGCCAAAGGAACTGACAGCTGTCTTCTATTAGGAGTGCTTTCCGCCATTTCCACGTGAGAGCTCGTGTGGTTAGACAACATCATTAGAACTTGGGTGTAGTTTGTGTGCATGTTACCAACATTGGAAATAATATCAGGATTTGAAACAAAATGAGTGTCAGTAAGAGGTACACGTACCTATCGCATCATGTACCAAATCTGACAATACTGTCAGTGACTGGTACCATGTATGAAAACATTAGCTGTCTTCGTGGATTTGTACGAGTTACTTTTTTTTCTGTTTCTATCGTCATTTGATTGGTGGTTGGCCTATGTACAATTTACTGACATAACTATTTCATTTCTATTGGCGCTCTATAACTTGATTCATGTGGCTGTCGGTATCTAGGACATTCATTAGTCAGTAATTGGTACAACGTTTTTTTTTTTAGAAAAATGGCTCGTCGAATTTAATATTCGGGAGAGCAGATGCAAAAAGCTTTAGCAGCTGTTGCTGATGGCATGAAAGTCTTTACTGCTAGTAAAACATTCTGTGTTCCAAAAACAACGCTTCTATACAAATCGACAGGTGTTTATCCGATAGAAAGAAAAATTGGCCCCGAAACTGTTCTTTCGACAGAAGAGGAAACTTCATTGATGCGGTGGATTCTCCACGTTGGAAATGTAGGATTTCCTGTGATAAAAACTCAATTATTGGATAGTGTCGAAATGCTAGTCAAGAAACTGAAACGAACAAATGAGTTTACTAATGGACGACCAGGCAGGCACTGGTATGAAATTTTCCTGCGCAGACATTCAGAAGTCAGTTTAAGAACATCTCAAAATCTGACACACAGTCGAGCATCTATTTCGGAGCAAAAAATTAGACAATGGTTTTCGGATATTGGAAAACATTTTGAACAGAATAATCTCATGGACATTTTTAACGATCTTTCCAGAGTTTATATTGTGATGGAACAGCCTTTTTCCTAAGCCTAAAAGAAAACAAAGTTATCGCCAAAAAGGGAGAAAAGGCTGTCTATAATTTCATGAACAACGACAAAAAGGAATGCTTGACTACATTAATTTGTGGAAATGCCAAGGGCATGTTGGCACCCCCAATAGTTATGTTTTCATAACAAAGGATACCCAACCATATAATAAGAAACATGCCAGCAGATTGGGCAGTTGGTCGCTCAGAAAGTGGATGGATGACTGCTGCAAGTTTTTACGAATACATTGCGAATATATTCCATCCATGGTTGGTAAGAAATAATATTCAACAACCAGTGGTCACGTTCGTTGACGGACATAGTTCGCATTTAACAATGGTTCTGAGCGATTTTTGCATGGAAAATGGGATAGAATTAGTTGCGCTATTCTCAAATTCAACACATATCCTCCAGCCTCTGGACGTGGCTGTTTTCCGTCCTTTGAAAGTTTCTTGGAAATCGGTTGTTAACAACTGGAAGATAGAACACAATGGTGAACGTTTGAAACGCGAACACTTTGGGTTAATCCTAAACAGAGCACTTGCCATCGTTGATTGCATCCCTTTACTCCCGATGCCATCATATATGAAAGAATTATAAAATCACAAGAACAAGTCGTAACAGTAGAGAAAGAACAGGAGAATGTAGACAGTGTGTTGGAAAACTTGAAATTTTTTTAAGCACAGCTGAATGCAGAAACTTCAATATTATTCCAAAATTCGCCAGACTTGTGGACGGAAAATTTGGAGGACAAAAATTTATTTCACATCTGGCAGAAGCTGAAATTGAAAGTTCAAAGTAGAAACGATACAAATCATACGCCGGAACAGAAACAGACGAAATTATACTGAATCCTGGCGATGATGTGGATTGGGTAAACCAAATTCTGGGAGACAATCATTCAGTGGAATTATTAATAGTGAATGACAACTCTGAACCAGAAAACGACAAACCTACTACTGCGAATAAACTGTTACATATGGATGAGAATACAAACTTGAATAATGCCGAACTGAATGTTGCGAACGAAAATGAACATTTCATGATAACACAGGATAAGATAGATGAGATTCTTCCAAATGGAGTCGCAGCTGCAATTGTGGTTGGAAATGTCAACAACAATCACATAGAGAACAACGAACCAATCAGTTCAATGATAAATTTATCCCAAACAGCCTGAGGAAGCTCGTGAAGTACCACAGCCAAAAAATGTGTGGTGCCGGTTGATATACCGTCACCATTGAAATCTAGTTCATTCTGGCCAACACCAAAGTTAAATATTTCCAAACCAAAACCAAAGTTACCTTCTGTGGCTACTTTAGATTCATGCAGGCAGTACCATCAGAAGAAAGAAGCAGAAAAGCAACGGCAACTTCAGGAAAAGGAAGAAAGAAAACGAAAAGGAGAAGGGAAGGCTAATGAAAAACCAAACAAAAGTAAAAAGCGGGTAAGAAGGAAAAAATTAGACAATGAAGAAAAACACACCCAATCAGGAGAAGAAAAAGGAAAAACTCAATCAAATGAAGAAAATTCTGTAAATGACAGTTATCCAAGTGATGAGGAGGAAAACAGTAACTCGGAAAATGAAAATGAAGATTCTGTTAATATAAATCATACTGGGATTGTTGAAATTAGTCAGAACGATATAAAAGAAAACAGCTTTGTTGTTGTACGTTACGATAACCAATATTATCCTGGCATAATCGTAGAATTGGATGGAGATGTAGTACGAGTGAAGACAATGGTCAGGAGTGGACCCACAGGATGGAAATGGCCAACACCTGATGACGTTATATGGTACTTAAGATCTGATTTGATGGAGATAATTGAACAACCTAACTTCGCAGCAGTCAACAAAAGAGGAGTTTTTCACGTTCCTGGGATGCAGAAGTATTAAATATTCCCTTGTTATCGAGATGTAACCATTTTAAGTCCCAGTGTCTTTATTCGGGACATCCAAATGTCAGTAAATAGGCCGAGTGAATTTGTTTGATGTCAGTATATGGGACAATGTATATTTTTTGTCTGTGGATTGTATTCATAAATATAATGCTACTTTTTTATTGATTCATTTATTGAAAATCCCGAATGAATAGTCTGAAGTTTCAAATGGAGAACCATTTTTGAGAAACGTATTAATTGTTCTAATTCCCATATCTTACCACTGTGCTTCAGGTGTCAGTAATTGGGACGGTTACCTAATACTGATTGGAGGTAAATGTCTTATGTGGACTGATAAACAATACTGTGATTGGTCCCTTCTTCATTGATGGAAACCTCAATGCCTACCTCAATATTTGCAATGTTTACAACAAGATTCATTACGAATTCCAAATCAAATGACGCGTAGACAAAGAGACAGAATTTGCTAGCAGTTGGATTGAGCTAGTGTTCACTGTAGTGTAGCAATACGACTATTTTTACCAAAAGGTGAATCATACCTTCAGTTTCAGTGGAAAAAAGTGTGTCGTTCAAGAAAACCAGGAAGAACAGCTAGATATACTGCTTCATTTCGAAGGTAAGCCTATCCATATTAATTCGCGAATAGACTTTTTTGAAACATTGTATTATTTTTCAGAAAATTCTGAATGTAGTTTGAAAAATGTAGCCGATCAATTAGGTAAAAAATGCTCCAAAATCCAACATACTTCGAAAAAGAACAACTAAAAACCATAAAAAAATTTACCCGTACAAGTTTTAACGGATACTCATAGAAAACGGCTGGAATTGGTGATTCAAAATTTGAATGAAGATCCCGATTATTCAACTGAAATATTATGTACTAATGGGAGGATTTGAAATAGGAAAAATCGAAGGTCGTGGGAAAAAAAGGACAACAGGAAAAGATTGGCAAAACAAATAAAGAAAACAAAAAGACAAACTGTTAGCGTTTGGTGCGGAATTTTTTGAAATAAAATTGTTGGCCCAATATTTTATGATTATATATCAACAGGAGTTACCTATCAACAAATAATAATCCCAGAAGTAGAAACTATTCTTTCATTTCATTTCAACCCCGCATAGTGCTCTACCCGTTTGGATATTTGAATATTGTATTCCCAATATGAATAGAAAATAGTGGAAGTATTAAATGGCGACCTAACCGGACTTGACCACTATAGATTCATGTTTCTGGGGATTTCTAAAAGACATTTTTAATACTAATAATAATTATGAGATTGTTAGTAATCATATTTTGTGTACGTAAAACTCATGTCGGATAGTTGTTTGAAATTTCGACTCATTACCAGAACTTGAATAAAATCAGTATTTTATTCGACCTCTTTTTCATATTCAACTTCATTTTCACAATGCACAATCTAGTGATTGTTTCATGTGTCCGGGAAAAAAAGAAGATGTTGAAAAAATGCGTCTGATAACCGACGAAACCAAAAAGGAGGAGACTCTCTAGTCGACGCGTATATTTTTTTTTATAATTTTTTTTAATATATCATCACACATAACTTTTCACTGAGACGTCCGATTCCGATAATTCTTCCTTCAGTGAGTAGGGTGTACTTCGAAGTTGGTCCCATTTGAATTTAAAAAATGAAATCCACCCCTAAGAGTAGCAAAATGAAGGATATTGATCACTCACCCTCTGAATTCTGGTCCGTTAACCTATTCTATCAGGCATAACTTTGTACGGGGTTCTTCGATTTCGATGATGCTTTTTTGAATAGATAGGGTGTACCTCATATTTGAACATGACATTATCCACCCTTACGGATGGCAAAATGGGGAATACATGATTTTTCACTCGTGAACATTGGCACACACATATGTAGTTGACAATGACAGATCGCTACTGTCATTATTTTTGTTCCACATCCGTCACAAACATAATATTCTATGAAAGGATGGAATGATATACGAAGTAATGGAATAAACTAACCAGAACAACAAAAATAATTCAATTCAATTCAATTCAATTTCTTTATTTCCAATCAGACTTATACATACATAAGTATAGGGTATTGTCAGGTCTATTTTGAATGATCTGTTGAAAACCGATCATTACAGAATACAAATTTATAATAGTATAGTATATAATAATATAATATATGCTAATGTATATAAAAAACAGAGTGTAGAGACAAAAAACAGTGTATAAAGAACAGTGTATAAAGAAGTATATAAAGGACATTGTATAAAAGTGTACATGAGTAGGAGGTTAAACCAGGTTACAACACATATATCACGGAACCGAATGAAAAACCCCGTTAACTAAAAGTTTTCGAACTTCATATTTGAATTTGTTCACATTTGATAATATTTTGAGCCTAGTGAGTAAGTGGTTGTATAATTTGATCGGCAAAACCAACGGACTGTTAGCCACAGTTGACAAACGATGGGATGGTATATCGATATTGAAGTTTTGCCTTAAGTTGTGTACCATATTTTCACGAGACTGATTGAGAATAGCTGGGTTATTTTATATATATAATATGCAATTATGAATGAAGAGAGAAGGGAACGTTAAAAGCTCAAGTTGTTTAAACAATTTGCGACAGGAAAACGTCCTGGGTTTGAACATCATGTTACGTACAATCTTTTTTTGTTGAATGAAAACTCCATTAGACCTAGAGGCTCAGGTTAGAATCCCATTATTCATGGTTGAATAAACGTATGAATAATAGTACAATTTCAAGAGATTGTGATCAATTCTTGATCGAAGTTGCCAGATTACAAAACAATGTCTCGCTATGTTCTCAGAACGTTATCGATTTGATACGTACATGAAAGTTTAGAGTCTATTAAGTCTCCCAAGTATTTTACTACCTGCTTTTATTCGGTAGATTCATCATGTAATTTTATCATAAAACTTTCATTTAAATCCTTCAAGGAGAACATGATTAATTCAGTCTTGCTTTGATTCAATATAAGGTTGTTCTTTTGACAATAATTATGTGTTGTTCAGATTTGCTAGTGATTCCCCAGAGCAGGCAACAGAAGTGTCATCTGCGTCTAACGATATGTGAGTTCCAGATATTTTTGTGAATGTTATATCATTTACGAATATTATAAATAATAGAGGCCCCAGCAAACTCTCCTGAGGGACGCCACTGCTTACCGCTTCTACTTCAGAGTAATACGAAATATCGTCGTAATCTAACACGTTGCGTACGATTTGATAGAAATCCCTCAAGCCCCTGTAAAGCATTTCCTCGTATCCCATAGCTTTCCAACTTTTGAAGTAGGAGTTCGATGTTAATTACTTCGAATGCTCTCTGTAAATCGAAAAAAAGACACGGCTGCAAACCTACCTTTATCTAAGTTTTGAAGAACTTCATTATACTATGCTTGCTTGATTGGTAGACATTCCCCTTCTAAAACCGAATTGAAAGGGACTGAAAAATGTATTATTATCAAGAAATGTCACCAGTCTCTAGTAGAATGCTTTTTCAAAAACTTTGGAGAATACTGATAACAATGCCCCCTATAATTAGAAATATCGTGAAAGTCCCTTTTTTATGAATTGGTTGAATGATTGCCATTTTTAAAATATCAGGGAAACTTTCTTCTGAAAATGAATCATCAATCAGCTGAGTAAGAGGACTAGCGATATAAGTTGCCACATGTTTTAATAAAGATCATGGTATATTATCAGAACCGGAGGAATATTTTTTGTTACTGATATTATAATGTGATATACCTCCTCCTCTGTGTATGGTGCTAAAAAAGTTATTGTACATTTATTCTAGCATTGGGAATTTCAGGTAAGGGCATATTTTCCGTTAGCTTTTTATCGAGTTGATTGAAAAATTATGAAAACTTTCAGCGATCTCATTTGGATTGCAAAGTTGTTTGTTCGTATCGTCAATAAAAACTCTGGTAGCTTGGCGACCGTGTTTGTATTCATTTCTTTTTATTATTTGCCACGACGTTTTGATTTATTATTTGATGTCATAAACCCTAAAGCTGAAGAATATTAATTACAAACACCATGTATTCGATCCAAATTGTGAAAGCTATTTAAGACAGGTTTCAAAAAATAAAGATAGAATCAGTTACCAATAGCAATCACGGGCTACCTCAAATGGCCTAGTACTATGTGTAAATATACAGGGCTTAACAACAAATTTTTCTCAATTAAGACAATTATTAATGGATGTTAAACCAGTTGTTGTAGTAGTTACAGAAACCCATGTGACAGCTGATATTGCAGAATCTGAATATTTTATAAATGAGTATAACTGTTCAATAACCCTTTCCGATAGTAGGCACACTGGGGGAGTAATATGTTATATAAGAAGTCATATTAAATATGAAGAGCTAACAAAAGTTAGTGTTTCAAAAGAGTATTGGTATATGTTGCTTAAGGTTACGGTGGGATATCAACAAGTCATAATAGGTGGTGTATACAGATCACCCAATGGCTGTAAATCTATTTTCCTAGATTGTTTCCGTGAACTTCTCGAAGATAAAATCTTGGGTACTAATGATGTTATAATAATGGGTGATTTTAATATTGACCTTTCATCTGTAAATTCAAACGGAATAAGGATTATGGATATAGTGCACTCATCTGGATTCCGACAAATTGTTAAACAACCAACTAGAGTCACTCGTGATTCCAGTACGTTATTAGATTTAATTATTACAAATAACAAATTTCAAGAAGTTAAACGTGAATTTCCAAAGTTCACAGATCACGATATTATAGGAATCGAAATTAATGTATGTCCAAAAAATAACAATGAAATTATCTACTCGAGATTCATCTCAAAAGAAAAAATGGACGGTATTAGTATGGACTTGATTCAAAAAAATTGGGATTATACTTCTACTGATGTCGACGTCTTATATAAATACTTTATGATCAATATTGAATCAAGTGTAAATAAAATAGCGCCAAAAGAAATAAAAAAGTTCTCTAATTCAAGTGGGTGGATTGACAATGAAGTCAGAACTTTACAGAAAGAGAGAGATATGTGTTACAAAACGTTTCACTATACAAATAATCCATTAGATTTCGAAAAATATAGAAGGAAAAGAAATCAAGTTGTATCCTTAATTAGAGCTAAAGAGAAAGGATTTTATGAAAAAATTTTGGCATACACTAAAACAAATAGTAAATAGTAAAACAGTAACTTCGACTTTAACTCGTTGGACCTAGGTGCAGGAAGTGTTAAGGAAGAATTAAATAAGTATTATTTTGATAGTATACAGGAAATTTCTGAAAGCATACCTAATCCTACAAACTTTGTGGAAATTAAAATTGTTGTGAATTCTAGTATTAACACGTTTCCTGTTATTTCTCTCAATAAATTGCAGAAAATAGTAAACAATTTGAAAAATAAAGCAACGGGTGATGATGTGCTTACAGTGTCATTATTAAAAAATGTATTCTCAGTGGTGGGGTATCCTTTATTGTATATCATAAATACGTGTTTGCAAACTGGTGTACTGCCAGCAATCC